>SJYO01037955.1:32284229-32823603 GCA_006410555.1 Capra ibex
AAAAAAAAAAAAAAAAAAAAAAAAAAAAAAAACGAAACAACTTTCGGCTCCGGAGTTTCTCGTTAGCGAGAGTAAATACTCCTACTTTTTTTCCGTTTAACCCCGAAGGCCTCTACAATGTTGAAGTCCGTAGTCGCGAGTAGTCGGAATGGTCGTGGGAAGAATAGCGAGAAACACCGTGGTATTTATATTACTACTCATTGCAAAGTGGGAGGTCCCGAAAATCTAAAGTGAAATACGTGACGCTAGGGACTTAGAAGTTTATCCTAGAAGATTGAGGACACTTGTGAAAGTAAATTAAGGTGTTTTTTTGCATCAGAAGTGTGTGACCTTTAATTCTAAATTCCGAAGTGTCACTAATTTTTTTTTTTTAAGGGGGACTTGAGGATCCTTCCTCTCTTTCTCTCTCTCTCTCTCTCTTCTTCCTTTCCTCCCTTCCTTACCTCTCTCCCTCTCTCTCCGATTTAGGGCTTAAGGTTCCCAGAATTACCTAAAGCTTTGACCAACGGTCCTCTGCACTTTCTTGGTCCCAAACGATAATGACGAGCGAGACGAGACACAGACCCCTTGTGACCGGTTACCGCTAAACTACGACGCGTGCCACATCGTATCGAATCAGCCTTTCCGACCCCACTGGGGCCCGCTCTTGCGGAGAGGGGAACGTCCGCGACGGGTAAGCGCGGTTCCCAGTACCCGTCCCGTCACGGAAATGCCACTTCACTCATAGTGTCGGAGACTCACCGGAAACGTAGTCTCAAGAGTCGAAGGTCAAACAGTAAGTTCTCGGGACTGTTTGATTCGGGACATTCCCTTCTCGGGGGTTAGATCCGTCGACTTGGTCTCTTAGGTCACGAGTTTTGTGGGGAATGTAAAAAGGTAATTCGTCTTTAATCCTACATAAACAACTCCATATTGACTGTATACTGTAATATAATTGGAGTCCCTATATTGTGTCACTAAACTATGAGCATATATGATACTTTAGTAGAGGTGTTGAGATCAACTGTAGCAGTGGTATATCTCAATCTTTTGTTTTTTAAAACACACTATTCTTGAAATTAGAGACGAGAAGTGTTGAAAGTTCATACGGTATACCGCAATGATCGATATCAGTGATACGATATGTAATGTAGCGGTACTGAATTAGTAAAATATCTTTAATCCTAAAATTCAAAAAGTTTACTTTTATCCGTGTTCTAATATCCTTCTTGACGGTTCATTATACTCATATACCTGAATTGTAATGGTCAAATAAGAGAAAGGTAGTCTGAATGGGACCGTCGACTCTCCCACACACTTATAGTACTTATAGTACCTCAAGGGGTTAGAATACCGACCTTTTTGAAAGTCAAGTCGAGTCACCGAGTCAGCACAGACTGAGAAACGCCGGGGTACTTAGCGTCGTGCGGTCCGGAGGGACTGGTTGAGGGTCTCAAATGTGTTTGAGTACAGGTAGCTCAGGCACTACGGTAGGTCGGTAGAGTAGGAGACAGCAGGGGAAGATGAGAACGGGGGTTAGGGAGGGTCGTAGTCTCAGAAAAGGTTACTCAGTTGAGAAGCGTATTCCACCGGATTCATAACCTCAAAGTCGAAATCGTAGTCGGGAAGGTTACTTGTGGGTCCTGACTATAGGAAATTTTACCTGACCAACCTAGAGGAATCTTCAGTGGATTGGACTCTGTAAAACAAGAGATTCATTCCTTAGATCCGGTTTCTTATATTTACAGTATGAAAAACACGGAGAAGTGGGGGACCTTCTATAAAAAATTACCGTAACTTAAGCTTTATTTATAAATAATGTGATACATTTTTTCCCAACCCTTGTTTCGATTTACGGTAAAATTTCATTGTAAAATATAGTTTTTAAATAAAATAAACAACGACAAAACTTTTGAACGTCGTATCATTCTTTCTATGATTATCTAACATCAGATTAAAAATGTCGTAGCACTAGTATTTCTACTTAGTTTGATACATCCATCCTTTTTTCTTTTTTCCTCATTGAGTACGGAACCTGAGTTAAAAATTTGTAATAAGAGAAGTTAAGACATTTTGTGACTTTACCCTCCGTCCTCTCCCTCCCTCTTCGTGAAAAAGATTGTAAACTTCCTAACGATTGGAACAGTGACTTACGTAAGAAAGACTGATGTTAAGACTTGCTTTTGTTTCCTTTCAGTGTCCCTTTACGACGTTTTATTTTAGTCGGTTTACTTTTCGTTACAATCGGGATTTACACTATAATATCTCTGGTTGTGTGAAAATTATTCTAAATCTAGAGAAAAGTAGTCATAGATATTTAGTACAAGAAATTGAAATAATGATTTTAGTTCACCGTTCAAAAGATACTTCATAAGTCGACAAACAAAAGGTAGACACTTTACTTTAGCACAGAGATACCGTAATGAGACGGTTGTCCCTGTTGTCGTAAGATATCCCTTGAAGTCGGTCGGTAACAAACTTTGTATGTACGGTAGTCTTGTTTCACAAGAGGTGGTCAACGGCGTCAGACATGGTAGAGGGAGTCTTCGGACCGACGTTAAAGATTTCATTCGCCGAAAGTTTTCCTGAGAGGAGAGGGACAATTCGGTCGGGACTTCAGTATAACTTCTTATTACGCTACTTCGGGCATCGGGTGTTTCTTTCATAGAATACCCTTGTCTTAACAACTTTTGTGTGAAGGGGGATCTCCGTCTTTTGTACTTTCTTATAATGTACATTAAGTTCTTGCAAAGACATTAAGTTACTCACGACTCTAAAACCGAAATTGTATGTCAACTAAGAATCTCCCTATATACCCTTCTTTTAGTTATTTACCTGTTTTGTGTTTTTTAATTTAACTTTTGAACGGAGATCCGAAATCGAAAGGAATCGTCTTTGAAACAATTAACTAGAAAAGGGAAGAAAATATGTTTAGATGTCAAAAAAGGGGTCGTAATATTATTATCGTTAATATATATAAATAAATTCAAATTTGGATACTAAATTAAAGTGGTCTTTTACGTCAATTTACACCAGAGCTTCCTGGGAAAACTTTTACGTCGAAGTCATCTAAATCGAGGAATACCAGTCTAAACAAAGACATAATGTTACATAAACATTGACAGGAGGAGTGAAAGGTAGTTGGCGTTAGAGAGAAGTAAAGAAACCTTTAGAAGACTCTATCTTACTGTAATCTTTGTGAAGACTTTTTACATCTTGAGTTTACACTAAATCAGACTCAAAGACCGTACTCCAAAAGACCTAACCGTTCGATGTAGTTCTAAAGAGTGGCAACTAAATATCTGGTCAATAAATTATATTTAGTACTCTAAGTGTTTCTATTCACATACACGGAGTTGTAGTAGGTACGGTTAAGACTGAGGTAAATTAACCAAATGTATCAACATGTACCGGAATACAGTTTTTCCTGAATTCTTCCGTACATTTTTGTATTTTACCTTAGAATCTCTTAAAAGGAGTCCCGTTTTACGTGTCGGTAGCGTAGGATGAGAGGGTGAAAAAAAAGAATTCCAAAATGACTGATAAGGTTCGAAGTCGTTGTTAGTGAAGAGGGTAGACTCAAGGGTGTCGTAGGAAACCCCAGCACTAGTGTACGCTAAAATAAAGGTCTTTAAAATAAAGGTAAATGTTCCTCGGTTAGACCCACCCCTAGGTCAAGAGTCCCACTATAGGACACCCTTATTTTGCGTAAATCTTCAGAGAGTCATACAGGGTTCCAATAGAGGAGTGGATAGACGGGAAATTAAAGGGGAAAGGGAGTCAAAAGGGGAAGATTTTACCTCTATTATTAGAACAGGACCACAACGTCTTTTCAGTTCCTTTTTTTTCTACATGTCACGAAACATATTCATCCTTTAATTATTTACCGTCGACAATAATGTAAGAGAAGTTATGGACCCCTTCTCGTGATATGGTTCATTCACAAACTTGCTACACGGTACATTTAAGTAGTACCTTACTTACTTACTTACTTACTTAAGTTTTGGGTTCTGGTCCTACCGAATACGTATGGAACAAACCTTAATAGATAACGGACTAGTGTTGTCTGAAATGAATTGTTCCGAGACATTATCACCGAAGAAACCTCCTTGAGAAAACCGTTTAGTGAAACTATAATCCAAAGGGACCACCGAGTTTACCATTTCTTAGACGGACGTTACGTCCTCTGAGTCCAAGTCAAGGACCTACCCCTTCTAGGGAACCTCTTCCCTCACCGGTGGATGACGTCATAAGAAAGGACCTTTTCAGGTACCTGGATCCTCGGACCATCCGATGTCAGGTACCCCAACGTTTCTCAGTCTATACTGACTGTGAACTACAACCGGGATCTAAGGGTTTGACTCTATAAAGGACCATTCGAACTCTGTCCTCAAACAAGTCACAAGACAGGAGACGTACCATCCCGTTTCTCTTGGTCTCGAGCATAAACGATGGGGTGCCGACGGGAAGTGTGAAAAAAAATTTATTTTATAATAAATAAATAAATAACAACAAATCAACACTTTAATAAATAAAACCCGACACGACCTAGAAAAAAATTAAATAAAAAATTGACTTCCATTTAACGGAATGTTACAACACAACCAAAGACGGTATGTTGTTGTACTTAGTCGGTATTAATATATAATAATATATATTAATACAAGGGAGGGAGAACTCGGACGGAGGGGACGGAGATGGGATGGGAACAACCAGTAGTATCTGACAGTCCGACCCGAGGGTACGATATGTCGTTGAAGGGTGGTCGATAGATAAAATGTGTACTATCACAGACCAGTTACGATGAAAGAGGTCCTTTGGGAGGATGTAATAACCACCCTTATATTTGACTAATTCGGTAGTACCTCTTGTCGTACCTCTAAGGAACTTTTGATCCTTAATTAGATGTTATAATGGGTCGTTAGGGTAATGACCGTATATGGGACTCTTTTTGTATTAACTTTTTCTGTATACATGGGGTTACAAGTATCGTCGTGATAAATATTATCGGTCCTGTACCTTCGTTGGAACTACAGGTAGCTGTCTACTTACCTATTTCTTCTACACAATGTATATGTGTTACCTCATAACGGACGCACGCACGTTCGAGTTAGTAAGTCAGCACAGACTGAGAAACGCTGGGGCACCTAACATCGGGTGGTCCAAGGAGACAGAGTTTGCCATTTCTTAAACAGACGTTACGTCCTCTGGTAGACGTTACATCCTCTGAGTCCAAGCTAGGGACCCAACCCTTCTAGGGGACCTCTTCTCTCGTCGATGGGTGAGGTCATAAGACCGGACCTCTTAAGGTACCTGACATATTAGGTCCCCCAACCTGTGCTGACTCGCAGAAAGTCACACAGTTCCTACCACCACAAGATATCGAATTTGGATAAGGTAGTCTGTAAGTGAACAAAAACAAGTTTCTATACTAGACTGGGTTCAATATAAATTTAGACACACTATCAGTATTATCAGTTTACACGTTACAAATTCTCTTTGTAATAGTCCTGTTTTTATCTAGTTTAAAGTGGAACATCTGTAGAATAATGTAAAACACTTTTAGTTTTTTAACATATTTTTATTAAAAGGACAATAATAATATAGTACTATAACTTGTCAAATATTAGGTTTAATTAGTCGTGATTAGGTGATCTTACATTTGAGGTACTCTCGACCCTAATAAAAAAAGGAATAGGAGATACTGCTTCATTCGTGAACTTTAAAATGAGTGGTCATTATTTGGGTTTCTTACGTTCAAAGGATATTTTGTCTTAAATCTTCTTTTTATTATTTTGTCACTTTCCTTTTTACATTAAGTTTCTCTTTAATCGAGTATAAATATATAAGTATCTATATTGAAGATTTTATTAAAAATTTGTAAGTCTATGGTAGTACAACACGAATACTAATACGTTCGTTATATTCTTCGGTTTATGGATTTATGATTGAAATTCTCTAGAAGTATGTAACTATATGGTCGTGGAGTAGTAAGTATGGATTAAAAATAAAGGAACGATTCTCTTTTTCCGTCATAGGATTTTTTTTAAAAAATTAGTAATAGAAAATATTACGATACTTGTTATTAATTTCTACTACTCCTTTTAAACAGAATGGTAGTACACGTTACAACACTCTATATCAAAAAACAAAGAAAGGTCGTTCATGTAAGGTACTCCATAATTTAGAACCTATCGACTACGTATTCTGATTTTATCTTATCATACGGTACTCCTTTTGTAGTCCTTTTAAGAACTGTAAACGGGAGAGCATAAAAACCACTAGTCCAACACTGTAGTTTAAAGCGGGACTGTAATCACCTCTTTTGACAAATTAGTTCGATTGTAACAATGAAGTTAAAAATCATTGAGGAGATTGTAATTACGAGAAGAAAAGAGAAGTAGGAAGGATGTTTTTATAAGGGAAAAGTCAGAAAGATAAGAAAAAGGGAAATGATTGACGGACCCCTTTTATCATTCTCAATAAAATTAAACTTGGGACAACGAAAACCTTCAGACCTCTACCTTATACCTTTACTGAGAGGAGAACCCATTAGAGAGTATAAACTCACATATATTTACTTGTTTAACAGAGTTTGACGTTCAGCGAGTACAAGATCACTTAGTGGAACCCCAAAAACAAATTGAAGTACATGTGAAAAAAATTAGTTGGTATAGGAGGTAAGAACCGTGTAAGTACTAGTTAGACGTTCCAAGAACAGAATTCAAGAGGGAAGTAAAGAAGGAAGTGTAAGGTATATACGGTATCTATATTCAGACATAAGAACTTTTTCTCACAAAGAACACGTACTCACACAATAAGGTCATGTCTTCAATGTAATACGACAAAGAATACAAGCGTCTCTCATAGTTTCTAGCTAGAATTGTTTTGATAATCTTCTTTTAAGATGTAGTAATGGAAACAAAATAAATTAAAAATCTTAACCAGTAGAGAAAAAAGATTGAAATCGTAC
The DNA here is from genome assembly GCA_006410555.1 of Capra ibex. NCBI lineage: Eukaryota > Metazoa > Chordata > Mammalia > Artiodactyla > Bovidae > Capra > Capra ibex. The sequence continues at coordinate 32,291,182 of SJYO01037955.1, forward strand.
CTTATTATCAGTGTATATTAGTCTGTATAAATTTCACATGTAACACTACTGTACTATATGACAACAAAAATGACCCCTCCACTCGTGACCCCGGAGGGTCGTCGGTACAACGACCGGTGGAGTCCAGCACCAGGAGTCGTAAAATTTTGAATCAAAATAATGAAAACTTATGACTTCTCACAAGATGGTGTAAAATGAACAAGCAAGAGGATCTAAAAAATATTAATAGAAAATAGCCTCATACCAACTGAATGTTACAACACAATCAAAATCCACGTGTCGTTTCACTTAGTCAAAAGTCAAGTCAAGTCAGTGAGTTAGCATAGACTGAGAAACACTGGGGTACTCGCCATCCGGAGGGACAGGTTGTGGTCGAGGACCTCAAGTGGGTTTGGGTACAGGTACCTCAGCCACTACGGTAGGTTGGTAGAGTAGGCGACAGTAGGGGAAGAGGAGGACGGGAGTTAGAGAGGGTCGCAGTCCCAGAAAAGTTTACTCAGTTGAGAAACGTACTCCTCCGGTTTCATAACCTCAAAGTCGAAGTTGTAGTCGGGGAGGTTACTTGTGGGTCCTGACTAGAGGAAATCCTACCTGACCAACCTAGAGGAACGTCGGGTTCCCTGGAAGTTCTTAGAAGAGGTCGTGGTTTCAAGTTTTCGTAGGTAAGAAGTCGTGAGTCGAAAGAAATATCAGGTTGAGAGTGTAGGTATGTTCTGAGGACCTTTTTGGTATCGGAACTGATCTGCCTGAAAACAATCTACCTTAGTCAATATGTATATTGGTGAGAAAAAGTCTAAGAAAAGGGTATATCTAGTAATGTCTCATGACTCATCGCAAGGGAAACGAATCACATCGAAGAATAATCATAGACAAAATACATGTCATTATGAACGACAACAACAACACGTCAGTGAGTCAGCACAGACCGAAAGACGTTGGGGTACCTGACGTCGTGTGGTCCGAAGAGACAGGAACAGTTAGAGTCCGAGGGTCAACTAGGGAGTGGGAGAAGAGGGAACCATTGGTATTAAAACAAAAGATGTAGACACTGAGATAAAAACAAAACATTTATTTAAGTGAACATGGTAAAGAAAATCCAAGATGTATATTCGTTATAGTATGCTATAAACAGAAAGACAGACTGAACGAAGTGAGGTACACTGACAGAGAGTCAAGTCAAGGCAAGTCAGTGAGTCAGCACAGGCTGAGAAACGCTGGGGTACTTAGTGTCGTGCGGTCCGGAGGGACAGGTAGTGGTTGAGGGCCTCCAGTGAGTCTGAGTGCAGGTAGCTCAGTCATTACGGTAGGTCGGTAGAGTAGGAGACAGCAGGGGAAGAGGAGGACGGGGGTTAGGGAGGGTCGTAGTCAGAAAAGGTTACTCAGTTGAGAAGTGTACTCCACCGGTTTCATGACCTCGAAGTCGAAATCGTAGTGAGGAAGGTTTCTTTAGGGTCCCGACTAGAGGAAATCTTACCTGACCAACCTAGAGGAACGTCAGGTTCCCTGAGAGTTCTCAGGAGGTTGTGGTGTCAAGTTTTCGTAGTTAAGAAGCCACGAGTCGGAAGTGTCAGGTTGAGAGTGTAGGTACGTACTGATGACCTTTTTGGTATCGGAACTGATCTGCCTGGAATCTGTTAGAGATCCAGGTAGGTACTGGGACGTTTACGGAATAAAGTGAGAAAAAACATCGACTCATCATAAGATAATATTTTTACGTGGTGTAGAGGAAATGGATAAGGAGACAGTTACCTGTAAGAACAACGAAGATAAAGAACCGATAACATTTATTACGACGTTACTTGTAACCCCACGCACATAGAAAAACTTAATACCAAAAGAGATTCATATGCGGGTCCCCACCCTAACAACCCGGTATACGAGATAAAAATCGAAAAATTCCTGGGAGATATGAATAACGTAGTACAAAAATTGTTAAAGTCAAGTCAAGTCAGCGAGTCAGCACCGACTGAGAAATGTGAGGGTATTTGTCACATCTCCCCAAGGGAAAAAAGGTGTGGGAGAGGTTGTAAATAACAAACATCTAAAAAAACTACTACTGGTAGGAATAGGTACAGTCCAGCTTAGAATGACATTAAAGATAAACATAAAGAGATCATTAATTGTTACGACTCGTAGAAAAGTACTCGAAAACCAGATCGACACACATAAGAAACCTCTTTACAGAGAAATCTAAAAGACGGGTAAAAATTTTTAAATAAAAACTAACCTCCTATTACCGAAATGTTATAACATAACCAAAGACGGTATGTAGTAGTCCTTAGTCAATGTCTGTATGTATGCAGGGGAGGGAGAACTTGGAGAAAGGGTGGAGGGTGGGGTAGGGTGGGGAGATCCATCAGTGTCTCGTGGTCTAGACTCGAGGGACACAGTATGTCGTTTAAGGGTGGTCGATAAATGTATACCATTACATATACAAAGGTGCGATGAGAGAGACGAACAGGGTGGGAGAGGAAGGGGATTATACAGGCGTTCAGACAAGAGATACAGACATAGAGGTAACGTCGGGATGTTTATCAAAATAGTGATGGTAGAAAGATCTAAAGTATAAGACGGGTAAAAAACTAACCAAATAAACAAAAAAATATAACCGTTTCGACGTGTCGAACGACCTAGAGTCAAGGGTTGGTCCTTAACTTAGACGGTGCCCTCAGTATCTCGTCTTAGGATTGGTGATCCGCTAGTCCCTTGAAGGTAAGAGGATCAAAAACTATGGACACAATCAAGAGATGGTATTCTTTGACGAGAAATTTTTAGAAATAGACACAAGGGAATACCTGAATCTACTCGCAAAGGGACCTCATATACGACAAAGTAGTTTCCATAAACACAAAAATGAAACCAACAATACCGGATAATGTCGTCTTCCCGTCTTAACTAAATGTGAGGGTGGTCGATCGAGATGTACTTCCGAAGGAAGTCCTTGAAGAAATGTCATTTTTAAATCATACGAAGGTCACCGACAAACCATACGGAATTAAAGACTTCACCTCTCGACGTTATAGGAGTCTAGGAAGTATTGAAGTATCAGACAGAAGGTCGACTTTTCTCTCAAATTGGTTTTCAGGATCTGGACTGGAAATTAACAGACTTAATTCAGTGGATGGAGTTCGGCAGGTTTGTGACACCGGTTTTTTTTAGTGTACACTCTTAATTTATTAACTAACGGGATGCATTTTAGAATCACAAGAATGGATCCCACTTTACCTACGACTCACCGGCTTTTGTTGTTCACGAGTGACTTCTTATATAAGAATTTTAATGTCGGAACACCAATCCCCTATACTAGTTGGGTATCGGGATTGGGGTAGGTATCGAAGAGACTCGTTATAGGTTATTCAGAGTCAAAAGACAAAGATGTATTTTCTGGTGAAGTTTTACATTACCGAAGCTCGTCGTTGGTAAATAAATGAGTATTAAGATGTTCACTTGAGTCGACCCACCAGGAAGGCCCCCCAAAAAAGTAGATGCCAAAGAGTGTACCAATGGTAGTAGACCATCAAATAGACCTCGACCTTTTAGGTTCTCCCGGAGTGAGTGCAATCGACCCCGGTTGGAGAGGTTGTTCTAACGGACCCAAAGGATGTGTCTTTACTAGGTTCTTGTGTTCGAAGTCATGTTCTCGTGAATCATTCAGAGACTGAGTTGTGAACGACTACGGAGCAACCGGTCTCGTACAGGTCACCGGTTCGGGTCTCAGTGACACCCTTCCTCCATGTATTCCCTTCCTCATGGTCTATTCACTAAATAGCGATAACGACAACAAATCAGTGAGTCAACACAGACTCAGAAACTCTGGGTCACCTGATATCGGACGGTCCGAGGAAATAGGTACCCTAAAAGGTCCGTTCTTATGACCTCACTCAAAGGTGAAGGAAGAGGTTCTCTAAAAGGGTCGGGTTCCTAGTTTGAACAAATGGGACGTAACGTCCGTCTAAGAAATGACTACTCGGCGATCCCTTCGGGAGGTACTAAGTAACCACCGACAATTTTATTTTTAGATGGTCCCTGAAGGGACCACCAGGTCTCCAATCCTGTCGTACGAAGGTTTCATTCCCCGGGTACAAGGTAAGCACCAATCCCATGATTCTAGGATGTACACCGAGATGGTTTGTTTAAAAATTTTTAAAAACGTACACTGATACCAACGTGTTGAGACACTTATATGGTTTATGGTAACTTAACACGTTCATTTCTTTCACTTGACATACCATACATTTAATATTGAGTTATTTTTTTTTAAAAAAATTAGATGGTACGATCTTCTGTCTGAAAAGGTGCCGTATGATAGAATGTTACCACTCAAAATAACTCTCAGTGGGTCCCTTCTCAATGTTGAAGGACCGGTTTTGGACTTTGGTTCATCCTGTTCGGGTCTCTGTTTTCAACCGAGAAGACCGAACTCCGTGGGACCCTCCGACTTCCTCGTGACTCCACTACCCAAGATTCTACTGTTGAGGGGTACAACCTACTGTACTGTACTGTCGAGGGGTAGTACCTATAAGGTCTTTCCTCGAGTTCCATATCTGTCTTATGTCCGTTACACCGAAACCCGAAAACGGTCGAGAAATTTCGACTTTCTGTAGATGACCTGTCCAAAAGACTCGGCGCTTTCGTTAGATACCGTTTGTCCCGATGACAGGTAGGTTGCAAGTAAGAAGGGAAACAGGAATCTTGGGGTAAAATAAGTTCCTTCGTTAAAAGAGACAAATTTTTGATATAACTAGTCGGAGAAAACTGTTAATCGTACCGGTACACTTTGTTTCAAACTGATTAGTTTACATTCATCTTCAACAACCCATTTTCAAAGTCCTTCCAACAAAGATTTCCCTCCCGTGTCTGACTTCGGACACCAGGAAAGAGAAGAAGGATAGACCTTTTACATGTACTAGCGACCTCGAGGTCGTCAGTATAATCTGGTATTTTACTTGAACTCTTACCTCGGGAATACGAGTCCTACCACCTTTTCTTTTTTTAGTCGCAGACTCAGGGGTCACTACCTGGACGTCCGAAGAAAATGTCCTCACTTAGTTGAGTATAACAAATACGACAAGAAACAAACTCAAAAACCAGTTATGTATACTTGGATTACGATTGAACATATAGTTTCATCTAACTCATTGAACATAATACATTTGACCTGATAAACATACCGAAAAATTTTGAACGAAAATAAAAGGAACACAAGAAAGGACAATATGGTTTTTCAGAAAACTTCTGCAAGGAGTGACCACCGAGATATCTGTGGGAGAGGGGAAGGTCTAGGGGAGAGTCAATAAGTCTACCCTTTCTACTGGACCAGATCTTCGAGGGAAGGGGTCAGTGAGGTAACGACAAGTTTTCTGAGTATTTCACGGACACGACAGTCCTCGTCTCAAGTGCGTATCGGAGGTGTTTTATCTGAAACGCAACACTGAGTCTGTCATTTCTTAGACGGACGTTACGCCGTCTGGGTCCAAGATTGGGATCCAGACCTTCTAGGGGACCTCTTCCCTTATCGTTGGGTGAGATGATAAAAACGGATCTTTTAGGGTACCTGTCTCCTCGGACCGTCAGATGTCAGGTACCCCAACGTTTATTAGTCTGTACTGACTCGTTGATTGTGAAAGTAATGAAAGTGAAACCGTTTTGGTTGAATTGATCACGATAACACTCATGGGTCAAACTGTCGTCGTCCCTGGTCAGAGACCCACTCGGTAAGTGGAGAGACTTCCCTCCGATTGATGTGACTTGGGAAAGGAGACCCATTGTCGCATAAAAGTGACTTTACATATAAATAAGACGCAAATCTAACCAGAGGAGTGTTTACGAAAACGGTCGAGGTGGTAGACACCTTAATGACAGTACCATAGGGTATGTGGTAGGGAATACTGGTTCCTTAATTGACATGTCACTTTTTTCCATCCATTATAAGAGTAAGGGTACTCTAGACGTCTAAAATAGTATATGAGTGGTGACTAGTCTTCGTCTTCCAAAAGTTCATACATCCTTACTGGATAAACTCAAAATCAGTTATGTGTAACGACAACGAGGGTGTCGGTTTCATGTACCTAGATCCTTACTTCCTTGTCTTTGTCGTAGTAGTGGAAAGCAATAATAAGCAGTCAGTCAAGTCAAGTCAGCACAGACCGAGAAACACTGGGGTACCTGACGTCATGTGGTCCGAAGGGACAGGTAGTGGTTAAGGGTCTCGAACGAGTTTGAGTACACGTAGCTCAGTCACTACAGTAGGTTGGTAGAGTAGGAACCAGCAGAGGAAGAGGAGGACGGAAGTTAGAAAGGGTCGTAGTGCCAGAAAAATTCAGTCAGTTAAGAAGAGTAGTCCACCGGTTTCATAAACTCAAAGTCGAAGTTGTAGTCAGGAAGGTTACTTATGAGTCCTAACTAAAGGAAATCCTGACTGGTCAAACTAGAGGAACGTCAATGAGGATTACTGGGTCAAAGTTTATATTGAGGATTAATGGGTGAAAGTTTAAAAAGCGAAGGTAGGGACACGGAGACCCAAGACGACCAAAACTTGGATCCTTCCTTACAAAAGAGTTCACTGTCACCGATGAACCCTAGAAGTATGGTTACCCATTTGTTCTCTTTTGACCCTATTCGGGATTTGACCAGGATTTAACCGGTCTTTCCAACTAGGACTGACAGTTCCCCTTGAGTCATACGACTTTGTGTCGCACTCGTCTTTATACTTACCTTAGGTTCTCGAGGGGCCTCCCCGGAGGAGGGTGCAGTTATGTTCACTATTTGTCTGTGTCCTCGTACAGACTCGGTCCTTAGTCCGAGACACTTAATTTCCAACTCCGGTTGAGTCACTCACTTCTCGTGATTGTTCGACTCTATGACTGACTTCAGTTCCTCAGGTACCGTACCACTTCAGAGATTTGGGTTAATGTTAGAGGACTGAACCATGTCTATGTTCCCTGAATTAGAAATGAGTACAAAGGTAGGAGAAAGATAGGGGATACAAAGACTTAAAATGGATAAAAGACGAAAAGAAAGAGAGACAAACGAGGTGACAGTATGACTACTGTAATGTTACACCAGGTAGTCGACACCTTATGACTCTACCCTTGTGGTGTCTTAATCTCTTTATTACCTGGGATACTTCTTTAGGACCCTGAAGGGACCCCCCAGGTCACCGATTCGGAGGTTCGAGGGTCACGTCCTCTTGGTCCAAGGTAGGGACCAACCTCTTGATCTAAGGTGTACGGTATTGACTCCCAAGAGTACGGTGTTGTTTCTGGGCCAGGTCGGCTTATTTAAAAAAATTTTTTCTTTAAGACTAAGTCTTAGGACAATGATACTGGTCACTACACTGAACTCAACAAGATACGTAAAAATCCAAGTATTCCTCTAGTCGGGACCCTAGAAACCTTCCTTACTACGATTTCGACTTTGAGGTCATGAAACTGGTGGAGTACGCTTCTCAACTGAGTAACCTTCTCTGAGACTATGACCCTCCCTAACGCCCGTCCTCCTCTTCCCCTGCTGTCTCCTACTCTACCGACCTACCGTAGTGACTGAGCTACCTGCACTCAGACTCACTTGAGACCCTCAACCACTACCTGTCCCTCCGGACCGCACGACGTTAAGTACCCCAGCGTTTCTCAGTCTGTGTTGACTCGCTGACTTGACTTGACTTGACTTCCTGATTGAGGGACACAATCCACTAAAAGAACAAACCGACACTCTATACCCCTATAATGACTCCCACTTTTAACTCTCCGGTACCACGACCGACGTTACTTATAAGTAGTCCCAAAAAGTGGGGGATTGTCGGAGGGGTCGGATGTGAGGAGAGTTAAAATTCCACTATATCCACCCTAAGTCACGAGATGGAGGACGACACCTTCAGTCCAGTGAAAAGTAAATAATGTTTTGCATTCATGTACGTAAATAAAAAGTTGTATATGATTTTCATAGTAGTAACAAATCAAAGATTCAGTACAGACTGGGAAAACGTTGTTGTACTTGACGAGGAGACAGGTACCCTAAAGGGTCCGTTCTTATGTCCACAACGGTAAAGGAGGGGGTCCCCTAGAAGGGTTGGGTCCCTAGTTTGGGTACAGAGGATGTAACAGCCCGTCTAAGAAATGGTGACTCGGTGGTCCTTTCGGGTAGTTTTCTCAATCCATGACGATTATTAATTCTCCTTTCCAGAGATGATGACTCCCAAAGACAACATTCTGGATTTTTTACTCATACCGTATCAGTATCTCACTTAAGGTTCATTTAATGATTGTACAGTCCAAAACTCTTAAGTCGGGTAGGGTAGAAAAATAAAGTGTCCGTGTTCTGTCGGAGCGTTCAAGTCGCGTACGGGTTACGGTGGGTTCCTTCGGTTTGGCTCTTGATTCCGTAGTACTGACAGTAAGGAGTCATCCTATGTAAAAGAACAGAGTAGTATGTAATACAATAATTCTTAAAACTCGTAAAAACGAGACTCGGACTTCACACACCCCCACAATGAGTGTCCAACTTATAAACTGGACTAAAAGATTTACAAGATTTAAAACCTAAAGTAACAGAAAAAAAAAAAAAATGTTTTAGAGTTTCGAGTAAAAAAATCCTTTTCTATCAAAATTAACCCAAAACTAAGATAAACTAAATAGGAGACAATCACTTAGTGAACAAGAAGTGTCAGGAACACAAGGGGTGACAGTAGTACTCATCGGTGGGAAGATAAAGAGTTGTCCTCAATAAAAATTCGACGATCTCGATGTCTCTAGTTTACCTCGGAAACCAACTGTGTAGAAAATGTGCCGGTCAATGACCCGAAACCCCTTTCTAAGTGCAACACACTTTAAACGTAACTCCCTCAGCATAAAAACAGTGTCGATAAGTTTCTACTCCTTCGTTTTATTATCTGACAATAGAAGAAACTTGTTCCTTTTTGGTACTTCTAAATGGAGTTCTTTTGATTTTTAGTTTAAAGTTATGGGTTTTCCGTAAGACATAATATCTTCTTTGAAACGGGTGTGTCACACGTCTCGAAGTCCCGAACCCGTTAGGATTTTGGAGTCTACGTGTTGTCTAGGACAGACCTACAACGATATTTGGTCCTTTCGTATAACTCTCATCCGTATCTTAACCTTGGGGTCCGTCGCAAACCTACGAATGTCAATTCCTCTCTTTCTTCCACAAGATTTTACATGGGCCTTAAACAAAATTAGTCCACACCACTCCACTATTCCCCGGAGGTTCCACCGAGTCACCATTTATTAGACGGACGACTACGTCCTCTACTCTACTCTGTGTCCAAGCTAGGGACTCAGTCCTTCTAGGGGACCTCTTCCTTTACTGTTATGGGTGAGGTCATAAGAACGGACCTCTTAGGGTACCTGTCTCCTCGGACCACCAGATGTCATGTATCCCGACGTTTCTCAACGTGTACCGACTTGTACCACTCCACTATTGACGGAAACTTTTATGTCAAGTGGCGAATGTAAAGGGTTCATTGCCCCACACTGTGGCGTGGGTCGTGGTGCACCCCTTCGTGGTTCAGTCGGTCACCCAGTTCTCTGTCCTCTCTTCCTCTTTCGTACTTTCTCGAAAATAACACCAAAAACGCCCTTCCTTACCTACTCCGTCCCAACCGTTTAAACTTTTTCGTATCTTAGCTTAGTAAACTTCTTAATTAAAACATTGTCCTAAGGTCCGACATCCTCACCAGAGGACTACAGGTTTAGAGTTAAAAATTCCGTCCCTTTAACCAAACCACAGAGCACCGACCCCTGCCCCGGAAACCTACCTAATCACATGTTTCCTTTCAAGGCGAGTGTCCACTCAACGAATGGTAGAGACACTTCGACAAGTAGGACCTCCCCGTTCAGAGGGAAATCTGTCATTCTGGAGAGGTTCTACAGTTTCATAGGGTTTTATTTCTATACTAATTATGTCTTCCGTTGATAACTCGTTCAGTAAGAATCTGTTTCAATTGGTTTTTATTTTATAGTACCAGTATCATCTCGAGAAAGTATAAGTAACAGTATACCCTTTTTTTTGTTCGTTCTGTTTTTAGATGTTTTAAACACCTAAAATGTACCCCAAAACAGGACCTGTAACTAGTCACGACGATCCTATATAATGACTTTATTAGGGGATTTACTGGTTTCATATTAATTCAAATCCTTCAAATTGTAATCACATTCTTTTCTGATCTCTAGAGAATTCTTTTAATCTCTATGGTTTCCTTATAAAGTACGTTTCTACCTGTGCTATTTCCCGTCTTTACCATACCTGGATTGCCTTCGTCTTCTATAATTCTTCTCTACCGTTCTTATGTGTCTTCTTGATATGTTTTTTCTAGAAGTGCTAGGTCTATTAGTACTACCACACTAGTGAGTGGATCTCGGTCCGTAGGACCTTACGCTTCAGTCCACCCGGAATCCTTCGTAGTGATGTTTGTTCCGACCACCTCGACTACCTTGAGGTCATCTCGATAAAGTTTAGGATTTTCTACTATGACACATTCGTGACGTAAGTTATACGGTCGTTTAAACCTTTTGAGTCGTCACCGGTGTCCTGATCTTTTCCAGTCAAAAGTAAGGTTAGGGTTTCTTTCCGTTACTTACGGTTTTTTACGAGTTTGATAGAGTGTTAACGTGAGTAGAGTGTACGATTGTTTCATTACGAGTTTTAAGAGGTTCGGTCCGAAGTTGTCATGTACTTGACACTTGAAGGTCTACAAGTTCGACCCCTAAATCTTTTCCGTCTCCTAACGGTTTAACGGTTGTAGACAACCTAGTAGTTTTTTCTTTCTCTCAATGTCTTTTTGTAGATGAAGACGAAATGACTGATACGGTTTCGGAAACTCACACACCTAGTGTTGTTTGACACCTTTTAAGAAGTCCTCTACACTTTAGGTCTGGTGGACTGGACTGAGGACTCTTTAGACATACGTCCAGTTCTTAGTTGTCAATCTTGACCTGTACCTTGTTGTCTGACCAAGGTTTATCCTTTTCCTCATGCAGTTCCGATATATAACAGTGAGACGAATAAATTGAATGTACGTGTCATGTAGTACTCTTTACGACCCGACTTACTTCGTGTTCGACCTTAGTTCTAAAGACCCTCTTTATAGTTATTGGAGTCTATACGTCTAGTGTGGTGCGAATACCGTCTTTCACTTCTCCTTGATTTCTCGGAGAACTACGTCACTTTCTCCTTTCACTTTTTCAACCGAATTTCGAGTTGTAAGTCTTTTGCTTCTAGTACCGTAGGTCAGGGTAGTGAAGTACCGTTTATCTACTCCTTTGACACCTTTGTCACAGTCTGAAATAAAAAACCCCGAGGTTTTAGTGACGTCTATCACTGACGTCGGTACTTTAATTTTCTACGTATGAGGAACCTTCCTTTCAATACTGGTTGGATCTATCGTATAATTTTTCGTCTCTGTAATGAAACGGTTGTTTTCAGGTAGAGCAGTTCCGATACCAAAAAGGTCATCAGTACATACCTACACTCTCAACCTGATATTTCTTTCGACTCTCGACTTCTTAAATACGAAAAGTTGGTACCACAACCTCTTCTGAGAACTCCCAGGGAACCTGTCGTTCCTTTAGATTGGTTAGTCAGGATTTCCTTAAGTCAGGACCCACAAGTAACCTTCCTGACGACGACTTCGAACTGTGAGGTTATGAAACCGGTGGACTACCCTTCCTAGTTGAGTAACCTTTTCTGGGGTTAGGACCCTTTCTAACTTCCGTCCTCCTCTTCCCCTACTGTCTCCTACTCTACCAACCTACCGTAGTGGCTGAGTTACCTATACTTAAACTCATTTGAGACCCTCAACCACTCCCTGTCCCCGAACCGAACGACGTCAGGTACCCCACCGTTTCTAAGTCTGTGTTGACTCACTGACTTGACTTGACTTGACTTCCTATCTACCTAGGAAATGGAAAGAGATAGAGTCAAGTTTTATATACATATATAAAGGAAGGTGTAGTCGTAAAAAAGTAAATTTCCATATAATGAAAAGGTTATAGTTAAAAGAAAGAAAGGATCCAAACCCAAATTAAATTATCGTATTTTTAACTTTAAACAAATAGTCATTTCGGATAGTCTCATCGATCCTTAACTTTTGTTAGATTTGTATACTTTGATTCTCTAATTCAATTGGTACTCTGTAGGTATGTTACCTGTAAATTTTATTACAAGCGACTTTTTGTTACTCATAAAAGTTAGATGAATTACTTTTTACATTTAACGTTTCAAAACACAAAAGACACAAGATCAAAAGACTTCTTTTTCTTTTCATAAATGTACGTAATTTTTCCAACCCCTCCCCGGATCTCCTATGACTCGCATCCGTGGTACTATCTTAAGTTCAATATACCCAACACTTCAATATCAACTGACTAAAAGAAGAAAGGGGGTATAAACATAAGAATTTAAAAGATATACTTCATACATAATAAACATATTTTTACTCTTTTATTTTTACAAATAAAAATAATAAACCTCAAAGAAAAGGGTTTCTGTAAAAGAGGAAGACGACCAAGACGGCCCAGTGTTCTGAGGTTACCGACCCGTCGACCCCAGTGTCGTATCCGGGTGACGTCTCTTTAAAACATAAGGTCCGGGGTAAATTTCATCCCCCTTTTTTTTAGTCGCTTTCAGACAGGGAGTCAGTATGTGTTGAGAAACGTTGGGGTACCTGACGTCGGATGGTCCGAAGAGACAGGTACCCCTAAGAGGTCCTTTTCTTATGACCTCACCCAACGGTAAAGGAAGAGGTCCCCTAGAAGGACTGGGTCCCTAGCTTGGACACAGAGTAAAGGACGTAACCGTCCGCCTAAGAAATGACGACGCGGTGGTCCTTGTTCACTTTTAGTAAGTCAACACAGACTGAGAAACGTTGGGGTGCCTGATCTGTCAGGTACCCTTAGAGGTCCTGTCTTATGACTTCACCCCTCGGAAAGGGAAACGGTCTCCTAGAAGGATTGGGTCTCTAGTTTGGGTCCAGAAGGTATAACGTCCGTCTAACAAATGGTCGACTCGGTTTTCCCTTCGGGTTCTTATGACCTCACCCATCGGATAGGGAAGGGGTCGTCTAGAAGGACTGGGTCTTTAGTTTGGCCCCAGAGGACGTAACGTCCGTCTAAGAAATGGTTGACTCGATACTCCCTTCGGGATCTCGGTGGTCCCTTCGGGGTAAGTTTTGATCACGGGTTTACCCTACACGGAGGTTTTGAGTGTCTCGGAGTGGTTCGAAACATGAAGTAAGAATCACCACTCTTCTCCGTCCCACGTCGTTGTGTTGGGAGTGACATTTTATTTATAGGGGTATATGGACCTAGTGACCTGAGATCTTTCCATGGTTCTACCGTTTCGGGATTAGAAAGAGTTCCGAATGAAAAGTACGAACCCGTACGTACACAGAACGGTTCCGTAGGTTCCTTAAAAGATGAAGGACTTGTAGTTCAGAGTAATCGTATTAAGATAGATGGTACCTTATAGTTTTATTGGTAAGAAAGAGGTTTGATATGCCACTATCGTCTTCTTGACTATTTATACCTTACACTATCTATAAGGTTTGTTGAACCTATTATATGGTACGACGGTTTGGTCCCGGTTCAGGCCAGTTGCACACTTTAGTCCTTAGGACGACCTTAAAACAACAACGACAAAACAGAGAGTCAGCACAGGTTGAGAAACGCTGGGGTATCTGACGTCGTGCGGTCCGAAAGGACAGGTAATGGTTGAGGGTCCCGAATGAGTTTGAGTACAGGTAACTCATCCACTACAGTGGGTTGATAGAGTAGGAGACAGTAGGGGAAGAGGAGGACGGAAATTAGAAAAGACCGTAGTCCCAGAAAAGTTTACTCAGTCAAGAAGTGTAGTCCACCGGTTTCATAACCTCAAAGTCGAAATCGTAGTCAGGAAGGTTACTTATAAGTCCTGACTAAAGGAAATCTTACCTAACCAACCTAGAGGAACGACAGGTTCCCTGAGAGTTCTCGGAAGAGGTTGTGGCGTAAAGTTTTTCGTAGTTAAGAAACCGCGAGTCGAAAGAAATATCAGGTTAAGAGTGTAGGTATGTACTGATGACCTTTTTGGTATCGAGATTGATCTATCTGGAAACAACCGTTACAGAACAGAGACCAAAAATTATACGATAGATCCTACGAAGAAGGTTCCTCGTTCATAGAAAATTAAAGTGTCGACGTCAGTGGTAGACGTCACTAAGATCTCGGGGGTTTTTATTTCACACAGTAACAAAGGTGACAAAGGGGTAGGTAAACGGTACTTTACTACCCTGGTCTACGGTGCTAGAATCAAAAGACTTACGACTCAAAATTCGGTCGAAAAAGTGAGAGGAGAAAGTGAAAGTTCTTCGAGAAATCAAGGAAAAGTGAAAGTCGGTATTCACACCACAGTAGCCGTATAGACTCCAATAACTATAAAGAGGGTCTTTAGAACTAAGGTCGAACACGAAGTAGGTCGGGTCGTAAAGAGTACTACATGAGACGTATATTCTATTTATTCGTCTCACTGTTATATGTCGAAACTGTATGAGGAAAGGAATAAACCTTGGTCAGACAACAAGGTACAGGTCAAGATTGACAACTAAGAACTGGACGTATGTCTAAAGAGTCCTCAGTCCAGTCCACCAGACCATAAGGATAGAGAACTTCTTAAAAGGTGTCAAACAACACTAGGTGTGTGAGTTTCCGAAACCATATCAGTTATTTCGTCTTCATCTACAAAAAGGCCTTGGAGAACGAAAAAACTACTAGGTTGCCTGCAACCGTTAAACTAGAGACCAAGGAGACGGAAAAGATTTAACTCGAACTTGTAGACCTTCAAGTGTCAAGTACATGACAACTTCGGACCGAACCTCTTAAAACTCGTAAAGAAACAATCGTACACTCTACTCACGTTAACACACCATCAAACTCGTAAGAAACCATAACGGAAAGAAACCTTAAACTTACTTTTGACTGATGAAGGTCAGGACACCGGTGACGATTCAAAAGGTTTGAACGACGGTATAACTCACGTCGTGAAAGTGTCGTAGTAGAAAATCCTAAACTTTATCGAGTCGACCTTAAGGTAGTCGACGTGATCGAAACAAGTATCACTACGAAGAATTCCGGGTGAACTGAAGTGTAAGGTCCTACAGACCAAGACCCACTCACTAGTGTGGTAGCACCAATAGACCCATTCCCCCTTCGGATCGTTCACACTCATAACGTGACTGAGAAATCGTGAAGCAGGAGATGGGTCGTCAACCTGGTTGTGACTCCAATGTAACGGTAGACCAAGGGCTACTCAAGGGAAAGAAAAATTTAATTAAAAGAAACCTTATATCAACGAAATGTTACAACGCAATGAAAGATGACACGTCGTTTTACTTAGTCGGTATGTATGTGTTAGTGGGGGAGGGAAAACCTGAAGGAAGAGTAAGTCCTGTGGTGTCACGTAATTCGTCTCCAGGGACACGATATGTCGTCCCCAGGGGTTGGAGGCCCTAGATTACGGATTACGAGACTCAACCTCGACTACATTATTGTTATCTTTGTTTCACGTATTATTTACATTACGTTAAGTTAGTAGGGCTTTTATGGGGAAGGACGGGGGATAAACACCTTTTTGACAGAAGGTACTTTGACTAGGGATCACGGTTTTTCCGACCTCTGACGACGATATGTCATACAGGAGATAATCAATAGATAAAATATGTATCATAGTTCTGTATTTGTACCTCTAGTTTATATACCTATAGTTCCCCCTTTTCCCACCCCCTCCTTAGGCCTCTAACCCTAACTGCCCATTTGGGACACTCATAAGGATTTAGATACAAGTCTCCAAAGGTAAAGGGAGTATAGTAGATCCCAACAGTCTTTTTCGGCCCACTGAGGTGTCAGAAATGTTTGTAATGACAGTGGTATCGTTGATTCTGGGTACCGGTGAACTAGAGGGGTACGGAAGAGAGGAGGTGGACGTGAAATGAACACCTATGGTGAGGCACTACTAAGCTCACCAGTACTAGGTGATGTCCGATGCTCGATGGGTACCGGGTATAGGGGAACGGAACAATTCCTTCGTCAGAGACACGAAGAACTTGTGTATGTGTTGGGTCAAGGTTTTAGACAAAGTTCCTAGACAAAAGATACATATTTCACTCGTTGATCCTTAATAGTGGTCCACAACAGAGAATCAAGTTATTAGGGAGTATCTTGTGGTCTTTATTTTGTGTCTACCGTTCTCCGGTGAGTAAAATCTCTCCGGCCTAGTATAATGTAGTGAAAAGTCAGACTTTACAGATGAGACAGTAAGGGACCGATTACAGAGAAGAGAGAGGTAGGAGTGAACCGACAGCGAATTCGTAAAGGAACTCCCATGAATTAAGGAACGAAAGAGGGATTTAACTTATAGTCCCACGACGAAGTTTGTTTCAGTCACGAAAAAGGTTCTTCTTATACTCACCTAAATTAAAGAAACCAATAAAATCGTCGGGGTCGTACATCGAGTTACTACTGGGGTATTTGTATAATTTTAATAGTATTAGTACCCTTAAGGGACCGACAGATCGTCAATTCTGAGACTTGAAGAGGACGTCTCCCGCGTCCAAGTTAAGGACCAGTCCCTTGACTCTAGCGCGTACGACGTGTCGTGTCGGTTTTGTCTGTTTATTATGTTAAGGGGAGGTTTAAATAGTATTAGAAATCTGTGACTTACAAATGATATGCGAAATATATGAAACATAGTAAATTAGAAGTGTTATGGTGTTTGACCCCAGAGGACGTAATGTCCGTCTAAGAAATGGTTGACTCGATAGTCCCTTCGGGTATATGATAATAATTCGGGGTAAATACATGTTCCTTTGACTCCGAATCTCTCAAATTCATTGTGTGAATTCCAGTGTCCTTTACTTTTTTGGTCGAGATAAACTAGGATTTCGGTACTCCGAAGTGTCGAAGAAAGTTATCACAAATATCTTACTCATCGGTTTGCTTCCCGAAGGGTCCACCGAGTCACCATTTCTTAGACGGACGTTTCGTTCTCTGAGTCCTCTACGTCCAAGTTAAGGACCCAGTCCTTCTAGGGGACCGTTTCCTTTGCCGTTGGGTGAGGTCATTGGAAGGAACCCTTTAGGGTACCTGTCTTTTCGGACTGGCGATGTCAAGTGCCCCAGTGTTCAGTATGTGTTGAACCGTTGATTTGGTGGTTGGTTGGTACCAAAAAGGTCATCACACTCTCTACACTCTACACTCTCGACCTAGCATTCCTTCTGACTCGTGACTTCTTTAATACGAAAGTTTGACACCACGACCTCTTCTGAGAACTCTCCGGGAACCTGTCGTTCCTCTAGGTTGGTCAGTTAGGATTTCCTTTAGTCAGGACTTATAAGTAACCTTCCTGACAACGACTTCGACTTCGAGGTTATGAAACCGGTGGACTACGCTTCTCAACTGAGTAGCCTTTTCTGGGACTACGACCCTTTCTAACTTCGTTTTCCTCTTTCCCCGTCGTCTCCTACTCCACCAGTCTATCGTAGTGGTTGAGTTACCTCTACATAGACTCGTTTGAAGTCCTCTATCACCTCCTGTCTCCTCGGACCGCACGATGCCAGGTACTCCGGTGTTTGTCGGTCTGTTCTGAGTCGTTGATTTGTTGTTGCTATCCTTCTGGTGTCCCTATCAATTATGTCATCCGAGTTTTCCCTGTACATTCCCTCCCTGGTGACCTTTAGTCTTTTCTTGACCCATCTCTAGGGGACTTCTCTGGTGGAAATCGACTCTCTGTGTCGATCGGGTTCCACTGGAACTTCCCTCTCTCGGTCTCCTTATTTATAGACTTATTCATAGTCTGTGTTAAGTCTCTGATTTGGTGGTGGTCGGTCTATTCCTCGGGGTTATTTACGATGGGTATCACAAAGGTGTAATAAAATGACTGGGGTTTGTTTTAAAGGACCGTAACAGTGATTGGGCAATATAGTCTGAAGTAGGAATATAGAGGTGGTTACCAATGAACAATTGTCTGTGGTTGAGACCGATTTAAATAGTTTCTATTTCCCTAAACAACTTTCCAATCCAATCAGGTGTCTTAAATTCACCGTCGACTGGTCGTTTAGAACCTTTCCTAGTCTTAGGTCCGTTTTGGTCCCTTATTTCCTCGTCCTTTATTGTCTGCCGGAGGATTCTGAAGGTAACAACCCTACTTAGTCGAAGTTGATAAAAGTCAGGGACACAGTGAGACGAAGTTCGGAGTCTAAGGTCCCTCTCAGACTGACTGTAGTAAACCTAGGGGACAGTTCGGGGTCCGGTCCCCCACCCCCCACCTCCTTCCTACCCCGTAGCACTGACCGTCGAGGTGGTTCTGACGTGAGGTCTTTCCTTTTGTCTCCCTGTCATTGGCTTTTTCCGAAGAGTCCACGATCAGACCGTTTACGTTTCATAGACGACGCTACTGAAATTGTGCAGATACTAGTTTGTCTTGCTAAATATGTGAACTTTTATAAGTTTCTTAACGTGTTATCTCCGTTAAGGATTTCTTTCCCAGGTTTCGTAATTCTCGTGACGAAGAGGTTTCCTGGTGAAAATTATTTGATTTATTTACTTTCTAATATTTGCTTTATGAGAGTACCTAGTAGTTCACAACAGAATTTAATTACGTTACAATGAAACTACTCACACTTGTATTTTGATCTCCAATGCATACGCTCTGTCGTTTTCTCTGTGTCCACATCTCTTGTCTGAAAAACTGAGACACCCTCTCCCTCTCCCACCCTACTAAACCCTCTTACCGTGACTTTGTATATATTAAAGTATATTCTTTGCTTAGCGGTCAGATCCAAGCTACGTCCTATGTCCTACGAACCCCGACCACGTGACCCTATTGGGTCTCCCTACCATACCCCTCCCTCTACCCTCCCCCCAAGTCCTCACCCTTGAATACATGTGGGCACCACCTAAGTACAACTACATACCGTTTTGGTTATGTCATAACATTTCATTTTTTTATTTATTTTAATCTTTTTTTTTGATCCCCAATTTTTAGGAACCTAAATATCGTGAATATTTTAATATTTCGGTGTAGTTTCAAATTGTAAGTTAAGTTGCTTTTACTGTTTGGCTATCTTAAGTTTAATGAGTGCATTCTAAACTGTCCACGACAAAAAGACTTCGATTCGACACTGAACATGTGCTTGTATCGTGACTGGCGATATAACACCCATAAGACCTCAAGTCGTGCCGACACGGTGACGGACGGAACACTACTACGTTAAGGGAGAATAAATAGGGAAGTTAGAGGACCCTTTCGAACCCTGTCGTCCGGTCCAGTAACGAACCGGAAGCAAACCACACTTTTATAGACACGAGAAAAGAATAGTCGGGTACTATTAATGTCACCACAACGACCTAGAATTACTTATTTTTTGTGTTTACATTTGTCTTCGTATCTTTAAGAACCGTCATGAGTCAATACTAGACCAGTGAGTCTACTAGGTATTATACGACTATAAGTTAAAAACTCTATGGAATCTTTATATTTACGTTGAAAATTTGATAGATCACCTCCCTGAAGGGACCACCAGGTCCCCGATTCTGAACTACGAGGGCTACGGCCCATGGTCCCAAACTAGGGTCGAGTCCCTCGATCTAGGGTGTTCGACGTTATTCGTAAACGTACGAGCCGATTCCAGGACGTACGGTATTACTTCTAAAATCTAGGTTTCAGGGTGTTGATTCTGGGTCGTATCACGTTTTTTTATTTATTTATGTTTATAAAAAAATTTTGATTGATTACCTCTTAGACTCTGATACAGGAACCTTGGGGTCGTTAGTACTGGGAGGGGGGTCAGACTCTTTGTCACCAAATCCAGTTACCATAGTAGGAGCCATATTTACACATAGGAGGATTCTATTTGTGAAACTTCCCGTATTGTTACTAAACGACGATATTTAACGATCTATACACAAACCACATTTTAAAGGTGTACGTAAGACTATCAAGAATCCGGGAACTATAGGACGTTTACATAAAATTTCTCTTTTTATGGAATGTCGGAAGACTATTGGAGATAATTCATCCCCTTTCGAGATTAAAGGTTCGAAAATACATGTATTTATATAAGCATGTATAAACAGTTTAACATACTTTTTCGTACGTTTAACTCAAGTGCTCGTCTCCAATCATAAGTCTAGTGGGAAGATCAATAATTAACGATTATTAATCGATAAGAGGACTCATTTATGTGTACACTCTTTAAAATGATAGATCACTGACACTTTGTCACACAAAGTACAACTTTATAAAGAGTAGGTCACTCTGCTGTAAGACAAGATGAAATTTTCTAGTTGAGTGGTATTGGTTTAAAGTGTACGTGACTGTAAGATTTTCAATGAAGTTTAATATACCGACTTAATGCGGTTCTTGGTGTCGTAGAAAAGTTTTTCCCGTCTCGTGTCTATCAATGCTTCTTTACGAAAATATACACTCTATTCTTACGGGGTTCTTATAACTGCAAAACGTAATATAAAGATTTTATTACGGTTTTTTTTGATATATAATCGTACAACACCTAATAAACCAACTGGTGGACACAATATGGTTACTCTTTCGAAAACTAAAAGTGGCCATTTTAGTCTGAGAAATTAAATACTAATACGGAATAAATGTTCACCTAACCTTTGTACTTGTCTATGATGGCTATTAGAAAGTCACTTCTCATTGGGAGTCTAGTAGGTATATCCTTTTCTGTTAGAACACCCGTGACCAAGATTTCCTGTCGTACTAAGATTACTGTCTAATTGTCTTAATAGTCATCAGTTTTACGATCCAAACACTTTTTCTCAGATGTGTCTTTGGAGGAGAATTATAAATCAAAGTAAAGTGTTTTATGTCAATAGTAATTGAAGGTGTTAGTCCATAAATTTCCTAAATGGAAATTATCCTCATACAAGTCCCATTTTACAAGGTAACTGTAAAATATAGAGACATACTTTTGAGGGAACTACTTCAACCAGTATGACTTTCTTACATCCTAACCCGTTCAAATAAACGTGGTAAGTTTTACTCAATTCTTCATCCATTATTGTTTTTTTTTAAGATCTCGAAATATATAATAGAGAGTGAAAATGTCATCGAATACTCATTTTTAATGTCATTGAATATTCTCTTTTGTCTATTAAAAACTTTACAGTCTTTTAGAGACTTACTAGGGGTCTAATCAACACTCGATGTTCACCTCCTTTGTAGGACGACTTTTACAGTTCGTAAAGGATAGACCTATGTTACAGAAGTAAAGGATAGACCTATGCTTAGGCGAATATTCGTAGTACACTACTTCATGTTACCCACCCGGAACTTTGGTCGATCCAGACCCTGACTTGTGTCCGTAACTGCAAATACTTGACACACCACATTCCGTACAAGAATTGGTGAGTTGAACAAAGAAATAGGTCCATTTTTCCCAGTATTCTAAATGGATATCCTCCATCTACTGAACCAATGGAAAGACTGAGAGAATAACCAGACGTTAGACTGTGTAATACACTTGAGTAGTTGGGATGAATAGAAGTTCACTGTTACTTCCAAAATCACCAAGAGTTATAATAAAGAAAGGTAGGGCCCCAGTAGATCTTTTCACACCCCACTAAAAAAACAACAAATCAACGAGTCAGGATAGACTGAGAAAACACTGGAGTACCTGACATCGGACGGTTCCGATGTTCCGAGACAGGCACCCTAAAAGGTCCGTTGTAATGACTTCACCCAACGGTACGGCAGGAGGTCCCCTAGAAGGGTTGGGTCCCTAGTTTGGACACAGAGAATACGTTCAGAGGACGCAACCGTCAGTCCAAGAAATGGAGATCGCGACGGAACCTGCGCGGTTTGGATACACTGCATAGGATAAAAGGAATTATATATCTACTACTTTAGATGGGTATCGAGGTTCCTATAAAAAGAAGGTCAGATCCACTGCACTCAATACATACACAGACAGACGAACAAACCACCACACAAAGGTTTTAGTGTCTTTTCCTCATGTTGTATTTCTACTCTTAGTTTGTGATGGACAAGACTTAGGGAGGGGTAGACGGAAGTCCCGTGTCTCGGGGTGTGTGGGGTGGTGGTATGTTCCAAAGACTTCGAAGGCGAACAGTCGTAGGTCCGGTCTGAATGGGTTCCGGTCTTCTTTCTTCCTGCAAGAAGGGGGAGGAGACTTCCGAGGGTGCAGGAAGGGGTCCTGATTGGAGATGAGCCCTGTTGACCACCAGTCTGACGGGGAAGGAAAGTCCCCTCTGAGGTAGGAGATGGGGGCTCTGACCTACAACGAGGAATCGGGGGTTTCTGTAGTCTTGTGTAAGATCTAGTCATGGAAACGGTTCACCCAATAAGAGAGAAGTGTCGTAGTACACCCCAGGGAAACGAGGGTCGTTTCAAGGAACTGGGACTGTGTCAGACAACACAGAGAACGGCGTGTTCCCTTCCCTTCCACGCCGGACACACACTCGGGTCCGAGAAATCCCAGAGGTAAGTCTATACCCTCGTTCTTGTGTGTAGCGAGGTGATAGACCTTATAGTACAGGACCCAGATCTGGATCTTTCGGGAGGGGGAGGTACCTCCCTTCTTTCACCTCTCCGTCGGACCAGGTCATTGTAGGGACACACACACTAAGGTTCTACTGAATGGAGTGTCGGGAGGTAGGGTCTCCTCCCAGTAACGAGGTGAAAAGTAGTGATTCTCGATAAGACTGACCAAGAGGGACCTTGTTGAATTATGTAATAGTCTTCTGACTTTTACTGTCAAAAAGGATCAAAGTTGAGTTCACAACCTTGTAACATCCGATCCCATAGTTCGTCGTAGTGAACAAGATTAGATTGTTTATGTGCGACTGACGGGTAGTACACGGTCCATGTTACGGTTCCGAATTTTCTGTCTTTATCGATGAATTCCTTTCGAGGTCTGAGTCCTTATTTGTGCATACCTTTAAGTCAGTCCTCAAGGACCATGTGTTTAAGGCCGTTATTTGAAACTAACGATAGGTAGAGAAACCGTTCGGACTCTTAAAACTAAGGTCATTTGGGTTCAGTAAGCACTGCCCGTATAAATCTATTCCTTCTCGTCCCCACCTTCACCCTAACAACTCTTATTATTTGTTTCCATTTAGTGTCCCATAAAGACGTCCCTCCTGACGTCCTTCTATGTCCCTCGACTCTCTTCGGATGAAGGAACCCTAACACGAGACCGTAGTGTATCTTCCTTGATTCTGCATGTATTCTCCCGAACTGTCGGTCTCGACTCGTCTCCGTCCTCCGCGGGTCGTGCCGGTTGTTGCATCGTGCAGAAGTTTAGTTACAATGAAAAATCTTACCGAGTTACTAATAACCCACTCCAATCCCAATCCCCGAAAAGTAATAAGTTTTCATGTACATTGAGGAGGAGGAGGAGGAGGAGGAGGAGGAGGAGGAGGAGGAGGGGGGAGGAGAGGGAGGAGAAGACGAAGGGAAGAGAAAGGAGGGTTCTGAAAGTCCACTCCGTCTTGTTCCACCGAACACGTGGTCTTCTCCTTTCTCGGAGTCACCGGGCCTCGTCCACAGTCTCAAGTCGTTCCTCTTGCGTCGTGTGTGGGTCAGGCCCTCCTATGCCTCGAGAACGTGTCCCTCGTCCCCCTCCTCCACGGTCCACCCCGTGACTCCGTTCCGACTCTTCCTACAGACACACCTTTCCGTCGGGTCGTTTCCTACAGGTGTACGCCATTCCTCTCGAAGGCCGTCTCTTCCCTACCATCGAACATACTTATGTCATTCAAACTAGTTTCCCCGTTTATTTCATTTCTATTACCTCGGACCGACAAACACGTCTTCTCTCTACGTTTATACCTTTCCTTATTTACTTGAGTTACCTACCTAACCTTAACCACTATACCTACACTTCAGTGTCAAAAGTTATTTATCCATCTATATAGTTATCTACCCCGAAGGTACCATCAAGTCGACCATTTCTTAGGTGAACGTTACGTCCTCTGGGGTCAAACTAAGGACCCGGTCTTTATAGGGGACATGTCCCCTATCCGATGGGTGAGGTCATAAGAACCCAAAGGGACCACCGAGTCTACCAATTCTTAGACGGACATAACACCCTCTGGACCCAAGCTAGGGACCCAACCCTTCTAGGGGGCCTCCTCCCGTACCGTTGGGTGAGGACATAAGAACGGACCTCTTAGAGGTGCCTGTCTCCTCGGACCACCCGATGTCAGATAATCCAGGGTTGCTCATCCTGTACTGACTCACTGATTCGTGTCGTGACGTATCGTTATTTGTGTCTATCTCCACACACACACACACACATACATATATATATATATATATATATATATATATACTTATCATATATTCTTCACACACACACACATCTCTCTCTGTCTGTCTGTCTTTTGGATAGGTAATTTTCCTGGACCTCGTTTTTGTGGGGTTATCTTTACTCGTGTGGATCCTAAGAACCTAAGATTTGTGGTCGGAGGTGATTTTCTTTGGTCCCGAGAAACTCCTTTGTCGTCGAGGTCCGACCTCGCCCCTTTCACCTGCTATTCGGACCTAGTAGAATACGATCTTTTTCGTTTTTCACAAGTTTCTTACTCCCCCACGGGTTTCCTGTGTTTTAGGTCGAACTTACCCCCGTTTTGTTCCTGTTACATAGTTCTATTTAATACCATCATTGTCAAATAATGGGTTTGTATATACGGGTACAAGTGTGACTATTTTGTTAGTCACTTAATATTGAATTGTCCATGTCCATAAATGTATCACAGTCTGAGAGAGGGGTGTTTTATGGATAATTAATGTTTCCCCTTTTCTCTTCAGAGTCAGCATTTCTAATAGAGACACGACGTAAACGTTGAAAAGACTCACTAACAGGTTTTAATACACATACACACATATACACACGCACACACACATGCACACATATACACACATATAGACACACACATACACACGCACATACATATACACACACACACACATATACACACGTACACACACATTCGAAGGGTCCACCACGATCACCATTTCTTGGTCGAACGGTTGCGTCCTCTGTATTCTCTACGACCAAGCTGTGGACCCAGTTCTTCTAAGGGACCTCCTCCCCTACCATTGGGTGAGGTCATAAGAACGGACCTCTAGGGGTACCTGTCTCCTCGGACCACCCGATGTCAGATATCCAAAAAGTGTGTCTCCACCTGTGTTGACTTCACTAAATCGTACGTATGTATATATACACACACATACAATATAAATATATAATACATGCGCATATAAAGATTTCATGTACATCTTTGTGATTTAGTGGAGATTAGCTTTGTCTCTGTTACCAGGTTTATTTAAGTTGTTTCTGAACAGGTCCAAAATAAAGGAAAACCTTAAAAGATTAGGATCGACTAATAACCCTCCGAATAATTTATTATTTTCTTTAAGTAGTACGTAAGGTATGTGTCCTTCAAGACCCACGGTACGAAATGGTTCAAAGTCTTAGGGACGACGGATCCTGACGACTACAAGGTGACTGACCTACTCGAACGTGTCCCCGTAACGTTTTAATAAATCCTCTGTATCGAACCACGATGAAATGAAGATGAGTTACCACGACAGACCACGTCTTGGTTAAATGGTAACGTAGTGATACAACAGTACGACAAACTTAGGACATATCTAGTGACCGGGTTCATGTACGGACGGGGTGGTGGGGAGGGGTCAGAGACGACCCCTGCAGTACCAACCTTGGAGAGACCCACTCACCCTCTGTACTGAGTTGTCAGAACTGAGATTCTGACAAACTCACCTGTACGTCTTTGTCTACGGGTTTTTTACGGAGAATAACATGTACGATAGAGTCGTTTGGGTTCGTGTAAACGTAGGAATGACAACGTTCACGTCTCCTTTCTCCGTGAATGTTTTAAGATAGTTCGTTCCCCAACGTGCAAATTTAACAAATGTCGTATAAATGATAAAATTCTACATATATTTTGTGATATCTATTAGGGATAATCTCGACAGTACATACAAACCCGTCCAACGTATGCCGTGTTTCCGTACACCGGTTAACGTCAGTACAGGCGGGTCTCTTTTTCTAAGTAAAGTTTAAAACGTGTCTCCTCGTAATAGAAATGACGAGATCTCTCGTTGTTGTTTTATATATTCTTACCAACATACAAGTGAAGACTGACGTGAGAGTGTTGAGAGTTTTAGAACAAAAAGTTGAGATTTAAGAGGAAGGGATGTTTCACAGTTCTTAGGGTGGGAACATTAAA
The DNA here is from genome assembly GCA_006410555.1 of Capra ibex. Classification (NCBI taxonomy): domain Eukaryota; kingdom Metazoa; phylum Chordata; class Mammalia; order Artiodactyla; family Bovidae; genus Capra; species Capra ibex. The sequence continues at coordinate 32,317,467 of SJYO01037955.1, forward strand.
CCCTCTTAACCTCTTTATGATGTTGTACTATGAACGTCTCATTTCTGATGTGTATCATGGTCCACTGATCTCTTATCCGTCCTTCTGACCTAATTTAAAGATTTACTGTCAACGAAAATATAAACGACCATCGTAAAACATATTCTGTCTTTACATCTTGACCGTTCCAACCTAAGAGTAGAATCATAGACCTATTTCAGTATAAGTTTTAATTTATCATAGTCCCACTTCTTTAAGACTTAAGTTATATTTTAAAATAGATCGTATACAGATGTAGGTTAAGGTACCTCTTTTAATTATAGACAATGTATTCAGGGACCTCCTTTTTAAGACCTTGTAACTAGAACGATTTCGTTCAGGAACGTTATTAATGGTATGATCGTTCCCGAAGTCATTCTTAATGAGATCTATCTCTTTGAGGGAAATGGGGGGAAAGGTGCATCTTAAACCATGTTTTTCCTTTTGTTCTCTTATGTAAGAGTGATTGGTGCGACAAATCTTTCTGTTTATCCGTTTAATGATTAATATATTATTAACTTCTCAACTGTAAACTAATGAGTCTAGTTATAAATTTGTCCCATTTAGACAACTTTTGGACTTAGTAAGTAACCGAGTCATACATCAGACTGAGGTACTACTTTGATCAAGTTTAAAGAAAAATTGTAAAATAATGTCTTTTTCTTTGACTAAGGAATCTTTTCTGGGACTACGACCCTTTCTGACTTCCGTTCTCCTCTTCCCCTACTGTCTCCTGCACTACAAACCTACCGTAGTGGTTGAGCTGCCTGTACTTAAACTCGTTCAAGGGCCTCAACCACTACCTGTCCCTTCGGACCGTACGACGTCCGGCACCCCAGTGTTTCTCAGTCTGTGTTGACTCGTTGACTTAACTCGACTATCTTTTTTTTCTCAACGAAAGTTTTTATTGGGTTTATTGATACAGAATACGAATTTAAAAATTAATAACGAGATAATAATTTATAAATTTTTATATGTCTCCTCATATCTCTTATGATTTGGGTGTCAGGGTTGGTGAATCGATATTGTTTATAAAGGTGAAACGACAAAAGTGAACCTTGGGTCAAGGTAAATCTTCGACCCCACGAAGGTATGGTTTGTATTAAAATGTGCACATGGAGGATACTGACATTTGTTATATTAAGATATTGAACCTCAAAAAAAGTGAAATGTAGTATAAAATTTATAAAAGGGTATAGTCATATGTATGAAGATTCGGTAAGTACGACTAGTGACATCCCATGTCGTTATTAAATACACAGGTAAGACGATAACTTCCTTTAAAATCGATGAAAGTCAAAAAGTGACAATGTTGTTCTGAAACCATTTATAAGAGTTCGTAAAAAGGACCTCGTGTCGGTACTCTCAAAAAGGTCTCTCTAAATAGGTAGGGCCAACGAAAAGGCATTTCCAACGAATTCATATCGTTAAATATACCGACATTGATCTCTGGTCTCCAACGACTCTTTAAGAGGGGAAGCACCTCCTTTTGTGTTACCAGTCCCTTCCAACCCCACGAATCCCGGAGAGGGTGTACGTTACCGAGAATGTCTTCGGGGGGACTGAGTCCTTTATCGTACCGGGAAGATCGGGGTAGGAGGGTTTGTTCCTCTTGAGTATGCAGGTTCCACACAGCGAAAGTAGGACGTTCGTGGGTCGTTCCACGAAGATTTTAGACCTTACCTGACTACCTTCGTGGTACTGTTACTGTCCACATGTATTGTTTGTCGGTTTCGACAGACCTCCAAATGTCCGCTCGTGCTGTCGACGCCATGAGAGTGCTTACGAGGAGGGGTTTCTCCAGGTAAAGATTAGGAGTTTGTAACAGTTACACAGAAGAGTGTGTCGTCTTACCTAAAACGTCCATACTAATTCACTCTTTACAACTCTTCTCCACTAATAGTACCTAATATTTCCCGACCCCAGGTTCCATTAGTGTTTTCAGGAATATTCTACCTCCGTCCTCCAAGTCTCAATCTCTGTGACCTTTTGTGACCCGACGACCGAAACTTCTACCTCCTTCCCCGGTGCTTAGTTTCTTACGTCCGACGGAGACCTACAACTTTTCCTGTTTCTTTCCCTTGGAGGGACTCTTGGGTGTCTTCCTTGTGGTCAAGTCAAGTCAAGTCAGCGAGTCAGCACAGGCTGAGAAACGCTGGGGGTACTTAACGTCGTGTGGTCCGGAGGGACAGGTAGCGGTAGAGGGCCTCAAGTGAGTTTAAGTACAGGTAGCTCAGCCACTACGGTAGGTCGGTAGAGTAGGAGACAGCAGGGGAAGAGAAGGACGGGAGTTAGGGAAGGTCGTAGTCTCAGAAAAGGTTACTCAGTTGAGAAACGTACTCCACCGGTTTCATAACCTTAAAGTCGAAATCATAGTCAGGAAGATTACTTGTGGGTCCTGACTAGAGGAAATCTTATCTGACCAACCTGGAGGAACGTCAGGTTCCCTGAGGGATTTCAGAAGAGGTTGTGGTGTCAAGTTTTCGTAGTTAAGAAACCGCGAGTCGAAAGAAGTGTCAGGTTGAGAGTGTAGGTATGTACTGGTGTCCTTTTTTGTATCGGAACTGATCTGCCTAGAAACAGTTGTTTCATTATAGAGACGAAAACTTATACGAGAGATCCAACCAGTATTGAAAGGAAGGTTCCTTATTCGCAGAAAATTAAAGTACCGTTGTGTCGGGACGGGTTTGGAACTAAAGTCAGGTTACTGAAATTGGACAAGAGTGGAGACTGGAGGTCTTGGTACTCTATTATTTAAGTACAAACAAAAAAAGGGGGGGTCCAGAAGACTCAAACACCATTGACTAGTGTCGTCGTCATACTTTGCTAGTTAACTGTTTACACCTTGTTTAGAGTACTTGTTCTCCTGGGGTGAGGGATGGTTAGGACTGTTGTTTCACCGACTGTGATTCTGACGGGACTTCTGGTGGTCAGTCTTGGCTTCGGTAGCCGTGGTTCCCAGCCATAGTGAGAGACCATAAACTGTCGGGTAAGGACGTTCCCCAGGTACCACCGGAAATCTACTCACCCAGATCTACCAACTTCGTTTAGTCTCACGCCTAACGTGACTGAGAGGGAATACCCTTGACCTCCTTTCAGAGAAACATAGTGAACCGAGGGATCAGTCCGCGTCTAAAACTTTAGACTCCGTAACAAGAGACGGAGGAAAGATGTAAACTCCTGACTGGAGTCGGCGGACCCCAGGTCGGGTTCACCTGTACAGGTTTGGACCGAAACCCGTCGGACATGGACGAGTGGTTCTAATCTGGAGACGTACGAGTGAGGACCGGACGAAGGAGGCTCGTACAGACACAAAGTACTGTTTCGACCGAGAACGACGGGGTAAGGGACCCGAAGACTGGACCAAAACAGACAGGAGGTCGAACCGGACAGGGGACTCTGTACCTGGAACTGGACTTTCAGTGTGGAATAAGATTGAGGTACCAAAAGTATGTTTCGTGAGAAGGGTCGATCAAAGAAGGTGGACGAATCACATCGTCGGGGTTAGTTTCTTCCTATAAAGAGAAGACTTTGGGCTTCTCATCGACGTTACTCGATTGTTGGATGCGGCCACGGACCTTTATACACCCGGTGATAAGTATGCAAAGGGGACACTAGAATTTTCTGGCACCCCACACAGTCTCGAGTCTTCCAGTCACGGAGTCAGGAGAAGACCTTTTGGGTGGAAGAAAATCTCTTGACGAGGGTAGTGGGTATTCCTGGGACGACTGTGTCGCCCACACCGATTAGCATCAAGACGTGAGAGGACCGATGTATAACCGTACACTCGACTCGAGTAACCTTGTGGGGTGTGAGGACAGGGGTGTAGACGGTGGACTGGAGTTCAGTCCCTGATCAGTCTTGAGAAGATGCCTTCCAAAAAATTATCTTGTAATTTCCCCTCCTCGGAAAACATCCTTCCTCCACTCTCCCACTAGAGTCCACCCTCGACCCAGAGATTAGAGTACCCCTCTCGACTTGTCTTACTTTCTCTGAGTTCCTATGTTCTCAGTGTCTCTCTTATTTGAAATTGTCGTAAATTCAGGAACCTCTGTTTGTTACTTGTCACCGAGGTTCGCACCCCGAACCTCAGTCTGACGGACCAATGGAGACCCTACGTTGGAGAGACTTGGACTAAAACGTGAAAACATTTTTCTTCTATTATGAACGGGAATTGAGTACCCCGACACCACTCCAACTTGTTTAATACTTAGACAACTTACCACGGACCGTGTACCAATGAAGTGCTATTTATTCGACGAGTTCAGTCGGTACTCCGATGGATGGAGGTGGACACGGGACGGAAACTAAACCAAGGGGTTCGATAACCAAAGATTCGACTACAGACCAGGGATAGTAAACGTTGGACTTCTCGTGACTCCTTACATCAGTAATAAAGGGACTTAAGGTACTCTACGAGATCTCCTTTTTAAAAGGTATCACCGGGGTTTAAACCCGTTGAGATCCTATAAGTACCACGAAACAGATAACGAGAGGGAGACTATCAGAGTAAGCTAAAGTTATATAATTTCCGAGATTTTAGTTGGTGAAATTTTCTTTTGAAATTTTTAATTTTTTTCTATATTTCAAACATGTTTATGGTATACTGAAGGATGACATATTTTTATATTACATGTGAAATTTTTTGACGTTTATTTCACGATACAGAGACTCACCACCTTTTTTTATTTTATTTATTTCCGAGACTCACTGGGATATTAATTTCTTAGTCAACTTGAAAAAAGTTGGGTCGTGGAGGGTTCAAGTAAATTGAAGACATGGGAAAAAGAGAGGACACTGGAAAAAAGGGAATAAGATGTTTTAAGCACCCTATGTGAAGACACATTCCTTGTCATGTATTTCTACTCTTTTGACTTCTTAGACGACTCATCGTCGAACTTGTGTTTTGATGAATATAGATTTTACATACAAGAAAGACGTCAAGACACGTGTATGTGTGTGTGTGTGTGTGTGTGTGTGTGTTCATGACGATTTAGTACACCTTCAATTTACAATCTGCAAGATCGACATTCAACTGAAAGGGTAAAGTTCACAATGAAAGGACCTCTTGTCTCAAAATTCGTGAACGAGAACGTCTAGACATATATGGTACGTTTTAATTCATTCTAATTTGGGAAAGTTCTGTTAAAACTTATTTCTAATATACTCTGTGCCTTGCTGGAGAGAAAACTTTTTACCGTTCTTTCTACCAAAAGCAAAAGACCAACCGTCTCGGTTAACACCTTCTTTGTCAGGGAACCCTCTACAAAAGTGATGTCAAGTGTGAGAAGTCATGGAAACAGAAGTAAACATCTTACCGGTTTAACAATGTGTTCATGAGTATAAAGGGAGACCCGACTTAGTTCGAAGACTAATGAGTTTCAACACACAGAACTTGACATCCAGTTTAGACTCGTTACCTATAATAATAGTAATGGTAAAAATGACATTACCTAAGTCTCACAACCTGGGATTCTTAACGGTCGTCCTTGAGACCCTGGTTCCCTCTCTGAACCAAGGGAGACCTTCGGAATGTGAGATTTAATCTGGCTCAACATATTGTCAAAATCCGTAGACTATACCCTGAACGGTTTAAAGTACCGAAGTCCGTGTGCCTTACGTGTAGGGACAAGGTCCCTCCGATTTATAAAAAGGTTTAGTCATCTATTTTGTTTGAGGGACTGGAGTTGAATGACGGACCGCGGACCTCAGGACTCATCGACTACTTCTCACGGACAGACGATAGTTCACTGTCCTGTATGAGTCTGACCGAGGACGGGAGCCCTGGAGCACCATGGACTAGGGCAGAGGTAGAAGCCTCGATTGTAAAACCGGTGTTGAAGTTCTAGATTCAGGTCTCCCGTTACCCGGTCCCAATCTATGGTAATTTACGGTAACTTGGTCGGAACTTCCCGTTGACACTGAAGAATCCCGTACTCCGTTACACGACGGCGACCCCCGGCCACTTTCGACCCCTAACGTTTAGGGTCCCTCTAGTGAAGAACTTGCAGTATAGACTTCACCTCTCCACCGGTGTGCGACAGAGCTCATTTATACTACGTGTCCAAAATCTGGAACGCCTTCGGTTGGTTCGTCCCTCATTTAGGTAGGTTCCCTTGGACTTCGAAGACTGGACTCTGAACCACCCCCGCCTAAGGCATTGATGAGCTGTCACGGTAGACGACTGACTCAATCCGTGACGGTGGAGCGTCCGTTTTGACTTACTCGATTCGAGACTTCTGAGTTTCCTTACAATTTGCTCCCCTCACCCCCTTCAAGGGTACCGCCCATTCTCCCTCCCTTCTCCACACCCCCGCTCCCCTTCCCTCTTTCTGTTTCGTCTTCCTTCTACCGCCTCTAAACTTTTGTACCGTTGGGTCAGGTCCTAAGAACGGACCTCTTAGGGGTACCTGTCTCCTCGGACCGCCCGATGTCAGACACCCCCAGCGTTTCTCATCTTGTGCTAACTCATTCGTGTATCTCACAACTTTCACTTCACTTCAGTGAGTCAGCACAGGCTGAGACACTCTGCACAGGCTGAGAAACACTGGGGCACCTGACATCGGATGGTTTGAGGAGACAGGTCCTGTCTTATGACCTCACCCAACGGTAAAGGAAGAGGTCCCCTAGAAGGGCTGGCTCCCTAGCTTGGGTCCAAAGGACGTAACCTCCATCTACGAAATTGGAGACTCGGTGGCCCCATCGAGTAGAGTATTAAAGTGGTTTCGGAACCTCAGAAAAGGTCCTCTCTACGACCGGGACGATCCGAGACATGGTCTTAGAAAGACCCAAATAGTCGAGTAAGGCCCCGAAGGGACCACCAAGCCTATCATTTCTTAGACGGACGGTTACCTCTTCTGTGCCCAAGGCAGGGACCCAACACTTCTGGGGGATCTCTTCCTTTACCTGTGGATGATGTCATAAGAACGGATCCTTTAGGGTCCCTGTCTCCTAGGACTGCCCAATGTCAGGTATCGCAGCGGTTCTCAGTCTGTGCTGAATCGTTGATTTGTGACGAGTAAGACCACCATAAATGAAACTCCAAAAAGGAGGATCAGTAAAGGTGAACGGAAAGTCTAAGGAGACGGAAACGTAGTTACATGTTTACGGACGAAAAGAGGGGTGGAAGAGGAGAGGAATGGGGGTCAAGTCAAGTCAAGTCAACGAGTTAGTACAGGCTGAGAAACACTGGGGTACCTGGGGTCCCTCCGCATTCAAAAAGATATCTGTTCTCCGTCTGTTTCCTGTATCTCCCTCCCCCTAAGACAAGGATCTTCCGGGGTATGACAAGACGAGTTGATGTTGGAGCGTAGGATGAAGTATAGTGACACCTAGTCAATCACTGAGTCCAGGGTTTCTTGTGGATTGGGGTGTAGTAAGGTTTGACGAGATTTTGTGCATCGGTGAGAAGATCGGAACTGATCCACCTGGAAACAACTGTTTCATTATAGAGGCGAAAAATTATACGACAGATCCAACCAGTATTGAAAGGAAGGTTCCTCATTCGTAGAAAAATCAGTGATTCAGTACAGGTTGAGAACGCTGGGTACCTGACATCGGGTGGTCCGAGGATACAGGTACCCTAAGAGGTCCGTGCTTATGACCTCACCCAACGGTAAAGAAAGAGGTCCTCTAGAAGGGTTGGGTCCCTAGCTCGGGCCCAGAGGACGTGACGTCCGTCTAAGAAATGGTTGACTCGATGGTCCTTTCGGGTGTGTTCATCGGGAACTATTTACAAATGACATCCCTACTTACTAACTCTCCGAACAAACTTAAGATCCTGTAGTCCCGTAACTTTTCCAAAACGAGAATCGATAACGTTCCGGGTTTATGAGTTTTGACTCTTGTACCTTTAATTTGTAAAGACTCCTTTTTGACTTAGAAAGAAGGACAGGAAAACATAGTAACAAACAACTTTTGTTTTTGTTTGTTGTTGTTGGTATTTTTGAGGAAAACCTTTAAGTAGAGCTGATTCTAGTGTTGTGTTACGAGATTCAAAGACATTAAAAGACAAATTCCTTCAGTCACTCAAATTCAGGAAGTTTTACAAGTTTCTACTGAGGACACGTGTTCCCAGTCTTCAACTTAGTATTTAACCGTAGCACAGGGTCTTGAGTCTGGTCCCTGGACGAAACTTCTTAGTGTCGTCTTGCGATTTTTAATATCACAGTTAACTAAACCCTTTTATGTACTTTAGAACCACCAAACGACGATTTTAAGAAGAAAAAGATAGTCAAAACCATCTATTTTACGTACATACTTTCTATCAGAAAAAGCTTGTATCAGTGCTTCTAATCTACGTGCACTACAGATCCATATTTATGCGGAAAAGTCGGGGAAGTACAAACGACACGTTGAGACCCCCTCGGATGTCTCTAAAATCCTAAAAGTACAACAGACTCTGACAACTCATTAATACTTTTTATTTGAGAGGTTCGTTCTAGACTAACTTTATAAACCAGAGGAGGGAGAACTGAGGACATGACACGAATGTCCTACAGACAGTAAACCTTCCTTCCCACTACGCTCTACCTCATTTCAGTGCTAGTAGGTCCTGGAGCTCTCCTTCTACCGTGTACTCGATACGTCAGGTGTTTCTCGCGGGTCGTGTGAAGCCATGAACAAGACCTTGTGACCCGACCATCGTCACTAAGTGGCACCCCGGTGTGTGTACCTCTGGTTGCCCACTGCTAAGGGTCGTTTCCCAGTAGGAGAAGGCTTTAGAACTCCCCGGAGGATGTACCCCTAAATACGGCTCCCCACCAGTGACGACCGCCCATTCACCCCTTATCCTTTTTTATTTATTTTCCTCAAATCTTAAGAGAGAACCCTATCTTGAACCTTCGAAATCCATAGAAAGGATGGGTCCTTGGTTCGTCGTTCCGTTCAGTGAGGTCACTTTGGTAATTGCCCTTGTTACACCGGTTTCCTACTACACGAAGGACGGCATGAGTCATTGAGAGTCGAGAAACAGTACAGGATTCAGAATCCTAAGAGACGTCACTGTGTTGGAGTCGGCACGACCAGACTCACCTTCCCAGAGCGAAGGGACAATTCCGGTCAAAACAATTTCCCCCTTGTTCTGAGGGGTGAGCTGATGGATGGGAGTGTCCACCGTAACCCCCACGTATACTCTCTCGGGAGTGCACTGTCACCCTGAACCCCCAGTTTATAGTCCCGATAACCTAGATTGACAAGGAGGAGAGGTCCTTTAAGACAGGAGTGGAACTTACTATCGAAAAACAAAATAAAATATTTTAGTCCCCGTCCCTCGTTAATGAGTTTCTGTGGCGTAAAAGGATCTACTTTACTAAACTTATATTTTACTTTTTTCAACAATGTCTGACTTGACACAGGGGGATTTTGAGTTTACCATCTTGGGATTGGGACGGGGGCACTCCCCTCTACGGATCAGTCAGCACAGGTTGAGAAACACTGGGGTACCTGACGTCGGACGGTCTGAGAAGACAGGTACCTTAAAAAGGACAATTCTTACGACCTCACCCAACGGTAAAGGAGTAGGTCCCCTAACAGAGCTGGGTCCCTAGTTTGGGTTCAGAGGACACACACGACGTAATACCCGTCTAAGAAATGTCGACTCAGTAGTCCTTTTTGGAACTCCCCCTCTATCCTGAAAATTCACTTTCACTTTCATTACAAGTTGAGAAACACTGGGGTACCTGACATCGGACGGTCCCAGGAGACAGGTACCTTAAGAGGTCCGGTCTTATGATCTCATCCATTGGTAAGGGAAAAGTTCCCCTAGAAGGGTTGGGTCCCTAACTTGGGTTCAGAGAGAGTAACGTCCTCCTAAGAAATGGCAGTCTCGGTGGTCCCTTCGGGAAAGTTGTCCACTAATTTCAGTTTACTCCAGTATTCAGGGTATCTTCACACAGAAATTCTTCTACCCATTCCTGTGTCGGTCACCGTGGAAGATGTTCGGTCCTTCTCGTCTGAGTTGTCCTCGGTTGGGGTTTCTGTGTAACTAGAGTCTGAAGGTCCGAGGTCTTAACACTTCTTTTTATTTAAAGACAACAAATTCAGTGGACCAGACCCGAAGGGACCACCGACTCATCATTTCTTAGGTGGACGGTCACGTCCTCTGTACCCAAACTAGGGACCAGGCCCTTCTAGGGTGTACAGTGTCTTGTTGGTTCAGGTACAGTGTGTTGATGACTCGCCCTCGAGATCTCGGACCCTCGGAGTTGACAACTCGGGTGTGCGGTGTCGATGATTTCGAGTGTGCGGGGTCTCGGACACCAGACGTTGTTTTCTTCGGTGACGTTACTCTGCCGGTGTGTGGTCGTCTCTTTCGGTCGTGTCGTTGCTTCTGGTTATGTCAGTCTTTATGTATTTACGTATAATTAAATAAGTGGACTCAGTATGTCGTTTAAGGGTAACCGACAGATAAAATGTCTACCATTGTACAAACGTAAATAAGTGGACCAGACACCATAAAACGGCACCGTCAGGTACGTCTGATTAGGTCTTCCGTCCTGACTAGGTCTTCCATCAGATCAGGTCTTCCGTCCTGACTAGGTCTTCCATCAGATCAGGTCTTCCGTTCTGACTAGGTCTTCCGTCTGACTAGGTCTTCCAAGACCTTATACAGAACGGGAAACGACTCTACGGACAATTTTGAACCCGAAGGGAGTATCGAGTCAACCATTTCTTAGACGGACGTTACGTCCTCTGGGCTCAAGTTAAACGCCCAGTCCTTTAGGGGACCTTTTCCTTTACCGTTGGGTGACGTCATAAGAACGGACCTCTTAGGGTACCTGTCTCCTCGGACCGTCCGACGTCAGGTTCCCCAGTGTTGTCATCTTGTGTTGAATCGATGATTTGGTGGTGGCGGACAATTTTGAACTCAGAAATGTCCTATCACATTCAAGAGGTTCCTGACTGGGAGACCTCTTTCTCCGTAAATTGTTTGAACGATAACCGAACTTGTTTCTGAGACCTCCTTTCCGTGAGGGACTAACTTTCTGTTCTCGTCGACACACCAAATGGTCGTAAAGGAAAAGATTTTTTGTAGGTGCAAAACTCCCTCTTAGTTAAGAACATAGACATTTGTGGAGCCACCGAAAAACATCTAAAGAGTCATTCGAGACATAAGAACGGACGTAGGACCTCCCTGAAAGTTTACGAATCGACCAACGGGTCTTTTGTGATCGGGAAGCCAATAATAAACAGTTGAAGTCGACTTGAAGTCTTCTTTTATAGTTACTTACCTAAAGACTTAAGACTTGAACGACTCCCGTCTTTACTCTCACAACCTAAATAAGGCGACAGGGTAGGGGGTCCTGTGAATTATCTCCTGTACGTAAACAGTAAGTCATTCACTACAAATCTGAACTGGAAATTGTTTTGTTTATGGGTCGGTAGACTTTATAGATCACTTCTGACGATCAATCAAGAAAAGTGTAAACTTACTCGAAACGAGTACACACGGAGTCAAACTGAGTTCAAAGAGTTAGACAAAAAGAAAAAAAAAAAATTGTAAGGACCGCAATACAGTTATTTTGTGATATTTTGTCGTCAGAATTCTGTTAGTCGTCTTGTAGACTCAGTATTGATCCTGGGTTGGGTCTTTAGACTTTACGTTTATTTGGTAAAAAAAAGAACTTAAAAGATTTAGTCTTCATTTATGTTAGGTCATTATGTTTACCAATTTCTCTGACCTTGAAATTGAATTCGAAAAAAAAAAATGTCACAATTTAAGTATTTTGTGAAAGACGTACTACGACAAATGAAAGTTATTAAACTTTCGGTAGAGATTGGGAACACTCAGTCTTCTTGTCTGACTTAGTCTTTACGTTATTGAAACTAGTGTATTGTCGTGTTACTAGTATACAATTCCATTCACTACAGAGATTTGACAAAAGGGAAGTAGGTAACCACCTCCAGCCACCAAATCAGTGATTCAATATAGGTTGAGAACTCTGGGGTATCTGCATCGGGAGGTCCGAGGAGACAGTTCTTATCACCTCACCCAACGGCAAAGGAAGAGGTCCCCTGGGAGGGTTGGGTCTCTGGCTTGGACGTAGAGGACGTAAGTCTACCGAAGAAATGGTGACTCGGTAGTCCCGTCGGCGAAGTAGGTAACGAAAATTACTTTACGAACATAACAATGAAACTCTACAAAGGGACATTGGTACTAAAACTTCAGTATGCTATTCCTAAACACCCCAGGTATGACCCCGTACCTTTGTGAAGACGAGAAGGAATAGACACTTACTTTACAACTGTGCATGTTGAGTTACTAGGGACCCCTCTTAGTAACGAAGACTAAGTTCGAGGAAGTACAAACCTCCGACTAAGGATAACAAGAGACAGTCGGACACGTGCGTGACTTTTGGAGAGACTGAAAACTGGGAATTTTTTTTTTTTCTCGTCGAACACAAAAACAAAACCCCCAAACAAAAAGAGAGGACGGTGGTAAAGTAAATCGGACGGGTAAAGATCTGTGAGTACGGGTTCAAGACCGTAGAAGGTCAGGTGCAAGGATGTTAGAGGAGAGAGGTGAGTCTTCGACTGGTGTACCTTCAACAAAGTTCACGTCACCAAACCAAGTAGACGTCTTAAACTTTTGATCCCCGAACACCCGAGTAGATTGTAACTTTAAAAATTTTAAGTCCCTGAAGGGACCACCACGTCACCAATTTTGAGACGCAAGGGTTAAGTTCCCCGAACCCCAAGTTAGGGACCAGTCCCTTCATCTGGGGTGTACGACATTGATTCTGAGTTACGTCTGTTTATTTATTTATAATATTATTATTATTATGTTTATTTTTTATTTTATTTTTAAGTAATAGGCACAGTTTTTTCTTTTCTAGACCGTGGGGACCCGGTTGGAGACCGGTTTCTCCTCATCGTTGACGAGAAATCTGGTCCGTAGGTGACAAGTCAGATTGGGTCTGGGGTGCCTAGGGGATCGTATCGGCCGGGGGTTGAGTAAAACGAAGGGAGAGACCAAAGACTTCCCGAAACTCAGGTTCCGGGGAATAGACGTAGGTCCCAACGAGACACCTAGTCCGCTCCTGTCATTGTGGGTAGGTGTAAGGTCCAGTGATTAGGTTTGGACGTGTCAGGTTGTGCGGTCGGTGACCGGAGTGACTCGTAAATTTTGTACCGATTCCCCCGTGCCTGTCTGAAATCAAATTAAAAAATATTAACAAATTTTATTATCGTATAGTCAGTCACGCCCAGATCTGGTTCTCTCTAGTATTCTAACTTTCTAAGACAATGAGTGTGTCCTCACAACCAGATAATAATTCGATGAATTGAAGAGGCTCGGAGTTAAAAAGAGAAGACACCTTTCCCTCCTATAGTCATTGTCGTGACACCTTCACTTTACTTACAGAGGATATTCTCGTACATGCCATTTGTTACATATTCTCTAAAAAGAACGAAAAGAGGAAAACCCTCGGGTCCGTTCGTCAACCCGTTCGTCGACTAGTGTGATCGACCAAGACACGACGTTGGTCGGTAAAAGGGAGTGTACAAAGGAAAGGTGTCTACTCTTTTAACTCCGAGCCTCTTCAATTCGTCGAACTATTTACGGGGGTACGAGTAGTCACCGTCTATATTCTGACTTTAGGTCCAGAGGACTGTGGTTTAAGATACAACTACAGTGTCGCTCCTGTAATATTCTCTTGTGATATGTTCGTCTATTTCGATAAGAGAACACTTTGTACCTCGGTAAAGAAAAAAATAAGGAAAAAATTTTGTAAAAAAATTAAACCGACAGGGTCCACGATCAACGTCGTACACCCTAGAAATCAACGTTGTACACCCTAGATCAAGGGACTGGTCCCTAGCTTGGACCCTGGAGGACGTAACCCTCGTACCTCAGAATCGGTAACTTGGTGGTCCCTTCAGGGACCTCGACAGCGACTTTCGTTTGTGGTCACGTCGAGAAACCTACTCGAGACACTCCACAAGTGCCACGATCATACACTCCGTCCGAAGCAGGTGTACTACGTGACTCCAGTTACGACCCGGAGACACGAGTGGTTCCCCGGGTCCATGGTTCAGAAGTCAGGGGCCTTTATTCACAGGACCAACGTCTGAAGTCTCTCCGGTCGTTGAGATTTCGTTTCACACACTCAGAGGGACTCAAAGTAAAAAGTACAAAAGTCTCAAAATAAAAGGAGGAAGGGAATGTTACAAGGTTGGGGACCCGAGTCTTAAGTGTGACTTACTCGAGGATCTACGTCTCTTTGTCGGAAAGGAAGAACCAGGAGGAGTGTCGGGTGTAAGGGTGTGGGACTTCTTCGGAGTGGGACGTGTGTACGGGTCTTTGTGTGGTACCTGAGATTGAGTGACTCCTAAGGGTACTTTAAATGACCGAGACTCTGAACACTCTGCAACCTTTGACTTCGGGACAACGGTCTTCGCACACAAGTTAAAACGGGTCTCCTTTATCTTGCTACCCTAAAATTCCACTCTTCTTTGGAAGGCTCAGGTGAGGGTGGGTTTCGTTCCCCCCCCCCCCCACAACGGGTACACGAGTCAGTACAGGGTGAGACGCTAGGGTAACTGACATCGGGCGGTCCGAGGAGACAGGTACCCTAAGAGGTCCGTTCTTATGACCTCACCCAACGGTAAAGGAAGAGGGTCCCTTAGAAGGGTCGGGTCCCTATCTTGGCCGTAGAGGATACTGAGACCGTACCCGTCCACCTAAGTAATGGTGACTCGGTGGAGCCTTTGGGGAGTGGGTCCCGTCTCGACTCAAATTTGGGGGTGACTGACGGGGTTGTACGACGGGAAAGACCTAGAAAGTGAGGGGTCTGTCTGTGCACATCCCTCTTTTATGTACAAAAGAAATGAGTCAAGAGAGGAAGTCGGAAAGTTAAACAATAAAGAAAAGACAAACCTTAGTTGTTGACTCGTCACCATCTGATTCATCTAAAGTGGAACAGGAACTGTTTAGTTCTCTTCCACATTTCCTGTTTCGTTCACCCTACACTGACTCTTCCCACCCGTCACCCTCCCGAACCGGCTCCTGGACGACAACCGAGGTGCGGAGGGTGACACAGAGGAGTTTGGGTCCATGAATCTCACGGACTCCAGACTCCCCTGGACACCAGACCCAACTGGAGTGACGGGAATGGAAACCTACCTACCGATTGGGACCCGGAACCGGTTTTCGACGTTCTCTCCCACCCTCGTTCTGTCTTAAACCTTCTTTATACCCAAACCTTATGTTAGAAACTCGTGTGTGGCAGAGAGGAGTCGAAGGACCCTCGTTTACGTTCTGAAACAATGTTTAGTATTTGCATACTTGTCACTCTCCCTTAACGAGCACCAGAACCGACATAACTCCACTTAATTCCCGGTACCCGTCCTCGTGACTTCACAACCCCGTCTGTGTCGGGGGTATTTACCTCCTGCATTGAGGGGTGTGTCGGTCATTCCATCACTACGACATTAATCATTCCCCCAGAGATCCCTCTTGCGGGTCCGTTAACTCGGTCAGAGGATCCCTCTGTAGGGGGTGTGTTGGGGACCCCTGAGGGTCCACCTAAAATGGACTTTTGACTACCCAAAGAAGTACAGTTTTCTTCAAATCGAGAGTTTCGTATTTGGATCCACTGGGGGGACTTGTTCTTTGAGGTCGAACTACATACCTCTCAATGAAGTTGAAGGGGTGAAGGTTTTTCTCTTAACAAACAGAGTACTTCAGTGTCACCGGAAGGTAGCGAAGTTTACAAAGTCGTGTTTCGCCTAGATTACCCGCCCAGTCTCTTCCCCAGGGACCCAACCCACACTCGAAACCGACCAACTGGACATTCCCAGAATGTATTTAATCTCTTATAACCTCGATCTTTTCGTGTAGAAGTTTTCACTAGGACCCTGAAGAGACCTCCGGGACACCAACTCTACGACGTGGAGGTGACGTCCCCGTGCCCAAACTAGGGACCAGTCCTTTGAGTCTGGGGAGTACGTCTCGTTGTCTTCTTTTTTTTCATTAGGAAACTCTGTCTAACAAGATTTCGAAGCCAGGTGAAAAAAAGAACTGTTGATCTGAAGAAACAGAGAGAAATGACTCGATTTTCCGTAAAGAGTAGGGTTACGGACGAGGTGTCTGTGGAGACCTTTGTCTCGAAGTCAAAAGTTACAGAGTGTTCAGAATCTCAGTCGTTCAAAGTACCTTTAGGAGTCTTTCATTCAGTCTCAGGTGCCGTGTGGAGACTCGTACACTTACCCCACTCCAAAGAAGTCACACACCCCTATACTCTTCTTGGTTCTTATTTTCCTACGAAGAGAAGTCCCGTGGTAGTGACTACCTAGTCGAGACTTCTTTTTAGTAGTTCTCTTTTCCCTTTCTTTCCACACCTTGACCAAGAACGTAAGTACAGATCTCGTGTCTCCTTAGGTCAGTCCGAAAGTCATCCTGGATCAAACACCTGACTGTCGTTTTTCTCTGATCCAAAGAGTTTTCAGATTTCCAGATCAATATGTTCCAGAATCTATTATCCAAATAGGAGACTTTTATAATCCGAATTTAAAAACAAAAGTCAAAACCTATTGATATTGGTTTTTCTATCTACTATTTACAACCACTCTTACATCCTTCCAACCTTAGGCGTATGTAACGATTGCACGACGCACGACACGAATCAGTGGGTAAGCACAGGCTGAGAAACGTTGGGGTACCAGACATCGAGTGGTCCGGGGAGTCAGGTTTCCTAAGAGGTCCGTTCTTGTCACCTTACCCAACGGCACGGGAGGAGGCCCCCTAGAAGGGTTGGGTCCCTGACTTGACCACGTAGAAATGCAGAGGACGTAACCGTCTACCCAAGTAATGGTGCTCGTGGTGGACCCTTCGGGACTCAATTGTATACTGGGTTGTTAAGGTGAGGATCCATATATATGGGTTCTCTTGACTTTTATATACATACGTTTTGGGATGTCTGTTTACAGGTATTGTTGTAATAAGTGTTATCGGTTTGTTTGGTTTACGGGTAGTTGAATATTTACTTATTTGGTTTCACCGTATATAGGTGTGTCACCTTATAATAAACGTTATTTTTCCTTATTTCATGACTATTTACCATATTGTACTTACATCGAACTTTTGAAATTCATTTTTTTCGGTCTGGATCTTCAAATGTGAGACCTCTTAAGGTAAATATACTATGCAGGTTCTATTCGTTTGGGTTTCTCTGTTGGTTGTTTGTGCCTTCACCGTTTACCGACACCCCTTTCTTCTCTTCACTGAGGAGAACCCATGTTCCAAGAGGGAGGTAGGTCGTGCAGTATGGTTGATCTTGTGAAAAAGAGAGGTAAATAGGATACTGACCGAAGAGGTACTCCAGAGTGGAGTGAACAGTACGTATGTTTCAGGAAGAGACTGGTGACCTTGATTGTAACGAAAGAAGAGGTCCGAAGGTAGGGTAATACGTCAACTTAAAAACATGGAGAAGAGTAAAAGGTTTTAAGAGGTCACATAGACAAGTAATAACGATAGATAGAGTGGGTGATTTTGAAGAGACTATGTCTCCGGTGTAAAGTTCTCAAGTCACCGGTGCACGCTGGCCCTCGACAACCGACAACACGTCTTTTGTAACGGGCGTGGAGTCCTTCGAGAGAACCCATCACGACGGGATCTGACATTCGTAGCAGTCTCGTCCCAGGGTTAAAAGAACCAGTGACGTTCTACAGATCGTAGATCTTGTCATGGACCGTATGCCATCTGAGTCATTCCTTACTCGTTACCGTTACTTGATTTACTTACTTACTTACTTGACCTCCCAAGTAGTCTACCCGTCGTCACCTTTCCTCTATTCCCTTACGACTTTTGTCGGACTTGTCCTGTCTTTTATCCTCGTTCTTTTACTCTGCAAACAAGTCTAAGAAGAGTGGTAAGAGATGAAGTTATAAAGTACACCTCTCATAGTTGAGACTACCAGAGGTATCTCTTGTAAAAATAGAATTAAAGAAAGGATGTAAAAGGACAACGTCTTACACAAGTCAGAACATTAAACTGTGTTTTATCGTATGGTAACACTTTATGTATCTTACGTCCCTTGTGATACCTAAATGATAATTAAAGTAAAAGAGGTTAGATAAGTCACCTCTCATGACTTGTTCCATTGACTTGTTCATGTGATTGTTCCATTTTTAAATCAAACTATTTCTTTGAAACTACCCTGAAAGGACCACCAGGTCGTCAATTTTGAGACGTAAGAGCCACATCCCCAAGACCCAAACTAGGGACAAGTCTCTTGAACTAAGGTGTACGATGTCGATTCTGGGTGACGGTGGTTTATTTAAAAATTTTATTTATTTATTTAAAATTTTCTCGGAAACTGAGAACTTCTTAAAAATTTATTAGGAAACAAAGTAGTTTGAATGTTGTATTCTTAACGTAAATAAAATATCGAAAAAAGAAAATGATTGTAACTTACGTTTGAGGTTCTCTACCACTTCCTGTCCCTTCGGACCGTACGATGTCAGGTACCCCAGAGCTTCTCAGTCTGTGCTGAATCACTGACTTGTCGTTATTGTCCTCATATTCTATTTTTATTTTACGATTTATTCCATCCACTGTCAGGTAACAAAAGGGTCAAGCGACAACAAAAACAAAAGTAAACCAAACCAAACACAAAACAACTCAAAAGTCAAAAAGAGCGTTTAAAAATGGGTTCTAGACTAACATTGAAACGATGGTGGAAGACCGTTTTATTACTTATAGAATAATAGGAATTAATCTTACTTAAAGGTGTCAAAACAAATAAACCATAAAATACAAATAAAGTAGGTGTAGATAGTATCGATTTTGGTTTTCGACAATTTTTCCTTCCGAAGGGACCACCGAGTTGTCATTGATCCTTTATGGTGGAATTGGTTCGACAGTTTAAACCGTGGTAAATTACCCTGTTTATTTATAGTACATGGAGGACTATTTTACATGGTTCTATCAACGAAGGGATGAAACCATAGGAACGGTTTTGACGTCTTGAAGTTACATAGTCGTATGTAGTCTATTGAGCATAACTCTCTATAAGATGTTTTATTGGCCGGTCATACAAAGTTTTACAGTTCCAGCTCTTACTAACTCATCCACAAAGTTTAATCTCCTCTGGGTCCTCCGTTTTACTTTTTTACGTTTTTACACACTAGGACCTAACGTAGGACCTGGTTTTTCTTCTTGTACTACCCTACTATTGTGTTAAACTAATTACAGACATTCTAATGTATTGATATGATATAGTCACAATCAAAAGACTACAAATATTAATATACCAGTAATATAATCTATGACTGAAAAAATCCCGAAGAGACCCAGATCACCGACTCTTAGTCGGACGGGTACGTCCTCTGTGCCCAACCTAGGCACCAGGTTCTTCTAGGGTGCACGGTGTCTCGTTGATTCCCAACACGGTATTGATGACTCGGTCACGAGATCTCGGGCCTTCGACGTTGGGTGACTCGAGGACTTCGGGTTCACGGTTCTCGGGTACGAGGGTTGTTACTCTTCAGGAACGTTACTCTTCGGCCTCGTGTCGTTCCTTCTCATCGGGGTAAACGGTGTCGATCTCTTTCGGATATCGTTAGTCAAGTCAAGTCAAGTCAGCGAGTCAGCACAGGCTGAGAAACGCTGGGGTACTTAGTGTCGTGTGGTCCGGAGGGACAGGTAGTGGTTGAGGGTCTCAAGTGAGTCTAAGTGCAGGTAACTCAGTCACTACGGTAGGTCGGTAGAGTAGGAGACAGCAGGGGAAGAGGAGGACGGGGGTTAGGGAGGGTCGTAGTCTCAGAAAAGGTTACTCAGTTGAGAAGCGTACTCCACCGGTTTCATGACCTCAAAGTCGAAATCGTAGTAAGGAAGGTTTCTTTAGGGTCCCGACTAGAGGAAGTCTTACCTGACCAATTACTTCTGGGTATTTAGAAATTTTTGTTTTAATTCTTAGACTCACCTCACGAATATCTTTAGATATCACAACGAAGACATAGAAAAATTTCAGACTTTAATAAAGTTTTTCTTAAATTTCCAAAAATTTGATGTCTAACTCCAGACATCCCGGGAGTAGTTCGGAGACTCAATGACAGTGAATATCTTAAGGACCGGTGAAAGAGGAATACAAAGTTTCTACTGAAGTGGGTGAGTTATAGGATCAGAAAGAAAAGGGACTGGATAAGTAGATTTCGTTTAAAAGACGGAGAAGAACCGGTGGAGACTTTAGAACTTAAGTTCGTGGGTTTAATATCGAACAAATAGGTTTCAGGGTCAGGTTTTTAAGAAACTCAAGTGACTTTGTAGGTTAGGTAATTATTATGGTAAAAATGTCATAGGTAGTGGATGGTGGGGGGTAGTATATGATGGGAGGAGGCAATGGGTTGAAGGTCTAGGTTGTGAATCTATAAGAGAACGTTTATGAGTTGGGGGAACCGGTAGAGTCGAAGACAAGGTGAGTGGACGTTCTGAGTTATGAGGAATTTGATGTGTTTGTCGATTACAACGACCCCCAACCCCATCCCCCACGCCTTAGAATGTTTGTACGGCTGACCGGGTAAATTTTGGTGCTTATGTTTGTCTGCGATTAAGAGTTCACCTTTGATTGTGATGCTCTGTGGGAGAAAAGTTTCAGAGTCAGGATCATAATCTTAGTTCTAGAAACCAATATAAAGTAACGACCGTAAGGTTATTAGTAACCCTTTCCTTCCGTCAGTTTCACACTGTGTCTTACAGAAACACTAAAGAAACAGTAGGTCCATAACATAACAGTACTACGTTTGTCTTTTTTTTTTAAGTAGACCTGAAACATTTTACTTAAGGTTAGGAAAGTGTAGAAAAAAAAAATTAATAAGAATAAGCGTCCATAGTGGGTCTAGTGGGTCAGAAGAATCGTTAAGAAAGACTGTAACGAGGTTCTAGTGCAGGGTTTAAGTCTTTCTTGTAAACCTTTACTAAACACAGACAGGATATTCTCTATGGATAAACCAGAGGCGGGACATGGACCTAGAGACTTCACCATTTACAGAACAACAAACGATTATTCTACTGACCCTCGAGGACCTGTCGGAGTCGCACCCCCGACCAACGGTTCCCTTGGTTCGAACACCAATCTCTCAACCTTGAAAGTCAAGGTGTGGAATTAGAGACCCCTCCTCTCTCCTCGACCTCTAGTTCAATTAGTGATATCCGGTTACTAAATTAGTCAACACGGATGTCATTACTACAGAAGTATTTTTTTTATTTATTTATTTGGGATTCACTTCCCCACACCGCTCGAAGACCCAACAACTTGTATGCCTCCACGGCCCTCCGGGACAAGAGGTGGGACCCGTAGAGGAGGTAGACCGACAAGGACTCAACATAGGAACACGTTACGTGACATTAAATCACTCAGTTGACAATAAGACTAAAGACACTCGACACGATCGTTTAATAGCCCGGAGATTAAATATCGACCAGGTAGTCTTAGTGTCCACTGTTAGACCTACACAGTCGTAGACTTCACCTCCTCCCTTCAGAACTCCCGGACTCGAATAAAATTTGGACATTCTAGACTGAGATTAAGGTCCGTCACAGTTTTGACTAAATTTCCTGGGTATCAACCACAGAGATTTATTTACCTCTTAACGAACAACATTCCCTCCCTATTTTTAAGTCTGTCTACTCAGACCAGAGTCTTCTCAACGTTCTTATCATGTTTCTTAGGGGTATTTTGGAAATTGGTTAAAAATTATAAAGTGATTAAACGAAGTATTACAACACACATGAATAATTATATTTTAGTCTACAAGATTATACGAACTACCTTGTTTTTTGCACTTACTGTATTTTCGATTACGAAACTGTAGTTCTTATAATAGAAATAATATACTATTATATCTTCGACTAGTATTTGTCGATAATAGTAAACGACTTCATGTCACCAATGACTTTACCCTTCAAAACGATTCTTACAAACTTGAGTCCTTGTTTGAGAATTAAAATTTTCCACCAAAGAATTCACCTTTTTCTTAAACTTCTCTTTATTTCTATACATATACATATTGACTTAGTGAAACGACATGTTGACTTTGTTTATGACAATTATTTGATACGAGGTTATATTTTATTTTTCAAATTTTTGTATTTTTATTTTCAAACAAAAACGAAAAATTTCTATAGTAAATTTGTCGATACAAATGAATAAACGGACTATCGAAGTCATGAAATTTACTAAAATTACGAAAGTACGTTGAAAAAGTTACCGTTTATTCTAGATTGCCAATATTGAATCTTTTTGTTTTAAATATTTCTGACATTATTGCAAATGCTATTGTCGTAAATAGTTACTTATGAAATCTATTACCTACCTTACAAAAGTTAATATAAAAGTAGTTTTCTACTTTTACATAGAACTAAAGTAAAGAAAGTAGTTATATATTAAATGAAAATTGATATTGTTATGTCTCACTTAACAATCTTAACTGATGAATACTTCTTAACTTTGAGTCAATACCTTTATATCGAAGTGAACGAAGTAATATGTAATTCCATTTTACATCATAGAACTTGGACGGGGACACTTGACTGAAGAGATGATATATGCAATACTTTTGTCTTGTATCCTTGTCAACTATATATGTAATTAGGGACAGTCAGTATAACAGTAGTTAAGTTAAATCTAATCTATTTAAAATTATTCACTCTTTGTTCAAGTAAATTGTGTAATTCTCGGATAATAAAGATGTATCATTTGTAACTATGTGTAAATATAGTTTATGAACCATGTTTTGAATTTGTTACTATGTATATCACAAACAAGTTGTGAAGTAAGTCCGTAAATTGTACTCCTTGACACTACGGACCACAGGCTCAGGGGTTTTGACTCTCCTATTCTGTAGATGTCGTTACGTTTTCGTATTTCCCCAAATAACGATCGAGCTCGATCCCGAGTTCAGTGTGGGTCGCGTCACCTCACCTCGTTCCCGGGACTTGGGACTTAATGTCGTCATAAATATCCAAATCCTGTTTCTGTCCCTCAACCGTCCCTGACTAACCAACGTTCCCAAGGAAGACGTGGATGATTAACCGATCTAAAAGCGCGTACGCCCGAAAGAATCCCCTAAAAGTAGGAGCAGGACTATCCGAACTTGGTCCGATGTCCCTCATATAACTAACCAGCTCAGGACCGCGACCGTCTTCTACTAGAGTCGAGGAGGACCCGTTATTGAGTCGGGGAGACATTTCCTCTGAATCCGGATGGAACCGGGGGACTTCGGACAGTACCGCGGACAAACTAGGATTGTCCTTGATCGTTAAAGTGAGACAAATCAAAACAGATGTGAACGTTACTTAATACACATGTCAATAAAAGAAAAGGGATACAAGACAAACAAGACTAATATAAATATTTTACGATACACAACTGAGTAAATTTTTAACGTTGAACACAAAAGACGCATGAAAATATATTGAAAAGATTATTAGAAAACAAAATAAAACGTTTTCATAACCGGTGTTGGTTAACCCTTACTGGTGACAAAGTGATGTCTATTACACACGTCGTACCGATACGGAACCTGTAAGGGATCTAATGGCGATCTACCGCTGGTTCCTAGAAGAGGGACTGCCGAACGCCCGAGAAACCTTACCGAGGAGGTTGACTCCTTCTTCCGTAAAGTCCACGATTGCGAAGAGGTCACATCAGACCGTCTTAACAGTCTGGAAAGGATAAACATTTCGGGTATGTCTTCCGTTAAGTCAGAGGGAACATACCTTACACGACGCACGATTCAGCGAAGTCAACACAAGTTGCGACACGTCGGGGTACCTGACATCGGGGGGTCCGAGGAGACAGGTACCCTAAGAGGTCCGTTCTTATGACCTCACCCAACGGTACTGGAGGAGGTCAGAAGGGTTGGGTCCCTAGCTTGGACGCAACCGTCCGTCCAAGAAAGGATGATCCCGATGGTATACATTCACAACTCTGACTGACTATGTTTACTTCTATACCTACAAGTATAGTTATACAAAACGGTTAACAACTGTCCGAAGGGCGTACGTGTCCTCGAATTGGTATGTGGTTTTGACAACTTTGTTAACGGTAGTGTAGAGGGGTACTGTGAAGGACGGTGACCGAGTCCTTGGTGAGTGTCTTTCAAGGACATAAATTTTTATTCGACATCCTCAAGGGACCACCGGACCACCAATCCTAAGACCTGACAGTGACTGACGGGACCGGGTTCAAGTCAGGGACCGACCCCTTACCTCTAGGACGTTCGGTACATCATGCCGGTTTTATTTATTTGATTTAGTATTTTTATTTGAACTACGATGATGTTTTCGTGTTTACTTTATCCGGTTTCGAAGGGTAAGTGCCCATACTCTGGGGTTGGGACTACCCGGAGGTATTAGATGTTGGTCTCGTTAAGTAAGGAAGTCGGTGACCTTCCCACTATTTCTGGACGAATAGTGGTAAAAATATTTGACGGTTCTGGAAATCGAAAGTCGTGTAAGGAGGGTACATTTTTCTGGACATGGTCACCCCGTCTCCTCCGAAGGGACCACCGAGTCACCGTTTCTTAGACGGACGTCACGTCCTCTCGACCCAACTTAGGGACCCAGCCCCTTAGGGGACTTCTTTCTTCACCGTTGAGTGACGTCATAAGAACGGACCCTTTAGGGTACCTGTCTCCTCGGACCACTCGAGGTTAGGTAACCCAGCGTTTCTCAGCCTGTTCTGAGTTACTGATTTGATGTTAGTGCCCCGTCTGTTCTTCTTACTTTTGGACAGACACCGGCTTTCAAATATAGTAGGGGACATTATTTGATAAGTCCGAAGGTCCAGTCGGTGAACACCGACCCTTAGGAGTACAGGTCGAACCAAAAGGACGGAACCCCTGAATTGCGACAGGTGTGAAGTTCCACCGATTGCAGAGGATAGTGGAAAATTCATTTGTCTTTGAAGGAGTAACGGAATAGATTAAGACTGGTGCAGACAAATTCGGTAGACCGTTGGTCGAAACCCTCAACTTGTACGACCTTTCGAGACAGTGCCCGTCACACACCGTCTGACCGTCGGGGACCATTAATGGGGACGTGTCGTCTTCCGTCAGTGGGTGACTACCGTCATCAGAGTGCAAGGGGACTGTCGGTACTCAGAGAAACCATGACTCTACCCTGTTTCTCTTATACATCGGCACATGATCTCTCCTCGAACGGACTAATTTAATCCCCCAGGTTTGAAACTTTTTGAGTAGGAAGAACCTAACTACTAAAGATCCACTACTAAAATCCTTTACAAATGAGGGTGAGGTCATAAGAACGGACCTCTTAGGGTACCTACCTCCTCGAACCACCCGATATCAGGTGTCCAGCGTTTCTCAGCCTGTGCTGACTCACTGCGCTGAAATGAAAAAATTTCAAAAAAATTTAATTAATGGTACGTAAATAAACCGACACAACCCAGGAGTAACGACCCGTCCGAAAGGAGATCAACGCCACGTGCCCGAAGAGAATGACCCCTCGTGTCCGAGATCCCGCAAGTCCGAGGTCATCGTCGCCATGGGCCCGAGGTCTCGTCTGAGTCATCGACACCACGTACCCGAATCAGCGGGGCACTGCGCACCCTAAGAGGCTCTGGTTCCTAGCTTGGACACGGAGGATTTGACCGTCCACCTAAGGGTCGGTGACACGGTGGTCCCTATGGGTCCTTTGCAAATGAATCCCGGTGACTATACTAACAAAAATCTTCGGTGTATCGTTCTCCTTGTTTGTGAGATTCACTTAGGTCAGAAAACGTTCCAGTTTCTGGTTCCAACTTTCTGTATGAAGGAAACTAAGATTAGATCTCCAGACCCGTTGTCTCTGAGAAGTAGGGGTTTTGTCAAGAGAGACAATTAACATAAGCGGTTAATGGTCAGTCAAAGGGTAATCTAATAAGTGTTCACACCCATTTCTAGTCCTTTTGGTCTCCCATTGGTACGAGACGACGATTCAGTGAAGTCAGCACAGGCTGAGACATACTGGGGTATCTGCCGTCGGGTGGTCCGAGGGGACAGGGACCCTAAGAGGTCCGTTCTTGTGACTTCATCCAACGGTAAAGGAAGAGGTTACATACTTTTACTTTTCACTTTCACTTCAGCGAGTCAACACAGACTGAGAAGCACTGGGGTACCTGGTGTCGGATGGTCCGAGGAGACAGGTACCCTAAAAGGTTCTCTCTCATGACCTCACCCCACGGTAGCGGAAGAGGCTTGGTACGAGATTGGGACCCGATGATTATTATCTCCTCGACAGTGTAGGGTGGTGGTTTTCCATTTCCTGTTCTTGTCAATACCCTTTGGGTTGTCTTCTTTGAGTGTCCGTTTGTCGTCACTACTCTTTGTGACGGTCGGACTACACTGGGGTTGCGGTGGAGCGAAAGGAAAGTAGTCCCTGGTTTAGGTTGGTCTTTGTTCTCTCGTGTCGGATGACTATATTAGATAGATATAGTCGGAGGGTCCTATCTCGTGTTCCACGTTACCCAGACCTCTCTATCTTGTATAACAATACATGTATCTACACATGTCGATATACACACACGCAGACACAGACTCAGAGACATTCATGGATACGTGAGGTCTTCTGTCCATCCACCCATCCGTCTCTATCTATCTATGTACCTGTCCCTACTCTAACTCTGTCTCGATCTCGATGGTGGGTTCTGAAAAACGGAAGTCGTAGGAAAGACCAGGAAGTAGATTACCTTTCTAGCTCGGGGACAGTGTCTCACCCGTACTTCAAGATAGTCGATGGTACAGTCATGATCAACGATAGGTAAAAGAATATAAGGGTAGATCTCTTTCCCCTCCCTCTGTTCTTAAATGTGTTTTGTCAATACTATGAGGACTGTAGTTCTCTGGAGACAACCAGCAACATCGACGGAAAAGGGTCCCAGGTAAGATACACGGGGAATTGGAAAGGGCCGTAGAACCGACCTAGTCCTAATGAATGGTCTACCGCTCAGGTTTGAGAAGTGACGATATCACAAACTCAGGAAAAGAGATTTCCAGTAACGTCAAAAAGTGAGTGACCCTGTTGACTAGTTCCCTCATATTTTATAGTTATTTACGGGTTCTGTTAAGTAGTTCCCTCATATTATTTACTAGTTATTTCGGGGACCAAAGGTTTGTATCAAGAGGTGTCGGTAGTCAGTTAAGTTAGAATGTTTTGGAGGGAAGAGACGGAGACTAACCAGTCACCGTACTCTTCGGGTTCTCCCGTTTGAGGTGACGGTCATGTACCCTTGCTTGGTAAGAAGGGAAGGTGTGATCCAGGGGTTTTAAATGTACGAAAAGTTTCTTGACGTATTTTTTCTACTCCCTTCTTCCATAAGATTAAATTTTACCTCTCTGGACCGTTAGGGGTGGAATTGATTGGATCGCTGGTTTCTCTCATTTTGTTGGACCGGACTCCACGGAAGGTCACACTCTGTACTCGTCTAGGAGTGGGTACATAGTCGTCCCGAGGAGTGGGTACATAGTTATCATCACAAGGAGTGGGTAAATAGTTCACAAGGAGTGGGTAAATAGTTCACAAGGAGTGGGTACATAGTTATCATAAGGAGTGGGTACATAGTTATCACAAGGAATGGGTACATAGTTATCATAGGGAGTAGGTACATAGTTATCGTAAGTAATGGGTACATAGTTATCGTCAGGGGTGGGTGTATAGTCATCACAAGGAGTGGGTACATTGTTATCATCACAAGGAGTGGGTACATAATTATCATAAGGAGTGGGTACATAATTATCATAAGAACGTTTTCTGTAAAGTGGACTTAACTCGGTACTCCTTTGTCTGTTTAGGTCTTACACCCGATAGGATGTTCTGTGAACCGAACCTGAGAGAATTTTTTTTTAGTCACAATGACTTTTGTATTTATCATCCATTAATAAGATCTAATTTTTCTGATTATTGGTTTATTCATCGTACTTGGAACTAATCTATAGTGTAGTCCCTTTCTTTGTTGTAAATCCCCTTGTTAACCCCTATAAATTTGACTAAAAATCCATTTTAATGGTTTAAAAAGATTCAACACTATTATCACCCTAAGCCCTCTTCTTTCAGAAATAAGAACGCTTTCTACGACTTCAAATTGCCGAGAGAAGTCCTTCTCGTATTCATGTTGACAGACCTGGTACTTGACTTGATGACAAAGAGAGGTACCTCGTGGTGAAAATAAACGTTCTTGTCGACTGTTTAATACTAATGAGACTGAACATCTCAATCGTCTGTAAAGGGTTTTTACTTGTTTGACTTGGGCTGTGAAGTTCCTTTTGTTGTCTATCGTAAACAACGGTTACCACATTGAGTTTGAAAATTCGTTTTTAATGTATCACGTTGGCTGGAAATTCTTTGATGGTGAACAGTTCAAAACACCAACAATAGTTTCACTTTCAGTGAGTCAGCCAGGTTGAGAAACGCTGGGGTACCTGATATGTCAGGTTCCTTAAGAGGTCCGGTCTCATGACCTCATCCATCGGAGAGGAAAGAGGTACCTTCCTCGGAAAGGGAAGAAGGGTTGGGTCCCTAGTTTGGGTCCAGAGGGCTCACCCGCCTAAGAAATGGTCGACTCGGTGTTCCCTTCAGGTCATCAATAGTTTCTCATAGGTATTAATAGCTTTTGATAATTTTATGACGAGGGAAAACGTTGATGTGTAAAGACCCTCCGACTTAAAAAAAAAAAGTGTATGAAACTGGGTTTGTTGTATAGTGATTATGAAGTCGTTTTTTCTCTCTTACAAGTCGTTTTCTTCACTTATCCACTTCCTATATTGCCACAAACAAGGAAAATGATAAACAAGTTGAAAAGACATCCAAACTTTTCAACGTTTTATTTTACACACCTTTTAAGTTCAGGTTCAAGTACCCCTACCTTGTGTTTGTGAGAATTCACCAGTGATCTATCTCTCCGGTGAGGGTTGACACACAGATTGTGAATCGTCGGGGAGGGGGTCTGCGAGAGGTCCGAGGAGGTCATCTGACCGCTTTAGTAGTCTATAGAAGGAGACAAAGATATCTCAAAGAGGTCTTCGGGACCCTAAGATCGTCTTTACAATCCTAGATTACGACCAATGTCTTGACCTCCGTCATCGCCCACCACACCGGACGAAGACGTCCGTTGTCTCCAGGTCCCTTTAGACCCCGGGTTTACGGTAGAGGAAAGGGTTGGTCACGGGAAGTGTCCAAGTGACCCGTAATTAGCCACGATGTTGAGACGTCAGGAATGTTAGTAGGACCCGAACAGGGTCTTGGTGACACTGGTGTCTACTGCCTGGGAAAGTTGCGACGGTAGTTCCGAGAGATCGAGGAGTACACAGAATTGTAAACATAAGTGTCGAAAAGGAAAAGGAAAGGGAGTCACGACCTCTGGACCCAACCTCTAGACCCAAGTTAGGGACCCAACCCTTCTAGGGGACTTCCTCCCGTACCGTTGGGTGAGGTCATCAGAACGGACCTCTTAGAAGTACCTGTCTCCTCGGACCGCCCGATGGTAGGTACCCCGACGTCTCATCCTGTACTGATTCACTGATTCGTGTCTTGTCCACGAAAGGGCTCACAGTTTTCACTCCACAGACGTTTTAGAAATGTCAATGTCGATCGGTATAAGTAAGTTCCCGGTGTCGGTAAACCAGATGTTTCAGAGCGAGAGACTGATCTTCGACGGTACGATGGTGTGACGAATCAAACTCACCAATACCGGAACGGTGTATGGTGTCAACTGAGAACAGGGTAACGGGGGTGGGCAGGAGAGGTGTAGAGTCTTATGTTAAGACGCATAGTCAGGACCCCAGCAAAGACCTCGGATAATGACATCGTCAGTGTCACGGTTGTCCTTCGTCCACTATACGAGTTTAGTGTTGAACTCGTCTCAAACTCTGGCAAATGTTTGTACTCATCTGATGTCCTTTTTCGTCTTTGATAAAGGAACCCGAGGTTTTAGTGACATCCGTCCCTGGTATCGGTACTTTAATTTTCTGTGACCGAGGGGCCTTCATTTCGATATTTTTTGGATCTGTCGTATAATTTTTTCATCTCTATGTTGAAACGGTTGTTTAGGCATATCAGTTTCGATACAAAAAAGTCCGGGAGGGTCCCCGAAAGGACTATCGAGTCAACCATTTCTTAGGCGGACGTAATGTCCTCTGGACCCAAGCTAGGGACCCAACCCTTCTAGGGGACCTCTTCCCTTTCCGATGGGTGAGGTCATAAGACCGGATCTCTTAAGGTACCTGACCTACGAGGTACCCCAGTGTTTCTCAACTTGTACTGACTCGCTGAAGGTGAAAGTGAGGGTCCACCGTGTCACCATTTCTTAGGTGGACGGTTTATCCTCTGAGTCCTCTCTGTCCTAGCTAGGGACCCAGTCCTTCTGGGGACCTCTTCCTTTACTGTTGGGTAAGCAGAAAAACGAACCTTTTAGGATGCCTGTCTCCTCGGACCGTACGATGTCAAGTATCCCAGTGTTTTTCAGTCTGTGTTGAATTACTGACTTGGTGGTTGGGTGCTAAAAAGGTCATCAGTACGTGCTTACACTGTCGACCTAATATTTCTTCTGACCCGTGACTTCTTGACTTCGAAAACTTAACATCACGATCTTTTCTGAGAGCTCAGAGAACCTGACGTTCCTCTAATTCGGTCAGTTAGGACTTCCTTTAGTTGGGACTTATAAGTAACTTGTCCGACTACGACTTCGAGGTTATGGAACCAGTAGATCACGTTTCTCGACTGAGTGACCTTTTCTGGGACTACGACCCTTTCTAACTTCCGTTTTCCTATTCCACCGTCGTCTCCTACTCTACCAGTCTACCGTAGTGGTTGAGTTACCTTTACTTAAACTCGTTTGGGACCCTTCATCACCTCCTGTCTCCTCGGACCTCCCGATGTCAGGTACTCCAAGGTTAAAGGACCACCCCAAGACGTGACCGGTTTCAGTCGGTCCTCGGTCTTTCGTCCCCTCGGACTATGGTACAGGCAGGTCCGATCGGTTGGTCCCGGTCTCACCTCTCACCTAGACTTCCACGGGTCTTCTATCACGTACGCGTCACATTTCTCGGAGATCCAAGGTTAAAGTACGGGTAACTCTTCCACCCTCCTTCTTTTAGTTCATACTAAAATGTAGTAAGAGAGGAGAGGGGGTCGTAGAAATTAACCAAATGTTACAACATATCAAGGTCCACATGTCGTTTCAATAAGTATATGTATATGGGTGAAAAAATCTAATAAAAGGGTATTTCCAGATGTCTCATGATCCATCAAAGGGTCATAGAAGTACTGTTTAACATTCAAAAAGGATGTACTAGTGTTCCGGATACCATGGAGTTCAACCACCGGTTGTCCTTTAGGATCAGCGATACGAGTTCTTATTAAGTTGGATGGGCAAACTCCTCGACACCGATCCCCGTTGTAGATTGACCTCGTTTGGTTATGGTTGAAAGAGTCTCAAATTATTGGAACGAGACTCCTTCAGTCTTTACTAAAATTCTTTGAGACTTGTTCTACACGACCCAATCCGCGATTGAGATGGAATACTTCTGTCACTTTTAGTTCTACTCCCAATGAAACTCTCACAGGTAACGATTAAGGTACTGGGTGTTCAGTTAAGACAGTAACAGGTTCCAGATATGATGTCCTTGTGTCCATTTGTGGTGGAGTCCAAAACCTTAGTCGGTCTACACCTAAGGTTAAGACGCAGAAGGTGAATGACACAACGACACTGGTTTAGTTGACAAAAGACCTTTGGAGTTAAAGGTGGATATTTTATGCTCATTGTTTTCATTGAGAAGTACCTTACTGCTGATAATTTATTTTTTAATCTAAGAGTCATAGACAGTAACAGGTATGAAGAAGTAGAACTGTGAGTTGTTTGCCCTCGATAACACGGTGACTACCAAATGTTGTTCTCTGTAAAATTTCCCCTATTCGAGGGTTACGAATGTCCTTTCGACACTCGTGAGACAGCAGAAAAAAAAAGGAAAAAACGACGGACCTCTAACGATCTCAACTTTTCCAACGTTTTCAGGTCTGATATTACATAAAAATTTAAAGAAAAATTTCAATAGTGTGGGTAATTGGAAGACCTCCGTCAAAAGATCAGCTTCACCGAACGACTGTTGTGATGAAACTTATGAAGAAAATGTCGTTCATTATCGAAGGAAAGATGAATCTTTAAGTTCTCGGTAACAATACCCTGAGAGTACATAACTTTTACAAGAGTCGACAAAGATTCTCGAAAGAGACAGATGGTGGTCAATTACTGAGATATCACTCGTTCTTCGTAAAGAGGTATAGATCCCCCTTTTTCATAGTATCTAGTTTTTTCTTAGATGAATAATCACGACTCTATGGTTTTCTGGAAACAAAGACTTAGTTCTTAAAATTCCTTTTGGTATACCGAAGATTTTAATAAAAAGTCAATTATCAGAAGTTTGGAGTGGTGGTTTTCCATGAAAACCCGGATCTAGTTCCCGACTTTAAGAATTTAAGGAGTTTTAGGAGTCTAAAGACGATATTTACAGAAGAGTGATGGGAAAGTAGAAAAACCTAGTGAGTTCTACACTTATTTACTTTTACAAAAGATATAAGGTTCCGGTTGACACTTGTCTCCGTCGTCTGGAGCTTCCAAGTACTGACCGAGCACATGGCAAACTGGTGCGACGGGTTTGTCACAACCTGTACAGGTACCAGATTTAAACTCTTCGAGTTCACACACACCACACACAACCCCTCATCGTCCCTCACCAAACTGTCGGTTTTACTAGTCTAAAGACTACAATTTTGTCCCACTTCATGCATTATTCAAAAAAGAAATTTTAATAATTTTCATGAGTGTCAATTCCAACGTGACTCCTCATTCAGTGGTCTTTTGTTTTCACCTTTCACTAACTTTAGCGTCGACTCCAGTTAAGTTTGCACGTGACTTTGGTCGGTTGAGACGTGCAGTCTGCGACGTATGCGAAAGTCAGTGTGTAGACGGGGACTAGGTGTACGAAGGTATCGGCGGGTCAGGTAGAAAGTAAGTGTTGGTTCGACAGAGGTTGAGGAGTCAGTAGGTCGAAGGTCCGGAACAGGTGGGGGAACTCTTGTAGTGAGTCCTGGATGTTTGATGGTTTAGTGGTCTCCACAGTTCCAACGTTTTCACTTCCTTCACTTCTTGACACAGTTTCACCTCTGATTGTTGGTTTACCCAACATTCGAAAAGGATATTTCTGTAATAACCTTGACCGTTTTAAACTTACCTTAGAGGTCCACTTCCCTATATACTTTTAAGAGATATAACAAGAATGTCATTGAATAGACCCTTAATCTTCCCCCGGTTTGACCTTGAAGTGTAGTGAAGACTTTGTGTCCTCGATATTATGTGTCATAAAATCGATTCAAGACCGGACCTCCCATCTTCGGGGAGCGTGTGTCGTAAGACAATAGTTCCATCCTATATCATAGGTTGACGACGCTGAGTCCTTTTCATGAGTAAAAGATGGTCAAAAATTTTTCATTCACCGGATTTAGTAAAGGTTCGATTTTATTCAATGGTTTGTTTTTTTTGATAAGTTTGAGAGTTCTCGGTCTCTCACTTTATTCCTCTCCTTACGAAGTAAACTCCGTCTTTGTCATCCAGGAACAATCAGGTCCTGATTTACCGACATTTTCTTCCAGACCCTTCTAAACTTGAGACACTACTTGACTGTACTCCAGTCCCCCATAGGACACATCGTTCTAGAAACTGTGTCTCCCGTCGTTCAGAACTTATTTGACGATATATCATTTATTAAGACGTACTATAAAATTGTGAAGTACGAAGAGTTTGAGGAACAGATATGGTATTGACGAAACTCGGTATGGTGTTTTGACGTTCCAGTCACTAATTGACACATCTAAGGTTCATGATAAAAGAAGAACTGACCTAAAAACTCAGTTACAAAATAATTTTAAGTGTCAACTAGTTCACCTTGTCCTCAATATTCATTAGCAGGTACCTAGAGAGATAGGGTCACATTCAAAGGGATTTACCTTTAAATTTGTTACTCTCTAAAGTTGATTCGTTTTGATGATTAGTTCTTCCCTTTTTGTCAGAAATATTTATTTAATATTGTTCCTTATTAGTCTGACGTTTCGTGAGTATGTCCATTTTCTCCGGTATATATGGAATTATAAAAAGTAAAAAGGTAAACCTAGTTCATTTACTTTTGTCTGTCCTGGAATAGTGGGTCAGGGTCTCCAGGAATCTGCTAAATTGTGAGTTTCCGATTAAGTGTAAGGTTTCGTAAGTGTCTCTTTTCCACAGGATCAATTGTTTTGGATAAGTTGCCTATTGAAACGGTAAGTGGAAGGCCAAACACTTTGACCCTACTGTGTCTCCCGTGTAAAGAACAAAAATAAAGTTGTAAATTTTATAAGTGTCTACGTCATAATATAAGTGGCTGTAGAGGTACCTTCTACATGGTTTGTCTCGTCTGTCCATAAGGTGTTCATGTCTTAATGTATAAACAATTGGTACACTTACAAATGGTGATCTCAAATAGATCTTTTTGTGGTGAAATTTTTTCTTTTTTTTTCGTTTTTCACAAAACTCACAAAGAGACTTAAAGGTATTTTTCACTCAACGTTTATTAAAGTCCTCTGTAGGATTCATAATCGTGAAAATTTAAAGTCTTAAAGTATCATGAGAAGATTATATGGGGGTAGTCCTTGTGCATTATTAGTTATGTGTCAAGAAAGTGAAAAGGGGAGTTATCGGTTCGGTCCTACATGGGAAAAAAGGACAGAAA
The DNA here is from genome assembly GCA_006410555.1 of Capra ibex. Classification (NCBI taxonomy): domain Eukaryota; kingdom Metazoa; phylum Chordata; class Mammalia; order Artiodactyla; family Bovidae; genus Capra; species Capra ibex. Next base: position 32,352,240 of record SJYO01037955.1, read on the forward strand.
GAAGGATTTGTGTAATACATCTTATCCGACTAGTAGTGTCGTAAAACTGACCGATTGCTCCATCCTCGTAAGAAGAAAGTTTTCTTCAAGAATCCGTAAATACTTCGTTTGGTTCTTGTTTTAATATTCTCAAAAAAAGATCACCAACAAGAAATTTATTTTACGGTTCTCGGGACCTTTAACCAGTCTACGATGAACATCAAATTTTTTTGTGTCTCCTTTTTAAGTAATCTCTCCCGGACGATGACGTGTGTAAGTTCCCGACTACACTTAAGTTAATTAAAACCGTAATGATTCATTCTTTGGCAACGGAGTTTTACGGTATGAAAGAAGGACCTTCTTTAGAATGGTTCTTCCATTTCAACTTTGTCTTTTGTAGTGGGAAAGAAAAGAAAGGTCGTGTTCAATAAAAGAGAAGAAAATTGGGTCAAGAGTAGGGAAAGTGTGCTCTAACTATTAAAGACATATAATATATAAGTCATTATATAGTTTTACTTAAATGGTTCTTGGAATAGTTTTTAGACGGTCTCTTTGTGAGGAATCCACTTTCACAATTACTGTTACAATTTGTCGATCTTTTACGGATCCATTGTCTAAAGTCGTGGTAGAGACATGATCGTCTAACAAAGTTTTACGTGCATGGAGGATTAAAGTGTATTTGGATGCTTTCGATGGGTAATAAGGGAAAAGTAAATATGGTTTTAGTCTCAATATACAAGATTGATGGGAAAGACATATATATTCCTTAAATGTTTAGATGGGTTAAGTCAATGACAAGGGTTTACTCCCCCTTCAAAAGTTTGTTCATACTAAACAGATTTTATGTATAAGACTTGTGAAACCATGGATAATACACTATATCCGATTTTATAGTCTTTCCTCCTAAATAAAGGAGTTAATTACGTGTATAATCCCAATGACGAATTTTTGTAAAGATTTTTTTTAGAAATTTTACAGTTTCTTTGTATCGACGGTCTTTTTTTTGATCATTGAGGTACACCGGACCGTCTACCAAAACTTTATTCAGGAACTGTTAAGATGATATTTTACAAAATCTGTATCATTAGTTTGAACCATAATATCACGTTGAGAGACTATACCGTCATTGGTAAACGCTAAACGATGGTTTACAGTCTTTGTTAAAAAGTGTAGAAATTTGAAAAGAAAAATTGACAAGATAGATCTTGATACAGGACAGTTACACTAATTTTATAGTCATACAGTAGTAGATCCCACTTCTCTTAAGGAAGGAGAAGTGACGGCGGAATTAGACAATGTCAAGGAAATGTAAGATTCCGTGTGGTACGGGATGAATAACGATGTTTTGGGGACTTTAGACACGGAGTCGGATAAAGACGAAGTAGTAATACCGAGTTACTTTTAGTTAAGTCTCACGGACGATTTTGAATCATTGTAATTCAGATCTTACGGTAACAGGTCATCTTTTTGACGTTTTCTTGGTTCGGATGACTTCGTTTCCGGTTTTTAGTGTTTATACACGAGTTATACGAGAAAGGGGATTTTTGACTGTAAATGATACTGTCAATTCGAGTCACTATAGAGACCGACAGGTATTAGGTATGAGTTACAATATTTTATTTTACAATCCGGTCATTCGAAAGTATTAAAGATAATTTAGGATCAGATTACATTGTTATAGACTAAAATATCTATAGTAGGGTACCACTCATACATATTATTCACTTTCGTTTAGTCTGTGGATTCAATAATAAAAGACGTCTGATTCGTTATTCTATTGATGTGTCTTATGATGTCCAATACTGTATGTAAATGAACGAGCCTCAAAAGTTTGTTCGATACAACAAATAGTTTGATATAGAGGATTATGAATTGTGTCATCTTAATCATTAACATCAAGAGTATATAAAATGAATGTTCATGGAATAACTCTATTGATTGTAAAACTGTCAAAGTCTGAAAGGTTTAATCGTGTTGTATAAGTTCTCTTTCTCGTTTCCGTTTTACTTTTAACTTGTACTGTTCTATCAATAATCTTTCTTTGTTTTCACTCCCTTTTTCCCCTTTCACTTTATAGTGACTCCAGCCCCCTTTTTTTTAGTTTGTTCAGGTCTGTAGACTAATCTTGTCTAGTTGATACTTAAAGTGTTTAGTGTTCAAATATTTAAGTTACGTTTCGTTTGGGAAAACTTGCCTTTCCGACTCGACTTTGATTTTCCATCTATTTTGACAATAAAAACCGGAATTTGTCATGGTTGAGAAGACTAGTTTCTTCCGGTGTTGTCAATTCTAACATAATGAACTAAAATAAAATGTGATCCACCACCTGTGTTTTCGTTCGGAGGAATTATTTTGACTGTTAGTCGAAGTGAGTCTTGTAAAAATTATTACGTGTAAATTTTTTTTCATAAGTAGAATGTTTAACAAGACGTTAGGTTTATATGTTGTCGAACCTTTTGTTACAAATCTTTTGTTTTCGGTTACATTTTTCTGTCTAATTTTGTTGATCTTGTCATGTCCAAAATATACCGAGACTAAAATGTCAAAAGAATGACGTAGTAGTTACAGTCTTTAGACAAGGAAGTCGACCGAGGTAACAAGTCCTAAATTTCTATATGGATTTTTTTACAAATTTTTAGTTTTCAATTTAGATGAATTCGAGAAAACTCCTAAAAGATGAAGGTTGATTTTATGACAAAATAGTTTTAACGGTAAAGTTTACCGTGTTACCGTGTGATTCTTAGTTTAGAGAATGTAAAGAAACAGTATAAGTAGTGTTAATGAAAACATCCAGGTAGGAAGATAGGTCAAAATGAAAGTTGTGGTGTAGGATGTATTACGGATAATATGGGTCACTCTTGTTTATTACTAAACTTCTAGACCGAGTGTTTACGAATGTTTGATCGTCCGATGCACCGGTTCGAATATAAACCAAACACTGTGGGGTAAAGATGTTGGTCGACAAAGGTTGTAAACGAGTGTTAAAGGTGTCCTTAAGTCGTACTTACTGAAACACGAAAGAAGGTCTTCGTGAGTAAAGTGAGACCTTTTTCGGGACTCTGTACCGGGTACTTGAAAGATTTAGTACGTATGACCCAATTCGCACGTGAGACCTCAGTACGACGGTTCCAAGTTTATGGTCGGAGTGACAGTGATTGAGGTAATGCGGAGTCAAAGGAGTGGACATTTTTCTACGAATATTGCGTTTATCGACAACACTTTTTAATCGGTTTCACTTATTTTAGAGTCGTATAGTGGACTGTTTGTAAATTTTTAATCGATTACTGTACAACAAGGATAAATTCTACTTTTTCATACTTGTCTTTCATGAAACATGAAATTTGAAGATCACAAGATAAGGAACTGTGTATGTTTCTCTCTTTGATCTTTACCTTCTTAATTATTTAAAGAGTTTTTTGACGATCCTCCGGCACCTTAACTCTTCTTCCTCCTCTTACATAACCCTGTTGTGACTCCTTCCTAATTAGTTAGTGAAATCATTTACAAATGTCATTGTTCTTTAAACGGTAACCGATGTAACCCCGTTAAACTTACTAGTTAGGTTTTCACCGGATTTCTTCTTTTCCCACACTTTTGTTTCCAAAATTCAAATTATTTCAGTTTTAAGTTACTCCGTTTGTACCACGAAAAGTTTTACCGTACGTCCGTTTTATCTTTTTTTATTCCTCCGTAAAAAGTAATCGATTCCTAGTTGGATTTCGTCGATTGGTCGGTTTATATTCCTAAACATAACCATGTGTTTATAAGAGAACGATAAAGCACTTTCTTTCACACGAAAACACTACTACGGTACGAACCCTGACCTACTTCGTGTTTACCTCCTGTAAACACGAAATCCTATAGTGGGATTTCTTATAGGAAACCTCTACTTAGACTTCAGTTGTGACATCTAGTCCTAAAAGGTAAGGTCGACAATGTGAAAGGGTTACAGGGGTGAGATCAAGCCTTGACTCCAGTAGAAGAATTTCTGTGTAAGTTTAATTGTTATTTCACCGTCGGTTGACTTCATTATAATCCCCATAATGACCCCCTCCTCTTCCATAAAGTTGTCGATATAAATTCTGTAGAGTATTTCATTCAATTTACAGGTTTTTACGATATCTTCTGTTTCTCTTAGAAAGTCCTGGATAAGTGACGGTTGTAATAAGGTTAAAGTTTATTTCAGGTTTGTTAAAGTTCGAATGTATTAGGGTCATAATCCTGGTTTAAATCCTTTAATTTGGAATGGAAAAGAAGGACCAAAGTAAAGTGGAAGACCTAGGTAGGTTATAAGAGACTATAGTTAATTCTGAAAGGGAAATTTCAGGGCTTGTGATTGTATGGAGTAAAAGGGTTAGATGTTTTCCTTTTTTTTGTATTTTGTCGACAAATTGTTACTATAGGTATAAATATAAGAGTGAACGACGTGTGAGTGAGATGAAGATTTGTGTTTTTATTAATGTCAAGAGCTATAGTTGTGATGTAGTTTCCTCGATAGTGACAATTTTTTCTTTAGAAAGATTCTTCTACTTTGTTTCATGTACAGTGTAAATGTTAGTAAAAATGTAATTTACACCCTGTATGTAATTACTTCAATGAAACGAAATTTTCTCTTCCTTTATGACAGTGTACCATGTTGTACGTACTTGGAACTCTAGAATACGATTCACTTTATTCGGGTAGTGTTTTTCGAAGTATGACCTACTAAGGTAAGTTATACTCGATGGACCTCATCAGTCCGGTATATCTTTCATCTTACCACCAATGGTCCCCGATCCCTATCCCTCCCCTCTTCCGTTACCGTGGGGTGAGGTCATGAGAACGGACCTGTTAGGGTACTTGCCTCCTCGGACCCCCCGACGTCAGGTACCCCAGCGACTCTCAGCCTGTGCTGACTCGCTGAAGTAAAAGTGAAAAGTGAAAGTACGTACCCTCTTCCTTTACCGTTGGGTGAGGTCACAAGAACGGACCTCTTAGGGTCCCTGCCCCCTCGGACCACCCGACGGTAGATACCCCAGCGTGTCTCAACCTGTGCTGTTCGCTGTGCGTCGTCGTCGTCCCTATCCCTCTTTCCCCCTCAACAATACATTATCAAAATGTTCTACTTTTTCGAGACCTTTACACAAAGTGTTGTTTACACTTTTATAAATTATAGTGACATACGAATTTTTACCCCTTCTACCAATTCAAAATACAATTCAGAAAAAAAAAATGCTATTTTTAGTACTCTTTCGTTTTAGATCATGTTTGATGTTGACATCCTTAGGTGTCTGAACGGGTCGATGCGACCAAATCGTTAGTAAGACTTATATTCTTAGGTCTCAAGGTCAGTTACCCTTGTTCTCTCGAAAAAGAAAATCTGTAAGTAAAGTATACTGTAAAATTGTGTGAGATGAATGTCAGATTTTGACTCTTAAATCTTGAAAAGTATCTTTTGATAAAAAGTTCTTAGATAACGACGGATTGATGGTTACCGTGTCCCTTCCTTTTCCAAAATGAGTTGTCACTGATGTTCGTGAAAGGTTGTATAGAATACGACGACGTTACATGACAGATCGTGCATTCGATTCTTTAATGTGAAAGATCAGTTTTGGAGAAGAGAGATGGATGGAGAATGGGTAAAATTTGGATGAGAAGTGAGAATGATTGAATTTTATGGTCGATACTAAAACACGAATTCTGTGTAGTTTTTCAAGGAAAGGAATGTTTAGACCCAGGGAAGTAATAATTAGGGAAAATAGCCCTAACACGATTGTGTTCATGGGTGAATGCCGAAAGTAGAACGGACACTACGCGAGTTCGACGAAAAAGAATAGAGTCTATAATAAGTAAAACGAAATCAAAAAGTAAGAGTTTATTCAAAGAACAGGACAACCACACTGGGGATGAAAGTCCCATACAGAGTACGAAACACCTCTTTTATGTCAGGTAATTCATACCTATTTACGGAATTTAGAGAATGGGTGTAGTAGTACTTAAGGATTCAAGATATGGAAAACATAGGGTAAAGAAGGTATATATCAACTGGGAACCTTGTTGAGCCCCCCCAATTAGGTTCGTATTTAATATCGGTCCGGGAGGTGTAGACTCCTAATTTGGTTGTCGTTTAGTACTTCATAAATCGTAACTTTTGATAGGTACATATTGACCTGGGTCCATCAAGTTTAGACGTGACATAACATGTAAGAAAGGGAAAGGTGACCAAAGCATAGATGGTAAAGGTTTGTCCAAGGTAGAAGGGAAAGATTTCAATGGTCACTAGAATGACAGTCATAATTACCGAATAAAAAATGTCAGGAGAAACATAGGGATCACGGACAGTATAACCCAAGGGTCGTTTGATAAAATTGCCTACTTAATTTATTCTGGTTTTATTAATAGTGTCACTTTGAGGGTTATCACTAAATATTATGACTGAATTTACTTATACATTTCAATAGAATCCGTGGATGTCGTGACTGCACTTGTGGTAAAGTAAGACCAAAACACCATTCGGGTACACTGTCTACTTATCTATATTAATTTTATGTGATTTTTGGAGGTTTTAATTATGACTGATCCATTCAGTTGAGACGTAAGTCACACCCGAACTCGTCATCTTCTCTGACGTTCACCACTTTAGACTGGGACTTTTTGATGTTCGGTAATGAATTCCTTTTTCACTACTCCTTATCTGTTTCCTTTCCTCTTTCTGTGTTATGACTAGTTCCTACGTCCCTATGTCTAAGTTCCTATCCGACTTATCTACCTCGTTTATGACTTTTCCTGAACTTTACGGTCATTCTCTTAAGACTTTGGAAATACATCCAGAAACCTTATTCTTGGTTTTTTTCTTTCTTTTTGTTTCCTCTTATTGTGGTGGAAAAGACGTTTAGAAGGAAAATAAGGACTCTTTAGACTACATCTTTTACCAATGTTGAAATTTTAGAGTGATCCTTTTTTTCAATTTCTAGTTCTGGTTTTCGTTAGATAAAAAGTTTTTTCTGTTACATTCATATACTTACCGTAAAATTTCCGGTAAGAATTTAATTATTATTATGAGTCAGAATTTAATTATTATTATGAGTCAATAAAATACATTGGTCGTACCGTGTTATGTCAATTGTGATGTGTGACAGCCATCGATACAATTGAGGATGGAGCTAACGATCTTCGAAGAGTGTTCGCAGGAGTGGGTGTTAAAGTTACTGTACGTATTGACAAAAACAAACGGTTTCTGCTTGAATTTCTCCAGAAAAGAAGGAGGGTTTGTACCGACTGGTAGTGCATAAATTTGGAAATACTAAAATGTTAAACTTCAGGGATTTGTAAAAAGTTTATTAAACACTAACATTATTTATTTAATAAATTTCATCCCTTTTTCATATCTAGTTATTTGACTGTGATTTTAAACCGTTTTTACGAAGTCTCTTGTGGTCGTGGTTTCTTGACACCCCCACTTTTCCTTTTCTTTCGGACTACTGTGTCTTACTACGACAAGGTGGTTTTAGACTTTGAATGACATTGGTTTTGAATGACACGTAAAGGTGAAATTGTGTTTAGAGGTTTCTACCTGGGATGTCTTTTGACGTGACACAAATAAGGTATTGAAAAGTAAGAGGGTCAGGTTTCGTCGTTTAGGTGTCGTGTGTGTAAGTAGGGTCTCGAATTCACTATCTGTGATCTCGCTTTTCTCTCGTACGAAGCGGGGACTGTAGTCCTTATTTGGTTCCACAGATGAGAGTGGTGAAGAAAAGTTATGACAAGGCCTTTATTATCGTTATTTCGTTCTTTTTCCTACTATATTTTCGTCTGTTTTGGTAGTTGTCTCTTTTAAGATTGTGTAGTAATTTTTATATATAAAGTGTAAATATTTTATATCTTACAATATTAAATGTATATAATACATTATAATATATGTAAAAATCGTTGCTTACTGATCTTTTACTACAATCCTTTATTATGTAAACTCTATCTTAGTTTTGTGTGTTTTACGAAACCTTATTTAAACTGTCTTCTATATTGTCTTTTTAATGTTTTGTCTTTAAGTTTTTCTAGATTTAATTACCTCTTTCTATGGTTATACTAGTTCAGCGTCTAAAAAAGGTTCGACAAGAAGTCGAAAGCACTAGGGTTAGTTTTAGGGTTATCTGAAATATTTTTGACTTCTTGACTAATATTTTACACATACATTTATGTTTTATGTATCTTATCGTTTTTATTAAGACTTCCACTTTTTGCTTGTTGCAATTTCCTGAATGCGATGGACTGACGTTTTGAGTGGTATTTTCATGTCATTAATTCTGTCACACCATGACTTCCTTTCTGTCCGTATGTCTAGTTACCTTATGTTGTCTCAAATCTTTATCTATAAAATGTATAAATGACTAAAAGAAATATTTATAGGTTCCACTCAGTTATCCTTTTCTTGTCAGAAAAGTTGTTTGCCATTATCTTGTTGATCTAATAGACATGTCCCCACTTTTTACTCAGAGTTGTTGATGGAGTGTGATGTGTGTCTCTTTTGATTAAGATGATCAATCAAAAGATTACTCGTCTGGATAAGATAATCACTGGATAAAGATTAATCACTGGATAAGAGTTTTCTACTCATAAATCAAAACAAAAAAAAATTAGAACAGAATGCTGATGAGGTTTGTTAAAATTAAATCTAAAATCTAAACAGAAACCATTTCACATGGACTATTGGACCTAGGAATTTCTAAGATCGTTAGAGATTGTTTCAAGGTGAGACCTTCGATAAAAGATCCGTAAAAGAACCGTTTACTTTTTGTATCTTTTGTATATCATGATAAAAATTTTAATTTATTTTGAATAATGTTTAAATGTTTTATGTTACTTTCATTGACTAAAAGGAAAATTTTTAGGGTAGGACGTGGAAAGATTATTTAATAGTTTGGTAATAATGATTATTTCAGAAGTAAAATATATTGCTTACATGAGTGAGATTGTACGAAACCTAAGTTTAATTTTCAGTCATAATTGGTGGTTTTATAAAAAGATGTCGGTTTTATGGTAAAGTTCCTTTTCCGAGATTACCGTCACTTTAATTTACAACATAATAGAGAAGTTAGTTAGTTAGGATTTCCTTTAGTTGGGACTTATAAGTGACCTTCCTGACTACGACTTCGAGGTTATGAAAACGGTGGACTACGTTTCTCGACTGAGTAACCTTTTCTGGGACTACGACCCTTTCTAACTCCCGTCCTCCTCTTCCCCTGCTGTCTCCTACTCTACCAACCTACCGTAGTTGAGTTACCTGTACTCAGACTTGTTCGAGGTCCTCTACTGTCCTGTCCCTTCGGGCCACACGACGTAAGGTACCCCAACGTTTCTTAGTCTGAGCTGGATCGTTGACTTGTTATTGTTAAGAGAATCTTACGGATGTGTCTGATGAAAGTGTCTGATCTAGAACTTTTCAGTGAGACTTTTATTCCGGATACAGGGAGGGTCTCCGTGAAAGTTTTCTTACCCCGTAGATATTTATCGGAAAGTCCGAACCCTAGGAAAGTTTACTTCCAAATTCTTGACTTGAGTGAAGAAAAACCACTCTATTGGAGGGGTATTATTTTCTTGATCAAAGGGGTCGGACGAGATTATATTATTTTAGAGATTTGCACCCAGGACCAAATAGACATGTTTGTTCCCATTCCGTCTGTTCTATTTTAGGTGATTCTCCGATGTCTCCGAGATAATAATAGGTTCATATTCATCCGTATATCGTTTGTCTTGACTAGTCTCTTTTCGGGTTCTATCAACGTTCATTTATGAACTTTCTTCAGACATAGAAATCATATTTGTAATTCAACTTTATAAGGTTTCATAAGGAAGTAAGATATGTCCGCCTTTCCGATACTTTCCTTCACTATGAGAGAACGTCTAAAATGTAAAGTAAGACGGGGAATTTTATCGAAAGTTCACGTGAATCTTCTTTCAAGTTGAGGATTTTTACCGGAGGGTTATCCTTTCGGGATGTTCTCGACTGGGAAGTGGAAGAAATGGTTGATCTGGAGGATGGATGTGAGAGTCGGTTGGAAGGACGTGTTAGGTTCGAGGAAGGGTGAAGTTCCGTAGACGTGTTACGGGAGATGAAACTTTTACGAAAGGAGAGGGGGTGTGAACCGTGTCGACCGACGAGGAAATACAGCATTTGAAGTTTACAGTGAAGGAGTCCTTTCTAAGAACCGTAAAAGAGTGAGTATTAGTAGACGTGAAATTGAAGAGTCGGAAATAGTATCAAAATTAGTATAACAGATGAGTTTATTTACTCCCGGGAAAGTATTAAGAAGGAATGTTTGTCGTTAAATACAAGAGATAGCTTAATCAGATGAGGATCATGGAGATTTTATATGTTTTCAGGCTTCTGATTTCGGGTATTCATTTATTAGACGTGAAACAGTAAAAAATGTATTAAAAATTAAAATTTTACATACATAAATTTTACATGTTGAACTAAGTTATAAGTCTGTGAGTCTCACTTTTTTGATGATCATATAAGTTCGATTGTGTAATGGTAAAAAACGTACTGACCATGTAGACTTTTAGGTGGACGACGACGACGACGACGATTCAACGAAGTCAGCACAGGTTGAGACACGTTGGGGTATCTCCGAGGGGGCAGGGACCCTAAGAGGTCCGTTCTTGTGACCTCACCCAACGGTAAAGGAAGAGGTTACGTACTTTCATTTTTCCCTTTCACTTCTACGAGTCAGCACAGGTTGAGAATCGCTGGGGTACCTGACGTCGGATGGTCCGAGGAGGTAGATACTCTAAAAGGTCCGTTCTCTTGATCTCACTTTTAGGTGAATCATGTCAAGTTTACAAGTAATGTCACAATTCATGTCAATAGTTCACAGAATAAAGAATTAGGTCTGTATATTTTCCTTTTTAACTTATTTTTGTAGGTTAAAGATCAAAGGGTAAGAGTGGAATTATGACCATGAGACAGAAAGTTCCTGTAGTGATTGAAAAAGTTTTCCCACGTGTGTGTGTGTTCAGAGCGAAAGATTATTTTCGTACAAACGTAAGAGTAGAACAGGTTGGAAGACCGAAGTTGATTATGATTGTAGAGGAAACATAGAAAAAATACAAGGGTGTTTCATGAATGAAAAAAGAACAAGGGTAATGGTGTGAGAAGAATGAAAGAAAGTGGAAGAGAATGGATATAGGAGAAAAAGGAAGGTAGGATTCAATAGTGTTCTGTACATGAGTTAGTGGAGGAGAAGGGAGAGACCAAATACGAATGAAGTCACCTTCCGAAGTCAGTTGACGTGATTACAAAGGGTGTACTTGTAAAGGGTTGATTTAGGAGGTCCACGGTTTCCTTTCTGTGAAATGGTGTGAATATTAGTCCAGTGTTTCCGGTTTGAATTGGTGGAAACGGTAAATAGTCACTTTGGTAGAGATGACAGAGTTTAGACTTTGGTCAGAAGTGACTAACGAAGTAAGGAGGTCAGGTGAGAAGGAGTGATCGAGAGAATTAGTAGTGATAAGGTAGACGACCCTTTTGGTAGATTCGGGAATAGTGGAGTGTAGTTAAATAGTAGTGACGGAGAGGGTATTTAGGAAGAACATGGTGCTACGGTTATTGTTCAGAGGGATTTTGTTCTATTCTTTGGGTTCCCTTTTTCGACATAGTCATTAAAGTAGTTTCGGGAGATTACATAAAGGGAGTGATGAGTTGGAATAAAGATTGGGGGAGGGGGTGGGTTATATATTTGTCTTCCGAGTAAAAGAGTAAATGGAAAAGACAATAGTTCGGTTTTAATCCGTCCAGTATAACGTCAGAGGGGAGATCATCATAGGATAGGTGTCACGTGTCGGGTCACGATCTGGATGGAGGAGGTTAGAAGAGATATTTACACGTCAAAAGTTAGAAAGAAGAAAACTAAGGAGATTGAAAATTTGAGGGAAACAAAATTTATGTCGTTTTGGTGTCTTGAGATCTAGCATTGTTTTTAGATCGTAGTATATTTAACGAAAGTAAAGATGGTTGAAGAAGAATATAAAGTTCCTGATAGGAATCAGTTCTCTCATTATATGTCTTCTCTAATCATCCGTAATAGTCTACTCCATGAAAAGTATAAGAAGTTTAGTTCGACCCATTGTGAAGACCTAATTCCTTTATGGTCAAAATGGACTTTGTATAATAGTAGAGACGACGACGACGAGACGAACCTCCTACTGTCGCGAGACCTTCAAAGTGGTCAAAAAACGAAGAAATGTCCAAAAAGCCCTCGTTGAACGAAAAAGGAGAAATCGAACTTTCTTTTCGTTTTTATACCAATTTTAAACGTATTCTTGTTTTACGTAAAGTCCAAGTTTTCTAACGTAATGAAAAATTCTGAATTTTCCTAGTTTTCTAATGTGAATAATTATTTTTTAGTAGTTATATATGTGTCCGATCAAAATTCAAAAGGGACTGTTGTCTTGATACTTTGATTGTGTGGTGACAATAGATCATGTTACAAAAGTTCGAAAACCCAAAGGACCCTTTGGTTCTATGAAGTCCGTAATCTCACCATAAGTGTTCTGGTTGTCAATATAATATCTAACCCTAGGGTGTATTTTAAAGAGACACTCTTTTTTTTCTGACTCCCCCCGATGACAACGAAAATTTATGTGAATTTTGAAAACCTTTGGTGTTCAGATGATCAGTCAATAAAAAATGTTTCTTTTTGTATGATTAATCTTTCTGTTGTTGGTTAAATACTAATAAATACGGACGGATAAGGTTTTCCCTGAACCTGAAGGGACTACCAAATCACCAATTCTGAGACACTAGGGTGACGTCCCCCGGCCCCAAGTTAGGGACCAGTCCATTGATCTAGGTAGGGTGTACGGTGTTGATTTTTTTTTCTTTTTTTTAAGACGTACAGTGTCCTTCTGTCTTTTAGGGTTCACGGTGTTGATTCTGGGTCACGTCGGTTTATATATTTTATGAAATTTTTTTTTTTTTTTTTCCTGTTCTTTTGGTTTTCCCTGAATTTAACCAAGTCCCTCAAATACTCATCCCTTTCGATTCTTTCGATAAAACATGACCTCTGGTCTCCAGTTGTTGAGTAGTGTTTTGAAGGAGTAGTGTTTTTTTAGTGAAATCTGTCGTTACACAATCTGATCGTAAGTTTTAGTTTTGCAAAATTTTCGTCGTAACGATATTTTCGAAAAATATATCTGAGTAAGAGTTTTTTCTCGATTGTCAGGTACTTTTAGTCATCTCAAGGGTTAAGTTTGTCATCTCCCGTCAGTACAAGGAACTTCAATTCACTTTCACCGAGTCAGCACAGGTTGAGAAATCCTGGGGTACCTGATACGTCAAGTACCTTAAGAGGTCCGGTCTTATGACCTCACCCATCGACAAGGGAAGAGGTCCCTTAGAAGGGTTGGGTCCCTAGCTTGGGTCCAGAGGGCGTGACGTCCTCCTAAGAAATGGTCGACTCGGGGAGGACCAAGGGGTTCGGGTTGTTGTGACCTCACCCATCGGATAGGGAAACGGCCGAGTACCTAGAAGGGGTGGGTCCACCTAAAAGGGCTGGGTCCCTTACGTCCCCAGAGGACATGACTTCCGTCTAAGAAATGGTTGACTCGAGAGTCCCTTCGAAGAATCAAGGAATCACCTTCCATATTTAATAATGACAAAATGGTTTAATATACTATGATCCGTTTTATTTTACATATATAAATACATGTGTTTGGATTTCTCACCTAAGTAGATTACCTTCATGAACGTCCTAATTATCACGACAAATCCTATTTATCGTTTTTAATCGAGTGATTCGTTAATGAGAAAAATAGTCAAGACATATCAGGGACATCTGACCATGTAGGGGAGGTACATTTTCGAGTTGTTTCTTAGACAATTTACTTACATAAGTTTACTATATGACACACGTTTAATTTTTGATTTTCTGTAAAGGAAGAGTTTATATCGATACATACGAGAAACTTCGAAAAAAGTTAGAAGGTTCGTTTTAATACTATACATAAAGTTCTAGGAGTATTTTCGAGAGAAAATTGATTGTGATAATTGACTCGAGTCTCTGTGTTGATACATCGATGATCCTCTATTTCCTGTCAACACCTTCTTCGGGAGTGATGTCACACTCTAGAAGTCAATTCGTCTTACGTCAATTCGAATGTCGTGTTAATAGTAGATTACGTCTTTTTCGGAAAAGATAGTTTTACCCATTAAAGTACGATCGAAACGACTCACGACTAAATTGATTTTCCTCTCCTAGTCTCATTTATTGTAAGATTAAATTTTGCATGGTTCGGTTTAAAATACATTAGAAGTCTCGGATTCTTCTGATAGTTTGACTAAAGACAAAAGTTTTTCAAGTATATTATACCGAGTTGATGATATGTCTTACCCTAAGGGTCCATCTTTTAGACGGACGATTACGTCCTCTGAGCTCAAACTAAGGTCCCATCTCTTCTAGGGGACCTCCTTCTTTACCGTTGGGTGAGGTCATAAAAACGAATCTTTAGGGTGCCTGTCTCCTCGGACCGCCCGATGTCAGGTACCCCAACGTTTCTCAGTCTGTACTGAATCTTGCGTGTTCGTGATATTTCTTATGGATGTCAAATTTTTCAGATGATTCGTTATCGATTATCACCGAAACCGGATTTGAATCACGATAAGGGGGCCCCAGACTCCATCTCCAACATTCCGAGGATTTTTCGGAGTTTTCCTTTGAACGACTTCAGTCTTTTGAACGAGTTCAGACTGAAGTCCCACACCGGACGAACATATGGTGTTCGTAGATCCGTAAAGTCAGTTCACCCAGTCCCCGGTGGACGTGAAAGTCTTTGTAGGTAGGTCCGAGAGTAAAATTCCAAGACTCTGCGAGACGACAGGAAGTCTTGGTTATGACGACTTAATTCATAGTGTTTTTACTGGACCTCATCATTGTCAGTGGAAAAACAGTTGAAGTGACAGTCTTAGCGATGGCCTTCTCGAACTTCTTTGTTCAAGGAAACTGAATCCGTAAGACTTTCTTTTTATGTAATACATTTATTAAGTATTTGAAAAAGTAATGGAAGTTGAATTGAGATGGGGTTTCTAAGTTCTTCAAGGTGTCAAGTAAGATGGTAACACCCCGTGATCTTGACAATGTGACTCGTGTTACGATATCTTCAATACGAGAATTAGATTTCGAGAAGGTACAACTTTTATTGTACGTCTCCCTTCTCAAGATTTGGGTCGTTTCTTGATTTACAGTATGTGTAGAGTATGAGGATGTAGATAAAGAAAGAGTTTCAGTCACCCAGAAAAATATGAAGTAAAATCGTCCCAATCTACTAATACCTATCCTCAATCTACAAATGTCTATTTCATGTAACGTTTCTCTGTCGACTGTCGTTAGTGACAGTTTGGTCCTTCTTTATACTTGTTAAGAGTCATAACGAAAAATAAAGGGTGGTTACTCTGAATGTATGTTAATAAGTAACGTCCTTAATTAGGGTTACATGTGTATCGTACCACCTGTTGACATGATATGTCGACAGAAATGGATTAATCGAAATAGTAATATCAGTATGAAAAGTACAAGACATATCCAAGAATTAGAAAAACAAAACTGGTAAGGTTAGTTTTGTCGTTCAAGACTAAGTTTCAATATGTATTAATTGCAAGTGAATGTAAAGTGTGACTAAAAGATGAGACTTTATATTGATTTTAAACTTCTTGGATGAATGCCCTCCCCATTTAGGAAAGGAGGTGAAGGATGATACTGGGATCAAGGGATCTAAAACCTCTAGGGGGGTCTGTCTCCATGCATCCGATCACGGAAGGGACACCTCAAATGTCTCACGGACTTGGATTTTGTCTCAGAACACGGAGATACAAAGGGTTTAAAGTTCCTTAAAGTACGAGATGGAGAAAAGTTTCGTGAACATTATGGTTCACCATTTTGAGGTACATAAAAGTATCGTTCATAGAAAGCGAGGGACGTAGAGGTTAAGTCTTCTCTGACTCGGGATAATTAAAGATATACGGGAGTTCCCGGGTTATATGTGTTCTCTGTGGCATTTACAAACGACTTATTTTCTCTTTTTTTTCTGAAGTTGTTGGTATTTATTAAGTCGACACCTGATTTGAACGTATCGTTACCGTAAGTTACACAGAGTGTTCTCCTCCAGTTCCATTTTCTTTACCCGGTAGGGATGAGATCGGTGATTTAAGTTTTTCGAGTTTGGTACGAGGTGGGTCGGTACAACTAAAATTGACCGTTAAAAAACTATTGTTCTTCTCATTTAAGTCTCCCCTCGGTCGTTGCAAGTGTTGGTGTAAAATATGTAATTAGGTCAATGACGAGGTGAAATGTCGGATTAGAGGTTTTAGTTACATCAACAAAGGCACACGATCGACGATTATTACGGTTCTTCGAAAAAAAAAATTCCATTAATTTAACTTGTATTGGATAAAAAGTGAAACTTTGCCAGTTCGTATTGATGTGGTAGACGAGTAATTTCCACGGGCCCCACCGATTCTAGTAAAGTTTCTTGGTGGAGCACAAATTGGGTTTATTCAGGGAGGCAGTACTTTTGGTCTATTACCATTGATTTGATGAGAAACTTGATGATTGTTTTATATAAAAGTGAAAATGAATTACTCGGAAATGACAAGCCCTCGCCCCTCACCCCTGCCGCACCGAGCATTAAGTCCGTTTCATTATGACTTAATGCTCATTATCGGCACGCCTTATATGTCTTTTTCGTTTTTTGTCGAATTTTTTTTTTTCCTTTAGAAGCTAAAAATTATTTCTGGACCCCCTTCTTCCTAATCTTTTATTCTCCATTTCTATTTGATCTTGATTTCCCGTGCTCTTAAGCCATGGTGTGCTCCCACCATTCGTGGGTTTGCCCCCTTCACCCAGGGCCCTACGGTCGTTCGGAGGGCTTGGGGCCCTGTCCGCTACCGACCCCGCCACCCTCTGTCCAACCAGCCTCCCCCGCATCCTCCGCCGCTTTACGTCTCCTCTGCCTCACCCTTCTCCTC
Source organism: Capra ibex (assembly GCA_006410555.1). NCBI lineage: Eukaryota > Metazoa > Chordata > Mammalia > Artiodactyla > Bovidae > Capra > Capra ibex. The sequence goes on from SJYO01037955.1 coordinate 32,369,218, forward strand.
CCTGAACGTGGTTCGCGGTAAAAGAAGGGAGCTTCTCGAGTGAGGGGGGGTTGTGTGGTCGGCAAGTGAGGAGGTGGGTGCCTGAGGGGGCGGCGTGGGGGCCGGAGGAGTCTGGGCCAGGCGAGGGAGGGCGGGGATCTCGCAGGGTCGAGGCCCCTCGGTCCTACTCCTGGGGTCTCTGCGTCCGGGGCGTGCGCGGGGGCGGGCCCTGGCCCGGCGACGACGTAACAGGGCCCCCACGGGGCCCGGGGAAGGGCTCCGAGGAGCCGGGGCGGGCCGGCGTGGGCGGCGGGCTCTAGCGGAGTGGGCGATGGGGCCCCGGCAAGGGCCCTCGGTCGAAGTCCGCGGTTCCCCGGACTTTGCGCACCCCGAGCATCAGGCCCTGCCTCCTCCCCCAGGCCTCTCCGGCTCCTTCCCTTCCCCCTCTAGTCCGTCGCGGCGGTAAAGGACGCCGGCACCGGCTGTTCCTTGGGCCCGCAGTCCGCCTCTCACCGGCTCGACCCTTCCATCCCCAGCCGGCTCGCCACGAAGCTGCCCATCCCCCACCCCCGCCCCAGGGCACGTGAGTGCGAGGCGAGGTCATCGGCTTCACGGACGACGAGAGAGTGATCGCTGACTGTCTCTTTGCCTTCACTGTCGTCGTCTCTCTGCGGCCGGGGCGGGGCGACTCTGATGCGTGTGCGCTGCCCCGCACCGAAGGAGCGGTTTTGGGCTGTGGCTTTGGGAAAGGTCCCGGAATTTCCCAGGCGGGGAGTAGGATTTGACTTTGGCCCTTTCTACGTCGCTTCTAACCTAAACTGACACTCACTTTCTCCCTTGCTTGATTTGTACTTACTGATCGTTGCTACCAGAAAGGTCACCAGTATATATCTACACTCTCAACCTGATATTTCTTTCGACTCGTGGCTTCTTAGCTACGAAAACTTGACACCACAACCTCTTCTGAGAACTCTCAAGGAACCTGACGTTCCTCTAGCCTGGTCAGATAGGAATTCCTTTAGTCAGGACTTATAAGTGACCTTCCTGACTACGACTTCGACTTTGAGGTTATGAAACCGGCGGACTACGCTTTTTTGGGACTACGACCCTTTCTAACTTCCGACCTCTTCTTACCCTGCTGTCTCATACTCTACCAACCTACCGTAGCGGCTGAGTTACCTGCACTCAAACTCATTTGAGTCCTCAACCACTACCTGTCCCTCCGGACCGCACGACGTCAGGTACCCCAGCGTTTCTCAGACTGTTCTGACTCGCTGACTTGACTACTCGTGGCACGAAACGTGAACAAGGTAATTACAAAGAACACAATTTCACTTTACAGACTTCTTTCTAGACTTTTTCTTGGGAAGACCGGATAAAAGGTTCTTTACTAGGAACGGACGATGGGGGATGAGACCATAAACTAGGACCGACCATCTTAAGTTTCCTTCCTTCAGTGTCAGTATTGCAAATTAAGGTCTTTCACGTTTCTTCAGAAGGGTCTTCAGGAATGGTGTGTGGGTGTGTGAATAAGGATTTGACTTCAAGACCCTTGAGGGACCCTCAGGTCACCAGTCCTGAACCGTGAAAGTGACGGTCTACGGACTTCAAGTTAGGGACCAGTCCCTTGATTCTAGGACGTTCAGGACCCCGGTTTTTTTTTTTTTCCATGGATTTCAAGACGTTTACACTCGAGTGTCTTCCGTTCTCTATAGGTACGATATTCGTCCTTATACTGAGTATCTCAGAAACTTAGATATAAATTACTTACGGATGATATCGCTTCTTATGTATAAGTTGTGTAAATAGTTCGTAGGTGATACAAGGTCCGTGACGTCACTCCGTGAAGTGTATATTGTGAACAGGATTATTCGGGAAAGGTCACATCTTTACTAACAAGAGAGGTAAAATATTTCTTTGGTTCCCAAATGTTCCAATTTATTCAAGACGATATCCACTATGTCTCTTACTCAGTACTAAGTTTGGGACCTACGATGTCTGACTCCCTCTGGAGTTTACGAGATCGGGTGAAGATACGTACGTTGTAGTCCGATGTACTGATGAAGAATTTTTACTTTATGAACGACAGATCAAGGAAAATACGTTTCGTGTTTTTTTCGTTTTTATTAGGTATCGCTAGATCCAGTCCAACCGGAGTCCCCTGATAGTGAACCTCACTCATACTTCCTTAGACGACCCTACGACTTATATAGAACCAGACCCATTATCAATCTATCCGTAACAAGTTAACGATTCAGTACAGGCAGAGACACTGGGGTACCCGACGTCGTGAGGTCCGAAGGAACAGGAAGTAACAGAGGACCTCAAACAAGTTTGAGTACAGGTAATTCAGCGACTACGATAGGTAAAGTAGGAGACGACGGGAGAAGAGGAGAACGGAAGTTAGAAAGGGTCGTAGTCCCAGAAAAGGTTACTCAGTCGAGAAGCGTAGTCCACCGGTTTCATAACCTTGAAGTTGAAGTCGTAGTCACGAAGGTCACTTGAAAGTCCCAACTAAAGGAAATCCTAACTGACAAAACTAGATGAACGACAGGTTTCCTGAGAGTTCAGAAGAGGTCGTGGTGTCAAGTTTTCGTAGTTAAGAAGTCGAGAGTCGGAAGAAATACCAGGTTGAGAGTGTACGCATGTACTAGTGACCTTTTTCGTATCGAAACTAATATGTCTGAAAACAACCGTTTCACTACATAGACGACAAATTATACGACAGATCCAATGGTATCGAAAAAAAGGATCCTCGTTCGTAGAAGATTAAAGTACCGACGTCAGTGGTAGGTGTCACTAAACCCTCGGGTTTTTTTATTTCAGACGGAGACAAAGGTGAAAAAAGGGTAAATAAACGGTACTTTACTACCCTGACCTACGGTACGACAAGCAAAAAAACTTACAACTAAAAAAAAAAATCTTTGAGTAACTTGTGTAAAAATAACTCGTGGATGATACATGTGGTCTGTGACTGGGTCTACGACCACCATGTTTATGTCGTCTTCTCTTTTGTCTGTTTTTGGAGTGGGGAATGTCTCGAGGACTTCGAATGTAAGGACACTTTAATTCCGTTCTTTTGATTAGGTACCTCTTTTCGTGTTCAATACTCGGTTTCTTGTCAAGGAGACTCCTCAATGTTTCACCTAGGGATAAGAACTTCAGTCTTTCTTTGTTACTTCAGGGATACCCCAGTGAGTTTTTCTGTCCCGGGACGACTCGAGGGACTGGGTTCAGACTCTTTCATTCCCGAGTGTAAGAGGGGAAATGATGTTAGATTCCTACCTCCAGTTACGTGGCACGAGAGATCCTCCAGGTGTTCCGGCACATTCTCAGAATAGAGGTTTGGTCTCCTTTCGTTACCAGCACGTTTAAACAAAGTTAGTTCTGTTCTCAGAGAGTTTATACTTTAAGTTACTTCTACTTGTTTTGACGTTCATTAATTTTTTTTTCTTGGTACTTTGTTTTTAACAAATGTCGTATTATTAACTCTTGTATCTTCTCTAAAAACGGATTCTTTTATAAATTAGGAATCGGGTTTTCATTATTTTATCTTTTAATGATACTTGATCCCACCGTTAAAATTTATGTGAGTCTATTAAAACTAAAATTTACAAGACGAAAAGATTTATTCTGTTTGAACTTTTATAAATCAGTTTGAACCAAAAAACTTTACCAAATTACATGTTCGGTAAAGAACTAACAGAGGATTACTAAATAAATCATGACAGACCCGAGGATGTAGAAGTAACAAATTAGTCCGGGGTCAGAGAATTATAAGGTGGTGCGGACCTGACCAGACCTGGGTCTGCACCTTGTCTCACTGAGAAAAGTACAAATGTACACAGACACACAGAGGTAAGGCTTCAATTCACATGTACCAAATCTTATTGAATAAAATATTCGTGAGGTGAACCCTCTGTGTAACTCTAAATTACTTTCGGTATAAGAGGATCTATTACTACCAGACACAGTCACAGAGTGGACTTTCCCTTTACACCTTCGAGTCCCAAGTATACAACCAACAAGACCAAAAATAAACGAGCTAACATGGACATTAGTATAGTAAGTCTTTGGATTTCACGTCTACGTAGAACGAGGATTACACAGCACAACTTAGGATGGATTGGGGAAAGGCGTCGAGGGGTGATACTGACGCAAGTTTTTATGAAGAGACAGAGGGGCGACTCTACAAATGTTAAATCACGGAGAATTATTCGTCACCAAGATGACGAACTAACATTTAACGTCAACATAAAGATTACTCATTTCCTTGGTCACCATATTGTGACACTCCTAAAGGACGAGGAATGGACCAAAACGAAGGTCGACACACTTGTAAACCAAGAACGATATAACATATCATTATCGAAAGGTTTGATTTCTAAGTACTGATTAAAAAAACCATACCCACTACGACCTAAGTAGTAAGCTTTACAATAAGATGAAAATGTCATTTTGGAACAACTAAGGAGGACCTTAACTTCTATTACTGAATTTCAACTTCCCAAACGATTTCGTTTAATTAACATGTATTCCTTCGGACTACCCAGACTTGATGAATTTACGAGAAATTTTTAGTGGGAAAAGGGTGAACTATACGTATCAAAGATTAGTGAGAGCAGTTAATATAATTTTATGGAAGGTATTCCTAGAAATACACCGGTGTGGAAATAAATCTATGTGACTTAAACGAGAAATATGGACTATCTATATGTGTGTATAAATTACCTCCTGAATTTAAAAAAAAAGAAAATAATTGTAAAAAGTGGATTAGTTTGAACGGAACGGTATGACTTAAAAATTAATCGCTACAAAATAACATCGAATAAAAAGAGAGTCACGTAGAACGACTCAGACTCAGAACGACATCAGACAAAGGTAAAACCAAAAGTTTAACAAAGAAAGTAAATGTCAGAGAATTTCGGTTACTCGGGACAAGACAAAACACTGTCGTGTTTCTGACGATCCTTTAAACATGTTCCTTACAACTCAAAATTCGGTCGAAAAAGTGAGAGGAGAAAGTGGGAGTAGTTCTCTATCCGTATATATCCACATTACGTAGGTACGTACGTACGATTCAGCGAAGTCAGTACAGGGTGAGACGTTGGGGTACCTGACGTCGGGCGGTCCGAGGAGACAGGTACGCTAAGAAGGTCGTTCTTACGACCTCACCAAACGGTACGGGAGGAGGTCCCCTAGAAGGGTCGGGTCCGTAGTTTGGACGCAGAGAAGACAGAGAACGTAACCATCCCCCCAAGAAATGGTGATCGCGGTGGACCCTTCGGGTAAGTCTACATTTTAAAGTGAACTATGAACACATAGAATGTTATATATTCTATTTGAAGTTACTCTTTTTACTTTTTCAGTTTTTATTTTTATACTTTTACTTTGACATTTTTCTACTTTGAGTGAGTCCTTGGTGACAAGGTCGTACCATCGAACGTTCGGATCTCAATTTCCATCTCGGTTTCCATCAATCGCTTCGTGGGAATGACTGATACTGGTCGGTCGATCTCAAGGGAACCCCGGTCCTCACGGGACCCCGAAACATCCTCCACAAACTAACCTAACTCGAATACGTCGTCCCATTGATCTCCTAGTAACCCACCGGACCCGTGACTCTCGGTACCTATACCAAGAGAGACCGATACCTTCCTGTCTCAGGTCCTTTGATCCCCCTCAGTAAACTGAGTACCATAGACGAGGGAGGGGAGGTTTTGCCCGAAGGGTCCACCGTGATCGCCATCTCTTGGGTGGTCCACTCCGTTCTCTGTCTTCTCTGCGTCCAAGGTAGAGACTCAGACCTTCTAGGGGACCTCCTCCTTTACCGTTGGGACGAGGTGATAGAATCGGACCTCTTAGGGTACCTGTATCCTCGGACCCCCCGATGCCAGGTACCCCAGTGTCTCTCACCCTGTTCTGACTTCAGTGAATCGTACGTGTGTGAGGAGGTTCTATTCTTTCTCGATGTTGAAAGAAATGAGTTCACGTCCTTTGACGGGTTTCCAGGAAGGGGTCAAAGGGAGTAAAGTATTTGACACATAACTCGTAGATGGAATACGGTCTTGACGAGATTCACGACCCTTAAGTCCTTACTTGTTTTGACTGACCAAGTGATATTTAAGTACCTCGTCTGTTATTCGTTCATTTCTTAATTTATCTCTACCATTAAAGTTTATTCACGATATTTTTTATTTTCTTTGTGTTCTACTTCATCATTTCTCACAACCCCACTTCAATTAAATCTGGGACTTTCTCCACTTTACCCTCATAAGTCCGTCCCTGGGATTACTTTTCCTGTCTGTCCGATTTTAAATCCACGATCCCCAAGTTTCGTCTCTTTCTTCGTACAAAATTCCGGGATTCCAACTCTACTCAAATTTATTGTCGTATAAGAGGACTGTATCTTGGGGTGACCTCTGGTACCCGACATGTCTCCCCCTCGGGTGTGCCGTGGAGGGGTCCGAGTTACGGTCCCGACGGGTTCGGGGTCCTTTACGGCCGAGACGTCTCAATGGTCTCGGGTCAAGATCGGAAAGAGGTTCTAGGTGCTACCGTGGTGACGGAGAAGGAGGAGTGGGATAGTCGTGGTTCCTTAGGGCTTCGAAGGGAGGACACCCAAGACACGGGTCTCTTTATCTAACACAATCGGTTCTCAAACAAGAAACTCCATAGTCATATACACTTTACCCGAAGAGAGCATCGAGTCGACCGTTTCTTGAACGGACGTTACGTCCTCTGGGGCCAAACTAAGGACCCAGTCCTTCTAGGGGGCCCTTCCCTATCCGATGGGTGAGGTCATAAGAACCCGAAGGGACCACCGAGTCGACTATTTCTTAGGTGGACGTTACGTCCTCTGGACCCAAGTCAGGGAGCTAAACCTTCTAGGGACCTCTTCCCTTGCGGACTTCTTAAGATACCTGACATATCAGGTACCCCAACGTTTCTTAACCTGTGCTGACTCGTTGAAAGTGAAGTGTATGTACTTTACCATGTTCTGAGGCACATTAACAGTTCACTTTCGATGTTGGTATATATGATATTTTAAAGTGTCTCTGGACCCGGAGACTTAACCTTATCTGACTCTTACGAAACTTCTCCTTTTGTCGGAATTCGAACTGGTTCCCTCTCCTCTCTCTTGGAAACTTCACCCTTATCTCCTTCTGAGACTCGATCCATACTGGTGTTTTACTCATTCCATGTAACTCTCCGATACTCGTCACCTAAGATAGCCACATTCTTTTATCGTACCTCCTTGTTATCCTTTAAGTAGACCTTTTCGTCTCACTTCGGTCTACCGTCTCCCGGGAATTACTTCACGTTCCTCAAACCTAAAATAGTGTACCTTTTTCTTTCCTGACTCTACACCAAACCCCAAGTCCCGTCCGTCGGGATTTTACACGGTGAAACAATGTACCTAATGAAATTCAACTTTAATGAAATCTTTGTCGATTATGTACTTCCTATAAGACTGGGAGGAAACAGGGGAACACTCGTTCTTTATTTAGAGGGTACACTTTTCATGGGAGGGACCTCGTTCTCTCTCCATAGGAAATAGTGGTCTCTGTCCCTGAAGTTCCGGTTCTTCAACATCTTTTTTGGAACAATGTAGAAATGATTAAGTGATAGGGTTCGGGTTTGAAAAAACAGAACAGTCAAGAAGTGTTTAAATAAAAAGGAAACAGATTTTTCCTAATTTCTTTAACGGGCGAAACCAGTGAAGAAATTTAGAGGATAAGATATTCGAGAACGTGTATGTTTAATTTAAACCAAAAGAGGATGATTAGACAGAACACAGTTAAATTAATAATCTGGTCGGTCTTCTTGGTTCTCCCTGTCCCCCCTTTAAGGGGGAGGAACTATCCGACTTTTTTCTTCTTTCTTGACCTTCTTGATATCTCCTCCACCAAGACAATACCATTCTGCACTACTCAAGGATCTTATAGTTTCAGAGAAAGTAGACCTGGACCGGCTCGACTACCCGAAGGGACCACCGGGATCACCATTTCTTAGACGGACGGTTACGTTCTCTACCTTCTCAACGTCCAAGCTAGGGACCCAGTTCTTCTAGGGGACTTTCTCCCGTACCGTTAGGTGAGGTCATAAGAACAGACCTCTTAGGGTACCTGTCTCCTCGGACCGTCCGATACCAGGTATCCCAACGTTTCTCAGACTGTGCTGACTTCGTTGAACCGTACGTACGTACGGGCGACTCGACAGACACGGGGACAGGTCCAGGTTCTCTCCCTCGTGATCGTCATTATTCCCTTTCCTTCCAGACAAGAAGATTTGAATTTGGTGACCCAGGTTTATTGAGACGAAACTTTAAGTAAACGGACTTACGTCTCTCCTCTCTCCGTTGGAAGGAAGAAACGGTGACTAATAACGTGTCGACACCTTAACACACCCGAGTTCCGCCGGTGGTTTTTATTTGAGGATGCAGGGTTACACGTTGTCCTTTCCTGTACATGGATCCTCTCTTTCCTCCGGTACCCGGGTCGTCCTACTGTGCACCATTTTTGTCGTAAGGTATCACTGGTCGTCCGGGACCCAGGTAGAGTGAGGGACGTCGTTCACCAGGTTCTTCTCAGGAGAGTCCCGGTGATAGTGTCTCTTACCTACCCCACGTCTTTAGGTTTTATACTTCTCCCTTCCGTTCATCTCCCTACAAGTCTCTAAACCGTTTTGTCTTCGTCTTAGGACTTTTCAAGTCTTATGTTTGGACTTTACCGTACCTTCAGAACCCCACGTCCCCTACCCCCACTTTTTTTTCCACTTGTTAAAAAGATCATCAGTACATACCTACACTCTCAACCCGGTATTTCTTCCGACTCGTGGTTTCTTGACTACTAAAACTTGACACCAAGTTTTAGAACTCTTAGGGAACCCGTCGTTCCTCTAGTTTCGTCAGTTAGAAGTTCCTTTTGGTTGGGACTTATAAGTAACTTTCCTGACTACACCTTCGACTTCGAGGTTACGAAACCGGTGGACTACGCTTCTCGGCTAAGTAACCTTTTCTGGGACTACGACCCTTTCTGACTTCCATTCTCCTCTTCCCCTGCTGTCTCCTACTCTACCAACCTACCGTAGTGACTGAGTCACCTGCACTCAAACTCGTTCGTGTCCCTCTCTTACTTCCTATCCCTTCGGACCGAACGACGTCAAGAACCCCAGTGTCTCAACCTGTGTCGAATCACTGACTTGTCGTTGTTACCTCGTTAATCCAGGTACCACGTGTGGGTCGAGTGGAGACTTCCTCTTCCGTCGATTTGGAAAAAACCCTCTTAGTCCTCTACCAGACACACTTCTCAATTCCCTGTTTATCTGATGACTTCCACCTCAGTTTCGGACTCGTAATTACACTTTTGTAGGGAGGGGTGTGAGAAAGGGGGGAAGATCACGATAAACTGAAAAAAGTTTTATATCCGTTTTTGTTCCTTCTTTTCTGTTAGAGAAATTGTTCACCACGACCCTTTTGACCAGTTGGAGAACATTTTCTTACCTTGATCTTGTGAAAGATTATGGTAAGTGTTTTTATTTGAGTTTTACCTAATTTCTAGATTTGTAATCTGGTCTTTGATATTTTAAGAATCTCCTCTTGTATCCGTTTTGTGAGAGGCTGTATTTAGTGTCGTCCTAGGAGATACTAGGTGGAGGGTCTTAAGACCTTTATTTTCGTTTTTATTTGTTTACCCTAGATTAATTTTAATTTTCGAAGACGTGTTGTTTCCTTTTATATTCGTTCCACTTTTCTGTCGGAAGACTTACCCTCTTTTATTATCGTTTACTTCGTTGACTGTTTGTTGATTAGAGTTTTTATATGTTCGTTGAATACGTCGAGTTAAGGTCTTTTTATTTGCTGGGTTAGTTTTTTACCCGGTTTCTTGATTTATCTGTAAAGAGGTGTCTTCTGTATGTCTACCGATTGTTTGTGTACTTTTCTACGAGTTGTAGTGAGTAATAGTCTCTTTACGTTTAGTTCTGGTGTTACTCTATAGTAAAGTGTGGTCTTTACTATAGAGTCAGTCTTACCAACGCTAGGTTTTCAGATGTTCGTTATTTACGACCTCTCCCACACCTCTTTTCCCTTGGGAAAATGTGACAACCACCTTTACTTTTGATCATGTCGGTGATACCTCTTGTCACACCTCTAAGGAATTTTTTGACCTTTATCTTGACGGAATACTGGGTCGTTAGGGTGACGACCCGTATGTGTGGCTCCTTTGGTCTTATCTTTCTCTGTGCACATGGGGTTACAAGTAGGGTCGTGATAAATATTATCGGTCCTGTACCTTCGTTGGATCTATAGATAGTCGTCTGCTTACCTATTCTTTCGACACCATGTATATGTGTTACCTCATAATGAGTCGGTAATTTTTCTTATGTAAACTTAGTCAAGATTACTCCACCTACTTTGACCTCGGCTAATGTGTCTCACTTCATTCGGTCTTTCTTTTTGTGGTTATGTCATATGATTGTGTATATATACCTTAAATCTTTCTACCATTACTATTGGAACATACGCTCTGTCGTTTTCTCTGTGTCTACATATCTTGTCAGAAAACCTGAGACACTCTCTCCCTCTCCCACCCTACTAAACCCTCTTACCGTAACTTTGTACATATGACAGTACATTCTTTACTTAACGGTCAGAGCCAAGCTATGTCCTATGTCCTATGAACCCCGACCACGTGCCCCTACTGGATCTCTCTGCTATACCCCTCTCTTCATCCTCCCTCCAACTCCCAACCCTTGAGTACATGTGGACACCGCCTAAGTACAGTTACATACCGTTTTGGTTATGTCATAACATTTCATTTTATTTTTATTATTATATCCGTTTTTATGTTTGATTAAGGAATTTTTTTGTATGAAATACTTTGAGACTTAGTATAACTTTATTTCATTGGTACGTACTGATGTCGGACGGTCGGACGGTCCGAAGAGTCAGGTACCCTAAAAGGTCCGTTCTTATGGTCTCACCCAACGGTAAAGAACAAGGTCCCTTAGAAGGGTTAGGTCCCTAACTTGGGTACAGAGGACGTTCAGAGGACGTAACCGTCCTCCGAAGAAAAGGTAGTTTGATGGTCCCTTCAGGTAGGAAGAACATGAATGACCAAACAAAAAAAAAGGTTCATGGAGATCGAGTTTTATTACAATTACAGTTATAATTCGGTATAAAACCCTACTGTATAAACCAGAGGAAGTTTTAGTACGAATTACAAGGTCCATTTGGTTCGTCCGTATTTACTTGTATCTTAGGAGACGTGGAGGTAGGGAACGGGGAAATTGTCTTCAAAAGTAAGTCAGACACAGTGACTCCCCTGGTTCACCACACGGACACCATCCAAACCCAAAGTAAAGAGACTCGGAGTCCTCTACCTCTTGCCAATTCCTTCATACTTAAAAATCTTCGTCCCTCTATACTACGAAACGTACGTTTAAATCGACCAAGGTAAAAGGACCCAACACCAAGGACCGTTTTGATAACCCTTTAGAAACAAGTCTTCACTAAAGATAATAAAAATTCATTTATATTACAGTTTTTTTAAATGTAAACTCATTTTCTCTTTCCTCTTTAAAATAAATGTCGTTTTATCCTAACGTCAACGAAGGTTGTTCTCCCTTCGTTTTGGACGTACATAAAGATGTCCTACCGCTACCCTCAACGAGGAAAGTGTTTTTTAAGGATCTCCCTTAGAAACCTATACTTTCCTGAGGTCAAGGACCGAGTTTAGACCCAGATCTTTGTCGCCTATTACGTTTTTCTTCCGGTCCCCCGAAGGGAACACGGAAGCACCATTTCTTAAACGGACGGTTACGTCCTCTGTGTCCAAGTTAGGGACTAGACCCTTCTAGGGCGAATGGAGTCTAGTTGGTTCGGGCCTTCGGTGTTGATGCCTCTGGTGTACGGTGGTTCATGACTGGGAACGAGGGATTTGGACTCGAGTCGTTGTTCTCTTTGGTGACGTTACTCTTCGCGAGTGTGACGTCGATCTCTCATCGGGGATGATTGGTGTTGATCTCTTGTCAGGTGTGTCGTTGCTCCTGGGTCGGGTCGGTGTTGATTCATTTATTTAATTTTAAAATTTTTTGTTTTTCTCCTCCGATCCCTGATCCACCAGGTCACCAATTCTGTGATTAAAGGTCCCGTCCCTCGAACCCAAGCTCGGGAACAACCTCTAGATTCTAGGGCGTACGGACCACCACGGTGGTTTTCTTTCTCTTCTTCAGATTCCTTTACTTAACTTTAACCTCATAGACATCCATCTGGTCTTTCCCTCTACCAAACCCCTCGACTCTCGATCCCTTTCGTGAGTCATTGGTACTTCCTGGTCTCGAACTCCTTCTCTCCCGATAGCTCTTTGAGGATCTCTGGACGATCTCTCGAACCCCTTTGAAAGTTTACCAAGGAGCGTGAAGTAACGTGACAATTATGGAAGGTGATGAGTAAGGAGGGTTTTGAAGTCCTCTTCCAAATTTGTTCGTCGTCCTATAATAAAACTTTGTACTGGGTGACACCGAGGTCAAGGGTCGTGAAGGAGGGAGGACTGGGAGGGAGAGGGGGTGGGGGTGAAAGAGTGAGGGTAGTAAGGTGTTTCTCTTCTTACAGTCTCGTCTCGTTCCCCCAACCTAAGAACCGAAAGTCGAAAGTTTTAGAATCCTAAGGTCCGTATTTAATATCTAAATTTTATTGTACATTAATCAGTGTAAGATTGGACAGAAGGGGATGGGGGTGGCCTCTAAGAGAGTGATCCCTTTACAGGAAGGGATTCAGACACTCTCTTCTCTTTACCTTACAGAAATCACGGAAACTCTTCGTCAACAAGAGACAGGGGTCCGGTCGGGGCCCCCTTCTAGGGGTCTCTCAAACCCCTAACCCTCGTTTCGTATAGTAACGGATCGAAAGGTCTACCCGTGGGAGAGTCTCCAGGAAACGTGGGAGTCCCACACGTACCTTTACAGATACACTGGACAGTTCCTACCGTCCGGATTCCGTCGGAGTGACTTAGGACCTTGGGGAGTCCCACGACATCGTGAGTCGTCCCATAGAAGGAGTGAGTGGTTCTCATCGTTTCTACACCGTGGTTGTCGGTCTTCTAGGACTGTTTCTCTAGAGTGGTCGGAACTAGACTTATCTCACCTGTCTTGTTTCTTGTATAGTTGTTTGCGGTTCTACTTCTCCATTCTTCCTGTTTTTGGTCTGTCATACTAGAGAAAAATAAAAAACTGGTACGTTGTCCCGTACACCCTAGAATCAAGGGACTGGTCCCTAGTTTGAGTGTTTGGGACGTAACCTTCACGTCTCAGAATTGGCGATCTGGTGGTTCCTTCAGGTTCACTCCAGTTAAAGAGAAACACTTTTGGTTTTTTTTCAGAGTCTAAGTACTACCTACTCATTAATTCTGTAAATATTTTACTTCAGAAATATACCTAGTGATTAAACGGAACCACTGTTAAGTTTTTTTCTCCACGCACATTTATACAATAATGACAAACTTGTTCACGTATTGGAGGGTTCCTCTGACGATACCGTCTGTCGTGTATATCCATAGGAGAGCGAATCCATTTAAAAAACCTAAGAGTATTGAATTGTGCGTAGGATACAACGATACGGACACCGTATACTTTGGTTATACTTTTAGATTAGGTTCGCAAGAGGAGAAATCGACCCCAGACTACGTTCTCAAATGGACCGACCCATTGGCAGTGTAGGCATCCCTCTGACAAGTCTTCGTGGTGCACTTGATAGCTTATATCCTTGGTCATGTAATCAGTGTCACTAACCTTCCTGTTAGGTTCGATAGTTCCAGAGACGACTTTGTTCTTGAGTTGGGTGGTTGTCGGGACAATTTCTGTGAATTGGGTTCTGGATTTACTACGGACACAACTCTTTTGAGTTCTTTCTTTTTTTTTTTTGATTCTTGTCAGTCCGTTGTGAAATCTTACGACCTCAAGTCTTACAGACTGAGACCTGGTAGTGTCTTTGGTTGTCGGATCCCAGTTCTACTGTTGCGGTGAAATGGAATGAGTCTTGACACCAGAAAAGTTTCATGTCAGAGAAATCATTTGTATAACAAGTTTTTTTTTAGTCGAATAATGAAAGGCAAAGTTTTTAAGTTGATACTAATTGGTTCATTCTGTTCACATATCGAAGACCACAGAGACAAAAAATTTTCCGGATGAAAAATTATTGTGAAATATACCCTGTACGAATAGGGAGTCACTGAAGACGATCTAATAGTCCGGATCTGACGTTCTTGATTTATCAAAACGAGAAGGTGTCATCCCGGATCCGATAACAATCAAAATATAGGGGTCATTACGACTTGTACTTTTCAGTAGACATTCATACATATTCAGTACACATTCAGGCTGATCCCATATTTTGGTTACTTTTTGTACTGGACGTGTGTTTCCCTGTATCGTTTCACTTCTTTAGTTGTGGTAGTAAAGACAGATAAATAAAAACTACTTTTTGTGCTTATGTATGAAAAAGAGCGGGATAAATTTTCCGATGAAATCTTTATTACGTTAAACGTCGTTAGAGAGCCTACCTGGCTCTCTAATAGCTTGATTCAGTTAGTCTTTCTCTTTCTGTTTATGGCATTCTATAATGAATATACACTTTTCTTTCTTCCTAATCTTCACGTGCTTGAGACAATAACAGTGAGTCTTAACTATACACCCCCTGATATATCTCACTGTCTTTTTACGACTTCTTGTCTCTGGTCTCCGGTTTTCATCAGAACTGGTCTTTTCCCGCCCCCGTTCAGTAAAGTGGAGAAACTGGGAGTGAAGGACAAGACAGTTTCCAGTCTAAATTATAAGGTACACTAAGTTCTGTTGACACATTGGTTAACATTGGTTACCCGACAAATATAAAAGCAAAAACAAAGAAATAAGACGGTCGTTCAAAATAAAACTAACAAGGAGAAAAAAATTTACAAAAACGGTGACTCAATGAATGTAGGTGTTAATTTGTAAAGAAAAGACATAGACAAGTAAGAGTCCGTAGTCCACAATTTTATTATCTTGATGTCTGTATTGGACAAAACAACGTAAAGTGAAATAACACGAAACGTCTGTAACGTAAAGAATGTTTGGCTTCACACCCTTACGACGTAACTGGTTCAGATAGCTACGGTAAAAGGTCATTGTAAACAAGTGAAGTACAGAAACACGGTACAAAACCATTGAGAGTGTTATAAAGTTTGGGAGGTGGTCGTTTTTGTAATGTTAAATAACTTCCAAGTCGACCAATCGTAAAAAAAGATCGTTATTTCATAAATTTTAATTCCATACATGAGAAAATCTATATTACGACGACGACGACGATTTAGTGAAGTCAGCACAGGCTGAGACACACTGGGATATCTACCGTCGGGTGGTCCGAGGGGACAGGGACCCTAAGAGGTCCGTTCTTGTGACCTCACCCAATGGTAAAGGAAGAGGTTACGTACTTTCACTTTTCACTTTCCCTTCAGCGAGTCAGCCCAGGATGGTCCGAGGAGGTAGGTACCCTAAAAGGTCCGTTCTCATGACCTCACCCCACGGTAGTGGAAGAGGCTCTATGTCACGATAAACGTGTGAACTATCTGATACATATTACACTTGTATGTTGCGTCCTCTGGGGTCAAGCTAAGGACCTAGTCCTTCTCGGTCACCTCTTCCCTATCCGATGGGTGAGGTCATAAGAACCTGAAGGGACCACCGAGTCGACCATTTCTGAGACGGACGTTACGACCTCTGGACCCAACCCTTCTAGGGGACCTCTTCCTTTTCCGATGGGTGAGATCATAAGACCAGACCTCTTAAGGTACCTGACATATCAGGTACCCCAGTGTTTCTCAGCATGTGTTGACTCACTGAAAGAGAATCACACTTGTATTGAAAATATACGTGACCCTTTGGTTTTATAAGTGTACTGAACGAAGTTACACTGTACGTTAAATAACGTTACCAGACCTTGACTTGTACTTTATTGAAAACTCCAACCGGATAGAAAGCTAAAACTACGTCACGTGTGATAAAGAACAAGGAAGATTCAACTGTCGTCAAGTGTGGGAATTCCTTCCTGGGTTCGGCCTTCCTACGGGAGTATCGGCGTTGTCCACGTTTTCTCTTGACCTGACAAAGTCTCATTCTCGTTACTTGGCAGAGGTCTTATTCATGTCATGCCACCAATTGGAAAACTTTGTTACTTGGTTCGTCTCATTGTGTTTATGATTTGACCCGACAGAAGGTCCTACTGGAAAGAAATTCTTACATTTCATCCGTTTCTACATAGACGAAGACGTCGACAGTTAGACTTGTCTTAGTCTGGTTGAGGGGGGACACTGTGTAGGGCAGACCTACCTGTCCACACCTTCCGTCCGTAAGAATCGATTCTTCTTCTTCATCCGATAAAAGTGAAACTGAACGGGAAGAAACACACACGGGCTTTATCTCGATAAATATTTTACAAGACTTCATTTGCTAAAAATTATGTTCACTCCTCGAAAGCTCCGTGGGAGGACTTGTGACCAAGACAAAGAAGAGAACGTCGGTATTCTCGACGCCGCTGACGGTCGTCCTCTTGTTCTTCCTCCAGTCACGTCCACTCTCCTTACACCTTTAGCCTCGAGACGGAGGGTTTGAGGGGTCCCTTAGGGGAGGACCGGCACCTCTCCTCGGGGTGCCGGAGTGGTGAGACGGTGTCGAGAGAACACAGCAGAAGTTATGTGTCGGTCCTAATGATGGTCGCAGTAATACCACGAACAATAATAAAACAGAAAAATAATGAGAGTCCACCCCCTTCGATTATAGGACTCGAATTTACACCCTGCGGTCACTAGTACGCGTGTGGGAGTATGATTTAATCCAATAGTTTAACAACTTATTTGTTCCTGACAAAGAGGAAATCATTCCTGGTTATTTTAGTTATTTATGACTCACCCAGGATACTCGGTCTATAAGAGTCGGTAAGACTCTATTTCCAATGAGTAAGTTTTCTATTAATTTCACTGACGATTAACCCATATACCGAAGAGACACCCTACTACTCTTATGGGACGTCAATCACCACTAAAGACATGTTGAAATACTTATGTGATTTTTGGCGACTCGACATACGAGATTTTCCCACCTAAAATACCATACACTTAATATGCCTAGAGTTAAAAAAAATTCCATTAATTCCTCACCGATCATACACGGTCTCTGTGACACGATCCTTGACCCATTTTTTATAAATTGAGAAACTCGGAGGATGACATACAACCTATGATACGTTTCAGGAAAATAACTTAGAAGTATTCGAGGGATCTTCCTCCCTCGTAGTCATAGGGTAAAATATTGATTTCTTTACTTACATCTCTCAGAAAGTGAATTTTAGTTTTAATCCATCTTAGTGTACTTTGACGATAAAACATCTGATGAAAAGACAAGTTTACAGTCAAAGAATATCGACTTAGATTATTCATGGAGTCAGACAGGTTCAAGTATTAATGTATGTGGTCTTTTGGTGAGATTACTCTGACGATTCCGTGAAGTCAGTACAGACTGAGAAACGTTGGGGTACCTGACATCGGGTGATCCGAGGAGACAGGTACCCCAAGAGGTCTGTTCTTATGACCTCACCGAACGGTACGTAAGGAGGTCCCGATTACTCTAATCCGTAAACATTTCTTGATGTTCTGTCATTCCTGGATCAAGGGACTTACTGTCGCACGAAGATATCGCACTCTGGTGTTTCTGAAACTCAAGGTAGACGACCCATGGATCGTGGTGAGTAGGACTGGTTGTGTGGTCCAGATGACGTGGGGTCTCGGACACGACAATGAACGACCATTATATGGAGGAAGTCCAACAAATCCTGAGTTACTCTCTAGACACGTGTCACATGATCTTATGATCTTAGTTTCTGTCTTATTCAGGGTGTTCTCACCTCGTTTGTTACTTAGTATCCTAATTGATTTGTGTCTCGTGTTTTTTTTTGTCCCCGAATTGGTTTCTTCCCCGAATAAGAAGAGTGTTTCGTTCTTCGGATCTCCATTCATCTAGTCCCGATCTTGTGAGAGAGATACTAAGGTAATCCCTGGGTTCCATTCAGATGGAAAGGGGAGGTGGTAAGAATCATACACCGTAAGACTCTTCTATTCAGGTTCCTGTTTCCTCGTACGGTCTATTTAGTTGGCTTTGAAGAGAAGATTTCTTGAAAGAGACTTCAGGGAGGGTCTTTACTGGTGACCGTTCTTCATAGGTACCGACGAACATCGGAACTCTCTCTGGCACGTCACACGAATAAAAATTCTATCAGTGTAAATGGTGGCATATGTTTTAGTCTCGAGACATTACCTTTCACCTTTTACGTGCGGATTGTGACAGACGGAATACTTCCTCCTTTCAAGTTTTCGGGTAATCCGTTCAATAAACGGTTTCGGATAACGTACCCAGTCGGTCTTAAACTTGGGTCCAAACTAACGAGGATTTGGTCATGAAAATTGGGAGTCGATACGACTAAGTGTCACATGTACCAGATCTTGTGGTATACATGATAAATGATTTGATGTTCCTATCACATAACCAAGGGACCACGACGATATTTTTTATCCGTATTTGAACCACCAAATTTTGTGTCTAACCCTGAAGGAACCACCAGTCACCAATTCTTGGGTGGACAGTTACGTCCCCTGTGTCCAAACTAGGGACCAGACTCTTCTAAGGTGTACGGCACACCGTTGATTTGGACCCGTGGTGTTGATACTCGGACGCGAGACGTTGTTCTTTTCGGTGGCGTTACTCTTCAGACTCGGGGACCGACGTCGATCTCGTATCGGGGGCGAGTGGTGTTGATCTCTTTTGGGCGTATGTCGTTACTTCTGGGTCACGTCGATTTTTATTTATGTTTAAATTTTTGTTTTAGTGTCTACAGAAGAGAATATCGAAGCCTCAGGTCTTCAGACTTTGGTCGGAGTGACTCGATTTCAGTTTCATAACTACCCCGTCGAGGGAAGACGTCAGAGACTCCCCTCTTAGACAAAGGAACAAAGGGAGTGAAGATCGAAGGCCTCCGACGGGTGTAAGGAACCGAGTATTGAGGACGAGTTTAGTGAGGTTGGAGACCAAAGGTAGTAGCGTAGAGGACGAAGACATCAGTTTAAAGGGAGACGGAGGGAAGATAGTCCTGTAGACACTAGTAGAATCCTCGGGTAGACCTATTAGGTCCTATTTGAGGGTAGAGTTCTAGGAATTAGTGTAGACGTTTAGGGAAGAAAATGGTGTATTCCATTTTCCGTGTCCAAGGTCCCTAATCCTGTGCCGGTAATAAAACAACAAGAACAAGTCAACGATTCAGTAAAGGCATAGAAATACTGGGGTACCTGACGTTATGTGGTCCGAGGAGACAGACAGTGAGAGAGGGTCTTAAACGAGTTTAAGTACAGGTAACTCAGCCACCACGATAGGTTGGTAGAGTAAGAGACAACGGGGGAAGATGAGAACGGGAGTTAAAAAGGGTCGTAGTCTCAGAAAAGGTTACTCAACCGGTTTCATAACCTCGAAGTTGAAGTGGTAGTCAGGAAAGTTACTTATAAGTCCCAACTAAAGTAAATCCTAACTGCCCAAACTAGAGGAACGTCAGGTTCCCGGTAATAAATTGGATGGTTTTTATCATTCAATCTTTAATTATTACACGGTTCTTTTTCTCCTACTGTTGCAACCGTTCATGGAATTTATTCCTCGTTTGACTCTTGATGTCCCTAAGTCTTCCCAGTTTTCTTTCTATAACGAACCTATCAGTCTTTCTCCTCATATATTTACTAAACCTTTACCTTTCTATCATGTCTGTTGAATCTCTTGGTTCATTTTATTAGGACCTGATTCTTATCCGACCCACTCTCGACCCTCCTTCTTACACTCCGATTCTCTGGAACAATCCCAAATAAAGGTTTCGACCTCTTTTCCTCCAAACGTCATTGAGTGTTAGGACCTCTTAAAGTGCAAAACATAGGAGGATACAGGACGGTTACCGTACTCCGTCGAGGTCCGGGAACACTCCTGACCCGTTAGAGTCCCAGTCCTGATCTTACTTTGTTCTCTCCACGGACCCCGTAAGAGTCCGACCACGACGGGACTTGGGCTCGAAAGTCCTGGGACTCTTACTCACAGAGGTACTTAAAACACGGGATTCGTTTGATGAAAGAGAATGAAAATCAGAGTCGGGATCTTCGAAGATCTACTCGTTCCGAACGAATCCGAGACTCCTCATGTCGTTCCAGATTCGGTATAGTTATTTCTATAACATTCGTCACATGACATAGTTTGAAGGAGGTAGAACTGAGGACTGTCTGTGGAAATAAAGACTCAGATCTGTTAAAATTACCTTCACTTTCTCCTCTCATTTTTTCGACCTAATTTTGAGTTGAAAGTTTTTTGTTTCTAGTACCGTAAGCCAGGGTAGTGAAGTACCGTTTATCTACCCCTTTGTTTCCTTTGTCACTGTCTGAAGTAAAACAACCCGGGGTTTTAGTGACATTTACCACTGACGTCGATACTTTAATTTTCTACCGAACGAGGAACCTTCTTTTCGATACTGTTTGGTTCTCTCGTATAATTTTTCGTCTCTGTAATGAAACAGTTGTTTCTAGGTATATCAATTTCGATACCAAAAAAAGTCATCGGTACATACTTACACTTCTCAACCTGGTATTTCTTCCGACTCCTGGCTTCTTGACTACGAAAACTTGACACCACAACTTCTTCTGAGAACTCTCAGGGAATCTGATGTTCCTCTAGTCAGTTAGGATTTCCTATAGTTGGGACTTATAAGTAACCTTTCTGACTACAACTTCGACTATGAAACCGGTACACTAAACTTCCCGACTAAATAATCTTTTCAGGGACTATGACCCTTTCTAACTTCCGTCCTCTTCTTCCCCTGTTGTCTCCTACTCTACCAACCTACCGTAGTGGCTGAGCTACCGTAGTGGCTGTACTCAAACTCGTCCGACGTCCTCAGTCACTATCTGTCCCTTCGGACCACACGACGTCAGGTGCCTCATCGTTTCTTAGCCTGTGCTGACTCGTTGACTTGTCGTTGTTACTGTCAAAACTACTCCGTTCCGTAGGGAAGTGGGTCCCCTCGGGAGTTTGTTTTCGACCTACAGAAGACGGTAAACGAAATTCAAGTGTAAAGAGTTTAAAGTTCACGGAAATTTTTTTTTCATTCCATTTTCCTTCGGGGTCGAACTACCTCAGAAGGGACGTGACCCCGGACGTCCTGGGAACGTGTGTAGACAAACCCCTGGTTTCCTCCGTATATCCTTCGGACCGGTAAGTGTGTGCCTGACAGACACGTGTAGAGTAACCAACTAAGTCCCCGTTTTGTTTCGTTCGACCTTTTCTGTTCCCAATTTCAATCGTTTCAGATTTATCCTCATAAACAAAAATAAGGAAAATTTTTGCACGATACAGAGGACTCCTCCGACAGGACCTCCTTCCTCTTCTCCCCGGTTCTTACGTCCTCTTTCTCTCTTCGGTCCCTACAAACATTAATGTGAGTTCAAGTACAAGGGGTGTTCCCGGCCCTTCTCCCCGGGGAGACTTCTTAAACAAGAACCCTTACAAAAGAGTTGGGACTATCACAACTATACCCCGGTCTAGTAAGAAACGACACCCCCGACCCGTGACGGCCCACACATCGTCGTTGGGACCAGAGGTGAGTGACACCGTAGGGAGGGGGCCAGTACTCACCGTGTAACGGTCCACCGAACCCCCGCTTCCTCTGTGTCCTCTACACACAAACTAGGGACCTACCCCTTCTAGGAGACCTCTTCCTTTACCGTTGGGTAAGGTCATAAGAACGGATTTCTTAGGGTACCTGTCTCCTCGGACAGTTCGATGTCAAGTACTCCAGTGTTTTCCGTCTGTCCTGACTCATATGTGTGTGTGTGTCTCAGTGTTTTTGGTTTTGTACAGAGGTTTGTAACGGTTTATAGGGGGACGCCACTCCCCACCATTCTATCAGAGACGAACTCTTAAGGTGAAAACCCCCCAACGGTTCCGAAACCAACTGAATTCGTCTCATTGAACAGTATCCTGTAAGGACACTTAAGACTTACTCTTCTTTCCTCTATCGTAAGAAAGGTACTGTATAGTGTCGTATCATTGAGTAAGATCAGTAGGATTTTGCTGTAGATTTTCTGATAACGTTGACGAATAGAAATATATAATATACTCTAAAGACTGAATCATTCCTCCTTCCTACCTCTCCGGGACGATATGGGAAGTGTTTCTGAAGGTTTGTGGTGTAGGGAGAGGCAGGTGTTTTGGAGTGGGTGTTTGCAGGGGAGTAGGATAGGAAGAACAGACTTTTCACTACAGTTCTCGATGTTCATTAATAGAAAATTTTAAATATTAAGTCCCTCAAAGTTACTTTTAGTAGTCTATCTACCGTTAAAAAATTTCACGACTTAATATATATATATCAAGTCGTTTCTTCAAGTCGTTTTTTTTAATATATATATATTATATATATA
The DNA here is from genome assembly GCA_006410555.1 of Capra ibex. Taxonomy (NCBI): domain Eukaryota; kingdom Metazoa; phylum Chordata; class Mammalia; order Artiodactyla; family Bovidae; genus Capra; species Capra ibex. The sequence continues at coordinate 32,391,720 of SJYO01037955.1, forward strand.
TTTAATATATATATATACATATATATATATATATCAAACCGTTTCTTCTATATATATCATAACCCGAAGGGACCACCGAGTCTACCATTTCTTAGACGGAAGTTACGTCCTCTGGACCAAGTTAGGGACCCAGTCCTTCTAGGGCACTTCTTCCCTTACCGATGGGCGAGGTCATGAGAACGGACCTCTTAGGGTACTTGTCTCCTCGGACCGTCCGATGGTAGGAACCCCAGTGTTTCTTAACCTGTCCTAACTCGTTGATTCGTACGATCACGAACATACAACGATACCGTTGGGTGGATATCCTCAATCAAAAGAGATCCATGGTTTCTATTATCATTTTACCTACCACAACCATATCGAAGTTCACGAAGGTGTGTCAGTAAAGTGACCTACGTCCTTTCACTAATCATAGTACAGAACACGTAGACCGTAGGTACTACCATATCCCTATTACCAGGGAATTGACAGAGACACTGGTCTCTCCTACACGTTCCTCTCTTTGACGGACAGTCGGATAGGGAGAGACGTCGGGAATACAGGACAGAGTACCGAAAGATCCATTAGTGTAACGAGTTTTCATCCGGGACCGGGTGGTCCGGGTGGAAGAGGGAGACAGGGACAAGATCGGGTCAGGGGAGGGGACGACTAAGATAGACGTCGAGGTCGAGACGCCGAGAGAGGAGAGTCCTCGTAGTTAAAGTTAACGTAGTTCGGTCGGAGACTCGTAGGCATATCGTGAAGAGGACGACGGAGGGTATGTCGACCGGACCACTACTCGAGACCATATCTTGTCTGTACCCGACAACAACGGAACTGATAGATGGGGTACTTATTCAGACCCTCCCCCCGACGATATACCGTCTAAGGGGTGTTCTCACCCTCTTTGTTTGTCGCAGTCTTCCTACTTATCTGTCTTTCGATATTACCCCCTTTCCTGTGTCAAAAAATTTTTTCCAAGAAAGTGTCGTCCGACGAGATTTCCAAGGACCATGACAAATTTGACCCGACAGTCACACGTGACATAAAGGAGGGTACGGAGGACAACCAAAAAGGACGTTCGAATAGGAGTTACTCTAGTCCGGACTCTCGTTTCGGTGGGGGTGGTCGATTTTTATAGGAGCGACTGTGGTTTAATATCTTTCCGGTACATACAAACCTGAACTACCATCAACACAATCCCAAGAGGTTTCCTTTGTCTTAGTTATCACACACACACACACACACACACACACACACACACACACCTCTCTCTCGCCCTCCCTCCCTCTCTCCCACATCACTCTCTTTCTCTCTAACTAAATAAAATTCCTTAACCGTGTGTCCTAACGTCCCCTACCGTCCAGACTTTAGACGTTTCGTTCGATCTCTGGGTCCCTTCTCGACTATGACACCAGAACTCATGTATCCGTCTGACGTCCGTCTTAGGGGAGAAGGAACCCCTTAAAGACAGAAACGGGAATTCCGGAAGTCGACTAACCTACTCCGGGTGGGTGTAATACCTCTCATTAGACTACGAGAGTTTCAGTTGGTTAAATTTGTAATTAGTGTAGAAAATTTGACGGAAATGTTGTTGTAGATTTGACCACAAAGTAGATCTGTACTGGATAAATCCAACTGTGTATTCTGACTTGTAGTCCCGTGAGGATTTAAGGATGGATCACCTTGTCCTGATCTAAGTTACCCTGAACTTAGTCTCGACTTCATGTCCGTTGACAAAGATCCCTCAGAGAGACATTACCAGACCCATACCCCTCGGACGTCTAATTACTCTCGAAGACGGAAGGTGTACGGAAGAGGTGACGGTAGAACAAGTTCCGACGAGAACTGACGAACGACCAGAAATAGTGAGTCAGTTTCAGTCCTCCCACTCGAAGTCGGAAGTTCAACCCAGATCAGGTTTCTAATGACGTTACGGTTACGTTCTTCGGAGTACAGAAGAGGTGACGGTAGAACAAGTTTCGACGGTAAGGGAAGAGGTCCCCTAAAAGGGTTGGGTCCCTGTCTTGGACCCACAAGACGTAACGTCCGTCTAAGAAATGACAGACTCGGTGGTCCCTTCGGGTGTGTCATTAGATCCTTACCAGAGAAGGTCGAGACTCTAAGACTAAAGTACTCGGATGACCGTACACCAGATACTAACATCCTGCGAGGTGGATTAGGTACCGGTTGGACTGGGTATAAAATTCTCCCTCGGGACACCTGTCGATAATAAATAAGAAGATGGATAAGTACATAGTCAAGTTATTTAAACACGGATGAGGTACCTGCTCTTGTAAGGTACCATAATACTGTCTATTAATTTATGTCATAGGACTGGAGTCCTTTAAATTTTGGACCGACCCATTACTTAGTCAATCCTACATATACTGACGTTTGTCTTAAGGACTAGTTACTACCGAATTCCGGGGATCTAGTAACAAATAGAAGTTGGAGTTCTTCAAACCTCCGAGTGTCAGGACCTCGGTCAAGACCCAGAGTCTCTATAGACGAGAGTAGTTCCTGTGTCGGAGATAGATTGTAGGAAAACCGAAGAATAGGTATTCAAACAGTGGAGTGTCAGTGTACCACCGACAATGTTGAGGTTCGAGATATAGAAGTGTGATCATGTGACTCTTCCTTTCATCTGCCGTATTCCTTTTTAGTCAAAACGTTCTATCCGAGGTTAAAAAAAGAATTAAACGGTCCACGGGTAGTTTTCTGAAGGGGATATAGAAGAGTCGACCTTAGTCCAGTACACGGGTTGGGATCAGAGTAGGACTTCTTCCGTATCTACCCAAGATAGTGTCAAGTAGAGACCCATGGAGACACTATCGACCGGTTTTTCAGTCCCTGAAGGGAACACCAGGTCACGAATTCTTCGTACTTAGTCGTTATGTCAGGATCTAATTCGTTCTTAGTGCGAACAGTTATCCGGTTGTAAGTCTAGGACCGGGGGTGAAGAAGGACAGAGGAACATGTCGCGAATAATTCTGTGTTCGATCTCCAGACCCAAGGAAAAAGGAAGAATACACTTTTATCGTCACCTCTCCTACCTACCTTAGAGTCACTTAAGACACAGGGAAGGATGAATGTTTAGGACGGGGTCAAGATCTATCGTCTCATTTTCACATAATATCTTCTGTTGATTACACAGTCTACACCCGGGACTGTAACAGACAGGAAATGGAGACTTCCACCTCGGGCAGGGAAGTCGGGACGTTCTAGTCCAATTGAAGTAGGAGACTAATTGTTTCTCCGGAGTCTTACTTTCCATCGAGTGGATCCGAAACTTGAGACCGGACCTGTATAAACCATTTAGGGACCGTCCGGAGTCAAAGGACGGGAGAGACGACCGTCGCTAACATAGATGGAGTGTCCTGACAACCTTCCTGATTTGCTCTCCTTTGTGTGATTCTTGACCCGCGTCACAGATCGTGTATCATTAATTAAATTTTGGAACTTCAATTTTAATAATAGAATGAAGGGATTTACCTAAGATTCTAACTTCGTTCCTACTCCTGAAGGTGCCATCAGGTCACCGATACTCAGACACGAGGGTTACGGGTCCCGGACCCAAGGTAGGGACCAGTCCCTTGATCTAGGGTGTACACCGTTGATTGATTTCTACGTACGGAATTGACTTCTAGGGTGCACGGAGTTTCTTTTAGTTTCTAAGGAACACGGTATTGGTTCTGGGTCGATTTGGTTTATTAATTTTAAAATTTTTTAATTATTTTCTGACTTCGTTTCTCATACAAATGATAGAACGAATGTATAAAAGAAAAGACTATCGCGGGACGGGGGTTGAGTAGATCATACTGTATAGTCTACCGGTAACTCTTACTTACTTACCCTATAATAAGTCGGGATTTTTTCCTTACTTTAAGACTGTGTTATGTTGTACCTACTTGGACCTCCTATGATACGATACACTTTCTTCGATCAGTGTTTTTCTATGTATGACCTTCTAAGGTGAGTATATTCCATGGATCTTATTAGTAAAAGTACCTCTCTCGTCTTACCAAAGACCATCGACCAAAAAGGACCACCAACGGTCCTCGACCCTCCTCCCTTCTTACCTCTCGACAAAAAATTACCCATAACTAAAAGTCGAAGCGTTCCACTTTTCGGAGGACTTCTAACTAACATGTTGTTACACTTACGTGAATTGTCATGATGTGTGTTTTTGCCGATGTTACCATGTAAAGCACAATTTACATAAAATGGCATTGAAATTTTTTTTAAATTACTTACTTAAAAATTACTTATTTTAAAAATTAAGTACGACGTCGTACTTACGTGGTTTGTAATCTGGTTGACTTTCTTCGGTTATAGTTTTTTGGACGTATAACATACTAAGACAAATAGAGTTTACAGGTCTTCTCCGTTTAGGTATCTCTGTCTTTCTAAACACCAAAAGTCCCCAAGTCTTTTGATGATTTTGACTTTCGATGTTGGTGATTTTTGATGACTTCATATGAGAAATCTTCCGCTGAGAAAACCATACACTCAATATAAAGTTATCTCGACAAAAGATTTTTACTTACTTGTTTACTCTAAGATTAATATAGACCTAGCAACCCTAGTAAAATAAAGTCACAGTCAAGGTCTTCCCTCCAAATAGAACTTATTAAACCTAGTCTTTACGTCTCTCCAAGTCTGTCCAGAAGAACCGTTAGGAGTCAGACCGTCAGGGTAGTCGGAAACTCTAAACGACGGATTACTAGACTACTCCCAACGGTCGTATGGGGTCCGAAGTCACTAACTGGTGTCCCGGGAGTAGAGGGACCTCGGTGACCGAACAGATTGACTCCTCAGGGGAGTCCCGTGATCCTGACATGTAGAGAAGGGGATCTTTACGGGACGACCCTTAAGTCAAATGATGAACGGTAATACTACTACATTAAAGTACGATGAGTAACTATTACACGTTTTGTTAGTGCTCTCGTATATTTGTTTGTCTACCACTCGTACGAGGAACGTCTTGTGATTTCCGCTTGAACTCTCCTAAAGAAACAAATTAGTCAAAGCGTCTGGACTGTGTCAGTAGGGTCTACACGTCGTCTCGTATACGTCGTCGAGCCTTCGCTGCCACTGTGTAGGCCATTTTACCTAACAGTCTTCGTAAGTGACCCTTCTTGGGTTTCCGTTAGTCCTCGACCTCTCACCTTAATGGTAAGTGATCGTCCGGAAATAAGGGTAGGCACTAGGTTTACGAAGTACGAATTTTATGACAGACAGAGGGATTACGTAAAAGTATGTCGTATATTTAGAGTTCAACGAAGAGGACTTTTTATTATTATGAGGGTCCTCCTCGGGTACTCTGAAGAAGTTCGTCAAGGTACACGATAGTAGACCACCCGATCATATTTTATAATACGGATCCCTGAAGGGACCACTAGGTCACCGATTCTGAGGTACAAGACTTACGTCCCCTGGACCCAAACTAGGAACCAGTCCCTTGATCTAGGGTGTACGGTGTTGATTCTCAAAAGTGTGGGGTTGATTTCTTGGAGTACGGCTTTGATTGTGGACTACGTCGGTTTTTTTTTTTTCTATCAAAGACAGATCAGGGATTCTGATGGTGGGACATGATGTGATCTGGGTCACAATTTAAAGAGATTGTTAGACTTACCCGAAGATCTTGATCCAGAAACTTTTTAATTCAACAACAACGTTAACAAGTGATTCAGTACAGACTGAGAAACGTTGAGGTACCTGACGTCGTACGGTCCGAAGGGATAGGAAGTCAGAGAGGGTCTCAAATGAGTTTGAACACAGGTAACTCAGTTACTACGGTAGGTTGGTAGAGTAGGAGACGACGGGGGAAGAGGAGGACGGGAGTTAGAAAGGGTCGTAGTCCCAGAAAAGGTTACTCACCGGTTTCATAACCTCTAAGTCGAAGTCGTAGTCAAAAGGGTTACTTGTAAGTCCCAACTAAAGGAAATCCTAACTGGCCAAACTAGAGGAACGTCAGGTTCCCTGAGAGTTCTCAGAAGAGGTCATGGTGTTAAATTTTCGTAGTCAGGAAACCGTGAGTCGGAAGAAATACCAGGTCGAGAGTGTAGGCATGTACTGGTGACCTTTTTGGTATCGAAACTAATCTACCTGGAAACAACTGTTTCACTACAGAGACGAAAAACTATGAGACAGATCCAAACAGTATCGAAAAGAAGGTTCCTCGTTCGTAGAAAATTAAAGTACCGACGTCAGTGACAGGTGTTGGGTTCTTCTCTTTTATACGGTGACAAAGGTGAAAAAGGGATAAACGGTACTTCACTACCCTGGTCTACGGTGCTAGAAACAAAAAAATTACAGTTCAAAATTCGGTCGTAAAAGGGACAGGAGAAAGTGGGAGTAGCCCTCCAAGAAATCAAGGAGAAGAGAAAGACGGTAACCTCTCCATAGTAGACAAATCGACTCCAACAACTAGAAAGAGGACTGTTAGAATTAAAGACTTTTTAATTCATGAACTTTAGAACCAGAAACTTTTTAATTTTGAAGTTTTAATTGTCACGAAAGGTTATCGACCTTACGGTCGTATACATTTGCTATTACACGAGTCGCACGTACGAGTCAGTGAAGTCAGCAGGGATTGAGAAACGTTGTGGTACCTGACATCGGGAGGTCCGAGGAGACAGGTACCCTAAGAGGTCCGTTCTTATGACCTCACCCAACGGTAAAGAAGGAGGTTCCCTAGAAGGACTGGGTCCTTAGCTTTGGTTCAGAGGATGCAGTGGACGTAACGTTCGTCCAAAAAAAAATGGTGACTCGGTGGTCCCTTCGGGGTTTGTTAGTTGTATCAGACGTGGGGAAGGTCTATTAATAACCCAATTGGTTTTTTAAGTGAACCCCTAAAGGAACCACCGTGTCATCTATCCTTAAAAGACCGGTTACGTCCCCTGTGTCTAAGTTAGGGACCAGACCCTTCTAAAGTGTGTGGTACCTCGTTGATTCGGACACACGCGGTGTTGATGACTTCGGGAGGTTGAGATCTCTGACACAAGGGGTTGTTCTTTTGAGCGGTGTCACTCTTCGGACCCGTGGTGTTGTCTCATCCGGGGTGTACAGTGTTCATCTCTTTCGGGTGACCGTCGTTACTTTTGGGTCACGTTCGTTTTTATTTATTTATTAAAAAAAATTCAAGTAAACCCAAGAGGGTATTCTAGAATTCTTGAAAAGTCAGTTGGGTCATAATGTTATCCGCATCAAAATAATTAGTGACTAGGGAGAAAAGACTCTGTACCTATTTAAGAAGTTCAAAGTCGTTTCTTTCCGTTAGAACCCGGGTTGGTCAAAACAGTAGACTTGGGACCCAGGGAAAGACGTCAGAGAACACCTAAGAGTGTCGTCATGTTATCCAAGACAGGTAGAAAAATCAAGAATCGGTATCTTACACTCAACGGGAGTAAGAGACGTCAACGAGAAAAGAAGAAAAATTAACTCTATATTAAACATATAGTATTTTGAGTCGGAAAATTTCATATGTTAAGTCCCCCCAACTCATATATGTGTTCTGACACGTCGGTAGTGGCGATGATTAAAGTCTTACAAAAACAGTGGGGGTGGGGGGTTTTTTAGGGGTACGGGTCCCTGAAGGGATTACTAGGTCACCAATTCTAAGGTACGAGGGTTACGTTCTCCGGGTCCAAGTTAGGAACTAGTGTCTTGATCTAAGGCGTTCGGTGTTGGTTTCTCGGGTTCTCGGTGTTGACTTCTAGGAAGTACGGTGTCGATTCGAGGTCCCGTCGGTTTCTTTCTTTTTCTTTGGGATACGGGTCATCATCGGTAAGGGGGAGGGAAAGAAGGGGTCGGGGACTCGTGGTCGGTAGGTAAAAGACAAGGGAAGTTAAAAGAATAAGACTTGTACAGTATATGTGCCTTAGTATGTTGTCGATCAGAAATCACTGACCGAAGAAAGTGAGAGTCATTACAAAAGTTCCGAGGAGGTACGGCAACGTATTTACTCACGCAGCAAGGAAGATACCGAGTTATGATAGCGTGACATACTTCACGGTATCAATAGTAGATGGGTAGTGAACTCCCTGTGAGTCAAGCAAAGATGAAGCCCCGATGTCACTTACGACGACCCAAAGTCCGTCCGCACACAGGAGGAAAGAGAACTGAGACACTGGTCCTCTCCTAGACTACGCGGTGCGCCACTACGACACAAAGCGAAAAGACTCCTTGAGGGAGAAAGGGTGTCGTCGACGCGGTAAGCCGCGACGCCCACGAGGAACGGTTCATCGTGAACCCGGGAAAGAACCGGAGACGTAAAGCACGAGGCGTAGTGGGGTGGACTAGACGTCTAGGGAGAACGTTGTGTGGAGGTCCAAGATCCGAGAACAAAGGAGGAGGACAAAAGGGAGGTCTAGTCCATCGGACGGGGTTTCGCTTCTCTTCCCTTTCTCTTATTTGTGGTGCTCCCGGAGACCTCCGACCCATGATATGGGACACGAAATACACGTGTTTCATTCTGGTATCCACAGGGGTGGATTGGCGGACCTTTGACTTCGGACCCGACAGAATGACGAGGTTAGACGAAGGGTCCAGAGGTACCGTTACCAAGAGTCTTGGTATGGTGTCTTAGACTACCATGAGGTCTCCGAGTCGTTTTTTTTTTTTTTTTTTTTTCCGTAAAAGACGGTTTGTTAAGGGTTTTTTCGGTGAGGAGTAAAAATAGACAGAGTATAATACTTCGAGATCATTAGACAGAATAAGTGTCGAACGGGTCCTGAATCTTGTTATACACCGAATATCATCAATAAGTTATTCATAAATAGATCATTTACTTAAAAAGACGTTTTTTGAACCGTTTGGTACACGATTCCGTGGTTGACTGATACAGATTTTAACGGGTTATCATAAAAAATTTTATGTGAAGTGACCCGGGTATCCGTAACTCCAGTGATAATCGTTTAGAGGGGTCTACTACCACTACCTCGAAAGACTTCTGGGATCAGACCCCCTGAAGGGACCGTCAGGTCATCAATTCTGAGGTACAAAGGTTACGTTTCTCGTGTCCAAGTCAGAGACAAACCCCTTGATTGTAGGGTGTACGGTGTTCCGGTTTTTTTTAAGTGACGTATTTGGTCCCTGTATCTTTCGATTCTCGTTTCTATTTGAATGACCTTTTTTTTTTTCTGGGGTCAGACCCACGGTAACGACCCTCTCTACCAAGAAACAGACCGGTGTCTCGACCACTGAGATACCGAGGGGACGGAGAGTCCAGAATCCCCAAGAGTGAGACCAGGTCTCAGTGTCCAGTCGTTGGTGCACCAGTCCCCACACAAAGACCTAGGTGCCCGTAATGTCAGGTGACCGGTGACGACCGAAGTGAACTCGGGAACCTGGAACGTTACCACTGACTACTAAGACTGATATGTTGGGAGTCCAGTCAGAATAGTATACGGAGATGAAATCTGGACGAAAGAATAATGATTCATTGTCACTAATTTCGGTCCGATCAAACTTGTGGTCTTTGAAGGGTCCCGATGTTTTTTCTTTGAGTGGTGAAGAAGATGAGACATTGAGAGACGAGCGGTGAAGGGTTGTTGCACTTCCTGTTTGTGACCGGTACGTTCGTTCATACCCCAGCCAAGGGGAGGAGGAAGGTGGATAGTCTTTCCCCGTCCTCAAGTGTCCGAGTTAAGAAGAAAGTTTTAGTTCCGATCACATCTTTCAACGTTACAAAAAAAGGTGACTGTTCTATGGGTCTCTCTTTTTTCTTGAGGACTGAGTGGAAATGAACGAACGAGTTCAAAGTGAAGAACAAAAAAGAGTCTTCCTTCTTCCTGAAACAGCATGATCGGGTAAATTTCTAAGAGATCTCGACAGGTCAATAAATAGATGACAGTCTCTTTGGGGTGTCCACTCCTTCTGGTCCCGTGCCCACCTTGACAGGGCATTCCGTCTCTTCTCCATCGTCACTCCCACCCTCATCCGCCGACCCCTCCCTTCTTCTCCCCCCTAGTCACTCCGTCTCACCCAATCTACTGGTGATCCAGTGTTTCGTGTCACAGGTACTGTCGCACGTATACACACACGATTCAGCGAAGTCCTCACAGACTGAGAGACATTGGGGTACTGGGTATCGGGCGGTCCGAGGAGACAGGTACCCTAAAGGGTCCGTTCTTATAACCCGACTCAACGGTGGAGGAAGAGGTCCCCTAGAAGGGTTGGGTCCCTGACTTAGTGGTAGAGAAGACAGAGGACATGACCGTCCGTCCAAGAAATGGTGATCGTGGTGGACCCTTCGGGGACACTCCCATGTCGTTACGGATTAAGGTCGCAGTCGTTTTGGGTTAGTGGTCTTTGACCTCGTCGTCAGAGGGTCACCGGAGTGTCAAGACGTCTTCTGGAGACGGTGAGTTTCACCCCAGGAGGTTGGTGGTCGTCTAGAGCACTTTTTACATCTTAGAATTCAGGGTGGTGGGCTGACTTGTTCTATGGACACACTAAACTTGTGTGTAATTTACCACGAGTCTTGGTCTAACTCTTATTCGTGTTGAGTCTTCATCTACTGCGGCGAAGGCCTACAAGTTGACCAAATCAGAACCCGTCAACTGTACTCCAAGGGACGATGTACACATGTCTTATTATAAAACTTCGGAATTAACTAAAAAGGGTGTATAAAAAGAGAAAAGGGTAAGGGGTAAAGGTCGTTCATTAGTTAAAACACGGGCATCGGTAAACCGTCCCTATCCTCTCCATTGCCTGTCGATATCTTTTACTCTCTGTGGGACCTTTTCTTCCTTTACCGTAAGGTGAGGTTACACTTTTAGGGTATGTGTCTCCTCGAACCACCCGATGTCAGGTACCCAAGTATTCTCAATCTGTGTTGAATCATTCAGGTTGTGCTGAATCGTTGATTTGTTGGTGTTAGTAGTACCAATCTTACATGGATACACTAGTCCTCGTCAGAATCCCCGAAAGATAATGACTTCATAAAGTGTGCGTACGGTCATCGCCACACTCTCGTCTCCCGTTGTGTCGTCACCTTCTCAGTTCTCAGACACGGATTCTAGGACCTGAAGATAGTTGGACACAAGAAGTAGACAACGACACACGACACACAAATCAGACTGAGAGACACTGGGGTACCTGACGTCAGGCGGTCCGAAGAGACAGGCACCACTAAGAGGTCCGTTCTTATGACTTCACCCAACGGTACATCAGGAGGTCCCCTAGAAGGGTTTGGTCCCTAGCTTGGGTCCAGAGGGTGTAACTCCTACCTAAGAAATGGTCGGTTCGGTGGTTCAGACAACGACACGGAATGAGACATAACTGTTATTTCGACTAGGTACTCATGTTTCACTTTTTTTTCTTTTTCTTTTACTCTCTCTGTCTGTCTGATGTCTGTCACCGAAGACTTTTGGATTTCGGGTCCCACCGTGACTTACGAATCTTCACCCAAACCCCATCTTCTTCTGGCGAGGTGTGGTCTTCTTGTAACGAAGTAAGGACCCCTTTCCTCCCTACCTATCTACGGTGACCTGTCTACAGGGACTCCAGGTCTCTGACTCCAACACTCGGGACTGCCCCCGTCTCTCCTTCGTGATCAGAGCCCGCTAAGGACACGGGAGGACCTTCTCGTACCGGGGCCCTGCAATTCCTTGGGTCGCCTGTCCTCGCCCCTCACAGGGCCCCGTCGGACGGACTTGGTCACACATCCTCCGTGTCAAGCCCACCTGTGGATGGTCTGGGTCCGGACCTCCTAGAGGGCCCGGAAGTGACGGTGGCGGTGGTGCGGAACCCCGAGTGCTTAGGACGTCTACGTCTAAGTTGAGCTTGTTCACCGTCTACGGTCATCTTCCCCGTCGTACACACTTCCCACTTCGGAGTCTCCTAATCCGTGAACCATAGTTCAACAATATCTTTTATTTCCTTCGGTCTTACGCGTGGTTTATAACACGTTCGGTGTACCTTCCGACCGACCTAAAATCGAGTTTTTGTCGGAGGTTTACTGGGAAAAGATCCCGGGGAGTGTGCCGTAGAATATCCGTCGGTAGGGAGAAGGGTGATGGAGGTTTAAAAGTGAAGTCTTAGGGGTCAAAACGAGGGGTTTATAGAATAAAAGAAAGAAAAAAGGGGACAAAAAACAAACAAACAAACAAACAAAAACAAAACCAGTAAGACTCATCACGTGTCCTAGAATCAAGGTACTGGTCCCTAGCTTGGGTACGGGAAACGTCCCTTTCGTGTCAGAGTTAGTGACCCGGTGGTCCTTTCAGAGAGAAACACAAAAAAAGAAGGAAAAGAAGAAAGAGGGAGGGAGAGAGAAAGAAAGAGAATCAAAGGAGTTTTAACGGAAATTACCGGGTCATCTTTGTCGGAGGTATTGGGAAAGCTTATTTCTAGTATTTGTCGTCCCCTCTTTGTCGTGAAGAGGGAACTGGGTGAAGGAGGGTCCCTTCCCTCTTCGGTCAAAAAGTTTTGTGTGTCGAAGTGGAAGGGAGGGACCTCTCCTCTCTTCAGACTCACTTATAGAAGGGACCACCTCGCCTGAACTCTACGAGGACCGGGACGTCTCTTTCCTACATTACAAAGGAGTAATTTTGTTTGACTATCAGTCACCATTCGACGACGTATCGTGTCCCGTGAGTCGAGTCACGAGACACTACTGGATGTCCCCACGCTACCTCCCCCATGCTCTCTCCAAGTTCTTCCTCCCCTGTATACATATGAATGTCGACCAAGTGAAACAACATGTCGTCTTTGATTGTGTTGTAACATTTCGTCAATAGGAGATTAAACCCGAAGGGACCACCGAGTCTCCAATTTCGCGGACGGAGGTTACGCCCTCTGGGCCCAAGCTAGGGACCCGCCCCTTCTAGGGGACCTCTTCCTTTACCATTGGGTGAGGTCATAAGAACGGACCTTTTAAGGTACCTGTCTCTTCGGACCATCCGATGTCAGGTACCCCAGCGTTTCTCAGCCTGTGTTGACTCGTTGAAGTGAAAGTGAAAGTATGGTTAAGTGTGTGTGTCATTTTCCCTTGTTTTGACATGTGTGGATAATGTGTTATAGTCAAAAGACCCAAAATAGTACATGATATAAAAATTTTTTATTTGACTCGAAAGGGTAGATGAAGGGTTCATAAGAATGGTTCCAACGAAAATTACTTCAGTTTCACTTTAGGCACAATAGAAAACCCTTTTTGCGGTCGATTAGTGTCGATTCTACTACACAGGGGTAAAGATGGGGAGAGTGGAAGAAGTTACTGTTTCCAGTCGAAAGGATTTCTAAGCCCCGGAAACACTGGACTTTATAGATGGGGGGTTTTCTGATTACGGATGACTTTCGTAAACGGGACATTGACCAGGACCTTCACTTTGAACACGGACTCAAGGTCCTTATTGTCACTGACGATCACCATTGTCGTTGGGTTGGAGGAGGAAGGACTCGTTCCGGTCCTACTTCCATCTCTGTACGACTTCTATTCTCTTTTGGGGGGGAAGGCGTAAGAGGTCAGAGATACCGAACACCCGTCCTTGAAGAGGATGAGTCAGTGATTTTTTGTTGTCCGAGACGGAAATACGGTCGGGACGTAGAGGTGTAAACGGGACTCGGAGATGAACCGTCCTATGTGGTCACACACACACACACACACACACACACACACACGTACACGCGCGCGCGCGCACGATAGCACAGACTAAACAACGTTGGAGTACCTGACATCGGGAGGTCCAAGGAGACAGATACCTTAAAAGGTCCGTCCTTATGACCTCACTCAACGGTAAAGGATGAAGTCCCCTAGAAGGACTGGGTCCCTAGGTTACGTACAAAGAACACAGAGGACGTAACCGTCCACCTAAGAAATGATTGACGCGGTGGACCCTTCGGGGACGTGGTCATAGAGGGACCTCTTTCGTCACCCACCGAGGAGGACGGAGGTTTGGGCCGTTCTAGAAACAAGGTAGAAAGGGTCCGAGTTTCTTCATCTCGTTCGAGAGACTTTGACACATGTCTGTCGATTCAATGCACTGGGTCTAATGTTGGTGACAGGAGACAGACGGGGGCTGAACGAGAAGGGAAAGTAGTAGAGAGTCTCCATGGACACCCACGGAAAGTTCGGCGGACAAAACCGACGTCGTAGAGATAATAGCATATTGGAGTGTGTGATATCACCCTGTCGGGTGACATCCCCCGGGTAATCAACATTCCACCGACCTACCTCTTTCTTTTCCTTTATTCCGTGTCTCCCTTCTTTGACACTTTACTCTTTTACTCTCCACTAGTGGGTCAGGACCGGGACCTATGAAGTACAGGACGAAGGCGTGAACGACTTCAGACTGTCGGGAACCTAAGTTATTTCATAGTAACACGTAGTAGGGTCGTAGAAGACAGAGGTAGCCTCGATGTACTGAGGAAGGGACTTTCATAGACAGAGTGAGTGTTCCTAGGTCCTAGAGGAACTGTGGTCCCTAGAAGAAAATAAGTATAAACATTGAAGTCGGGACCTACTTCTTCAGACCGTGTCTCTTCCACTAAGTTTACAGTTGACTTATTTATTTTCCTGTTGAGTTAACAGGGTGTAATAGGAACAAAGTACTGGTTTTAACAATCTATAATACAAACACGAAACGTACGTGTGTGTTTATAATTTGTAGAAAAGAAGGTGAGTGTCAACTCTCAATTTATCTTTTGAGAAAATATTTACACCATTTGTATCGATAGAAGAGTCGTGTCCACAAAAAAATACCGGCGGACTTTTGATCCCGAGTACCCTGAACGGACACTGAGTCACCAATTCTGAGACGGAAGGTTACGTCCCCTATATACAAGCTAGGGACCAGACCTTGATTCTAGATTATACGGTATCTCACACCGGTTAAAAAAATTAAATTAATGAATTAAACTTTTTATCTCTGCTCTCGAGATACAACCACGAGTACGAAACCACCTTAGAGTGTGTCCCGGAAGTTCTCACTCAGCAACGGAGGGATCGACCGTAAGAGGGAGAACCGTCGTCGTAGACACAGGACGTCATCTACAATTTTTACGGTTCTGGTCGTTTAATAGTCCTAACTAACGTCGTTCTAGTGTCCGTCCACTGGGATAGAACCGAGGACCCTGGACGACACCGAGGACGATTCTACGAGACTCTTTCGTCCAGGAAGAATTATTACCTTCTCTATCCTACCCTTCGGGGGACGGAACGACGACCTCTGTTCCTGATCATTCCTATACTACGAACCTCGGGTTTCACTAAAATTTTGGTACTTCCGTTTATAGTGGTTTTAGGACTCTTGACGTCTCGTTCTTTTATTTTCTCGGACTGACGAGTTGTTTGACAGTATTTGACTCCTTGCTGGAATTCTACGGGTACTAGATTGGGGATCTTGAACTTTTAGAATGGAACACGTAGGCACGTACGAGTCAATGAGTCGACACATACTGAGAAACACTGGGGTCCCTGACGTGGGGCGGTCCGAGGAGACAGATACCCTCAGAGGTCCGTTCTTATGACCTCATCCACCGGTAAAGGAAAGGGTCCCCTAGAAGGGCTGGGTCCCTACCTTGGGTGCTCAGGACGTAAAGGACGAAATCGTCCGTCTAAGAAATGGTGACTCTGTGGACCCCTCGGTTTAGAATGGAATACATTCTTCCTGAAACGTCTACACTAATTCGATGGCCAAAACTCTACTTCTCTAATAGGACTTAATAGACCCGTCCCGGATTTCCGTCAGTACTTTCAGGAATTTTCTCCCTCCGTCTCCCACTAAACTCATGTCTTTGTCTTTCGTTCTCCAACCTCACTAAGTTCCTTCCCTGGTACTCGGTTCCTTTCGTCGTCCGGAGGTCTTCGATTTCTTTCGTTCCTTTGTCGAAGAGGGGATTTTGGAAGTCTTTTATTAGGTCGGTACGGTTGACTGAGAATTAGGTCATTTTGACTAAGGTCTGAAGACCAGAGGTCTTGACATTCCCTTATTTAAACCAACGAAATTCGGTAGTCCAAATACTGTTAAACAGTATCGTCGTTAAGCAGTCGTTGTTGGATTGTGTCTTGGGTGGGACCCTTGAGGGATGGAGACCTAAAGAACACTTTATCGGAGTAAAAAATTTAAGAATACAAAAATTCGATAAAAAGTTGTTCCGACCAACAAAGAATATCGGATTTCGTAGGCTTTATTATAAACATCGTAACCGTTACCGTCAAACCCATCCCCATAATATCCTATAACCAAGGTGACATTGTATCTTTCTTAAATTTATGTATATGTCTCTCCCTTAACCATCCCGTGAAGTACAAGTTCTCGAAACGACAAGTTCTCGAAGGGAAGTGCATAGATCGTATAACTCATGGAGGGTGAATCAAATGAAAATCGCCATTAGTTTAGTCCTCGTTACAAAAAATTGATAGTAAGTTCGTACAGAATAACGAGACGGTAAAGACACCACAACGAGAGTAGGAGTACCGGGTGTACTGAATATTAGTGACGTCGCCTTTTAACCGATTTCACCCCTGAAGGGACCACCAAGTCACCAATTCCTTGGTGGACGGTCACGTCTCCTGTGTCCAAACGAGGGACCACGTCCTTCTAGGGTATACAGTGTCTCGTGATTCGGGTACTCGGTAGTGAAGACTTCGGGTGCACGGGACCTCGGGTGCGAGGTGTTCTCTTCGGTGGCGTTCCTCTTCGGTCGTGTGTCGTTGCTTCTGGGTCGTGTCGGTTTTATACTCATTTATTCCTGGGTCGGTTTCTCTTCTCCCTGTCCAGGGTTCTAGTCCCGTGGTAGACCTTTCAGTTTGAAGGTGAGTGTCTCGTTATCAGTTTTGACCAGTGTCCCGATACGGATGACACACAGTCCCTTCGACTTACAGAATTAAGGTTCCACGGGTCAATCTTTGAGTCTTTTTCCTTTCCCTAGTGTATAGTACCCCACGGTTTACCAGACAAAGTCCTCAAGACACCTGTCTAATGTCCGTGTCAGTCTAATTTTAGTTCTCAATTTACGTCAGGTCTGGAGAGGACCAGACGACGGGACTAAATACAAAAAAAAAAAAAAAACCATCGTCGTCTTGAAAGTAACACATTCTTTCTATGGTCGTCACCACGGGGAGGGGGAATGGAAAGGGAGTAGTAGATCCCGTAGAGAAACCTTGTAACCACAAGATTCTTGGGTGAAACTATACTACGTAAACGGGATTTTCCTTCGTTTTGGTATGATGGTCTGTGTCACTAAGAACCCCTAAGGGTTCCGACGACTCAAATAAGGAGGACACTCTTTGGGGTTTTGAAACTATTTTCTTGACCTACTCGGGACGAAGACGTGAGTCTCAAACAAGATAAAATCTCAGTAAGTGCCGGTCTCTTCGTCTTCGAGCGTGAGACCCGAGTCGTTCACTCTTCGGTAAAAGTCAATGTAAGGTATCGAACGTCTTGACAGACCCCGGTCTCACTTACGACCAACGGTACCGTGACGAAATTTAGTACAGACACGACTGTGACAGTGTACGACAAGGGTATGTACCCCCGGTGTAGACAGAGAAGGGTGACAACGAACTACGAACTCGAAACGTGGTTCTTATCTCTATATATACTCGTTCTTTGGTTTAGGTACACCAACGGTGTGGAAGATGGATTTATTATGTATTCTATGTACCTAACCTCTATAAACTTGATCCTTTGTTCTCTAGACCCAAGATGAGTATCAGGAGACGAGACCTCGAAACCCGTTTAGGAAATTAGACATTAAATCGAAGGAATGGACATGTTACTTTGTCTGCGCTATCGCCCAGAGGCTCCAGAGGATTGCAGTCGTCGAGACGAAGGACACATGCCAAAGTTTCGACGTCTCTACTCGTCTCGAGACGTCTCCTACTTGTAGTTTCGCACTCACTCCGTTAAGGTCATTCGACGACGTGTCGGGAGAGGCACGACAAAGACTTTGAGAAGAGGTCGTGGAGACCCGACGATCTCTAAACAAAACTCAGTTAAGGGACCGTTCTACGGTGAACGGTTTTCCAGGGAAGACTCCATGATTCCCCAGACAAAAGTCAAATCCCAACTTAGTAATAAACGGAACCTTGACTAAAGAAGAGTCCTATCGGGACCAAGTTACGAGTCCTGAAACCAGGGATTTTGACTACCCGATGGGGGGGAGGGCGGTGGTTCATTTCAGTTAAAATTTTGATCTCTTTCCCCTGAAGGGACCGACAGGTTCTCAATTTTGAGGTACGAAGGGGACGTTCCCCGCACCCAAGTTAGGGAGCAGTCCTTTGATTCTAGGCGTACAGTTTGCCACACCGGCTTTTTTTCTTTAATATTGTCATTTTGATCTCTTTGTACGTGCACACTCCGATTGGAGACCTGGGTAAAGTGTCTCATCGTAGAGTACCCTGGTTCTCTCGACTCTCCTTCGTCAAGATTATGACAGGTTGGTCACACGTCGACCAAAGGGACCACCCTATGTTTGTAGAAATACAAAGACGAATGTAACGGGGCTGGAGATGGGCCGGGAGTAGACAACAAACGTCCCTGTCTGAGAGTGGAAGTTTCAGAAAAGGGATGGGGCGAAGTCAATAAAGACCCTTAGGGGTCTCTTACAGAGTACATGTAGGTGTTTTGTTTTTATATTCGACCCTTCGTTCCCAATGTCATCCTTGGCCCACAGGATTGTAATTTGGTCGAAGGGACCATTGACTCTATCATTTCTTAGATGGACGTTACGTCCTCTAGGGTCAATTTAAGGACCCAGCTCTTCTAGGGGGCCTCTTCCCTATCGTAGGGGACCTCTACCATTTATTAGACGGATTTTACCTCCTCTGGGACCCAACCCTTCTAGGGGACCTCTCCCCGTACCGTTGGGTGAGGTCATGAAAAAGGACCTCTTAGGGTACCTGTCTCCTCGGACCTCCCGATGTCAAGTATCCCGGTGTTTAGAGACCTGCGTTGACTTCACTGAATCGTGTGTCCTTTCGATAGAGTAGTGTCGAGGACTAGAGATATTGGGCGACAATAATCTTAAAAGGAGCCAGATCGAAATGATAAAACGACAAAGGAAGTGACTTACTCAATTTATATATAGTGTGTACAAGTGATATACAAACTACTGTCAGAACGAAAATTGAGAACCTGTTTGGTAGGAAGTCGTAAGTGAATTGTTCACAAACGACTTGTTAATAATATCCGTTCCGTGGTACGTGCCCCCGTTCCGTACATCATCTCTTGTTCCATCTGTTCAAGAGACAGGAGTACTTCCGTTGTAAGACCTTCTCTCTTTTGGTCATTGTTTGGTTAGGGAATGTCTGACACTAATCCCGTTACTTCTTTTATGTATTCTTCGATACTTTCTCTAATTGCCCTCCCCGTCAGTTCTCACTGGGGAGGAAGGGACTTCCTGTAATTCGACTTCCTCTGTAATCGACCCTGAACCTCCTCTCCTGGGTCAGGACGTTTTTTTCCCCTCCTTTTCTCAAGGTTCTGTTTCCTTTACCTTTCATGTTCCTGGAACGACACCCTGGTCCAAGTTGTACAGGGTTCTTGATCTTCTTCCGGTACCACCGACCTCTTCTCAACTAGGTTCCTTTCTACCGGGTTCTATTCTAGTTTCTTCATCACACCTTGAATCCTAGAGTTCAGTCCTAAACAGTAAATGATTCTTGATTCTATCCTTCACAAGTGGTCGGTCTTCGATCCGCTGGGAACGTAGAATGAATACAATAATGTAGTTTACAACCCGAAAGAAAATCGAAAGAGTCACAATTGTAGAATGTATGGTACTAACAACAGCCATAAGTCAAGGATTCAGTACAGGTTGAGAAACGCTGGGGGACCTGAGCCGTGTGGTCCGAAGGGACAGGAAGTAGTAGAGGGTCTCGAACGAGTTTGAATACAGGTACCTCAGTCACTACGGAAGGTTGGTAGAGTAGGAGGCATCAGGGGAAGAGGTGGACAGGAGTTAGAAAGGGTCATAGTTCCGGAAAAGGTTACTCAACCGAAAAACGTAGTCCACCGGTTTCATAACCTCGAAGTCGAAGTCGTAGTCAAGAAGGTTACTTATAAGTCTCAATTAATGGGAATGCTAACTGACCAACCTAGAGGACCGACAGGTTCCCTAAGAGTTCTCAGAAGAGGTCGTGGTGTCAAACTTTCGTAGTTAGGAAGTTGTGAGTCGGAAGTAATACCAGGTCGAGAGTGTAGGTATGGACTGATGTTAGGTACACGACGTCAGGCACCCCAGCGTTTCTCAGCCTGTGTTGACTCTCTGACTCGACTTCCCATAATAATTGATTTACTGGTAAACAAAGTCAAAGGGTGTTTTAGTAAAGAAGACAAGGTCCTAGGTAAAGTCCTGGGGTAAAACGTAGTAAACAGTACAGGGGAATCAGAGGAGGTCGGACATTGTCAAGGAGTCAGAAAAAACGAGCAAAGAAAGAAAAAAAACAAAGAGAACTGAAGTTGTCACAGGTTCTCATGGACCATAAACTATCTTACGAAGAGTCAAACCTAAACAGACTACAGAAGAGTCTTAATCTGACTCCGATACGTAACCTCTTCCTTTACCTTCTTCTTTTGTTGTCCCTCCTATACTGTACAGAAGAAAATTGTATCTATGTTGAATTCTGGACCAACATCCTGGAGAGAGTGTCGAGTCATCAATTCTTAGACGGACGGTTACGTCCTCTGTTCCCAAGCTAGGGACCAGGTCCTTCTAGGGTGACCGGTAACCCGTTGATTCGGGTACAAGGTGTTGATCTCTCATCGAGGGTGAGCGGTACTGATCTTTTTCGGTCTCGTGTCCTGGCGGTTTTTATTTGTTTATAAAAACATTTTCTTGGACCAACGTTTAACAGGACTGAGTCCCGTTCACCGAAGGGTCCACCACGATCACCATTTCTTGGGTGGACGGTTACGTCCTCTGGATTCTCTGATCCCAAGTTAGGGACCCAGTCCTTCTAGGTGACCTCCTCCGGTGCCGTTGGCTGAGGTCATAAGAACGGACTTCTTAGGGGACCTCTCTCCTCAGACCGTCCGATGCCCGACGTTTCTCAGTCTGTGTTGACTTCGCTGAATCGTGTGTTCGTGTGTGAACCCCTTCTCCCTAAAACACTGTAAATCCGTTTCTTCCGTTACCGTGGGGTGAGGTCATGAGAACGGACCTTTTAGGGTACCTACCTCCTCGGACCACCCGATGTCAGGCACCCCAGTGCTTCTCAGTCTGTGTTGACTCTCTGAAGTGAAAGTGAAAAGTGAAAGTACGTAACCTCTTCCTTTACCGTTGGGTGAGGTCACAAGAACGGACCTCTTAGGGTCCCTACCGTCTCGGACCACCCGACGACAAGATACCCCAGCGTGTCTCAGCCTGTACTGACTTCGTTGAAATCGTCGTCGTCGTCATCGTCCGTTTCTTCCCCTTCCAAGGACGTTGACTTCGATCCCTCTTCCTAGGTCTTTAGTTGTGCACTGAAGTAAGACCTACAACCAGGGTTTGGGTTGGATAGGTTAATAGAACGTTCAACTTCAGTGGCTAAAGTTCCTTAGCAATCCGTTTATTCATTCACTTTACGACGTTTAAGTAGTAAACGAGGTACTGTGAGGAAGTCAAGTCAAGTCAAGTCAAGTCAACGAGTCAACACAGGCTGAGAAACGTTGGGGTACTTAGCGTCGTGCGGTCCGGAGGGACAGGTAGTGGTAGAGGGTCTCAAGTGAGTCTGGGTGTAGGTAGTTCAGTCGCTACGGTAGGTCGGTAGAGTAGCAGACAGCAGGGGAAGAGGAGGACGGGGGTTAGGGCGGGTCGTAGTCTCAGAAATGGTTGCTCAGTTGAGAAGTGTACTCCGCCGGTTTCATGACCTCAAAGTCGAAATCGTAGTAAGGAAGGTTTCTTTAGGGTCCCGACTAGAAGTCTTACCTAACCAACCTAGAGGAACATCAGGTTCCCTGAGAGTTCTCAGAGGAGGTTGTGGTCAGAATTGATTACGCAATAATTCTCATCGTACAATAAGGATAATCCGGTCGGTAATGGTTATAAATTAAACAAAAGTGATAACTTTCCTCATTAAAACACCGAGTCTGTAGGAGTGAGCAGAGGGATATGATTAACACACCAACAGTACAAACAAAGAGGAAATCTAAATGGGCAAGAAAATATCAACGAAACACTGGAAGGTGATTGGTAATTTACAACGAAGGTGTAGTCCGGGAGACAAGAAAGAGAGACGAGAGGTATAGAACTTTTGAGGTTTAGATATGGTAGACTTAACGGTGGTCTATAGGTCTGACCAAAAGGTGACAGAGAACCGGAGACTGGAAAGGTGCTGTGTACGTGGGTTTTGAACCGAGTAATCTTTGTCTTGAGAATCCCCCTGAAGGGTCCACCAGGTCACCGATTCTGAGACTCGAGGGTTACGTCCGCTGGGCCCAAGTTAGGGACTAGTCTCTCGATCTAGGGTGTCCGGTATTGATTCTGGACCACGTCGGTTTATTTATTATTATTTACTTATGTAATTTTTTCTTTCTTTCTTTCGTTTTTGGAAGTAATTTTTTCTTCTTTTCTTTGTTTTGGCAATCTTTCGAGCGACCATCGGATTACCAATCCTAAGACTCTAAAGTGGCGATACTGATCTCAAGTAAGGGACCAATCCCTTTCTTCCTTTACGACACCAGGAAGGACTTTAATGATGCTGGTAGTAGATGGGTCAGGGGACTTGATCTTTTGATCAACAGAAACTGAAAAGGAGGAAACAATGAAGGGTACAGATTGACGACGATTTAGAACAGAAAAAAATTGGTAAAAAGAGGGTGAACGCAGTTTATGAAATGAAGTATCGAAGTATAGCCGGGTTTGATTGTGATATCAGGTAGTAGGAACAAATTAGTGGGAGGTTAGGTAAGAGTCTTCGTAGTGACGCTGAAAAATTTTACATTTATTCGTTGCACATCTCCATGACAAGTGACCAGCCCAGCCCCGACCCAATCACCTCCGACACCTGAGTAGTTGAGGTCGAGACTCGTTGGAGTAGACAAATTTAGAGTAGTAAAAGACAATAGTAAAGGACCGAGTAAAGTGTAGGAGAGACGGGGTGGGACGAGGTGAGGTCCGGTACGACATAAATCTAACATCAATGACCGTATCATTTCACTCTTCGCCCCACACTTTGTTAAGACTGAGGTTTTCTCCTTGACAGAGGAATTCTGTTTCCTGTACGGGGAAGAACTCCACCTCTCCCAAGTTTCACAACCAAAAGAGGTTGTTCTAGGATGACATATCGTGTCCCTTGAGACGAGTTACAAACCCCCGTCGGACCTACTCTCCCCTCAAACCCCCTCTCTCCCATGTACAAACATATACCGACTCAGGGAAACGATTTTGATAGTGTTTTAACAATGTCTGGTGGACTTTGATAGTGTTACAACAATCAACCGATATGATGTTATATTTTATTTTTCAATTTTCTTTAATTAAAAAATTTTCACAACCCAAAGTCTTCGGAACCTCCCAACTCTATAATGGGTGGGGGAGGGAAAAAAACCAACTAGATTAACTAGAGGAACTAAAAAAGACTAAATTGAATAAAATATAGAACTCTATGATATTGGGTATGACAGAGATCTAGTAGTAGGGTTTCAAACACGAGAATGGGTCTCCGTACTTAAAGATGGTGTAGAGACCTGATAACAGACACGGTAAAGGAGACTTACTACACAAAGATTCTAGTCAATTCGGGGTGTTTACATACACATGGATGAAGTGTGGTCCGAGATCGGGATGTGAAAGACGGGTGGGTCACAGTTGAGGTTCACCGGACCAGGTTTGCAGTGGAGGATGTGTTTAAAAAGGAACTGAAGTAAACGGGTCCATCTAAATTACCAAAGGAGTAAGAGAAAAGGGTGCGTCAAAAAATATGTACTTTATTTGAGAACTATCAGTATTTAAATTGTAAGAATCAAATCAGTCAAGTATTCACTGATATTTTACTCAGGTATTTCACAGTAGTGAACAGTACAACGGTTTCATATGCACCCGTGGCAAGAGGGACTTCTCGACTACTCGCTCTCACTCAGTGGAGGAGAATCTTCGGAAAGGACTATGAGGTTGGGTGAGTCCAAGTCGGACTACCGGGAGACTTAGACAAGACCGAGCTTCACTTAATCCTTATTGTTGTAAATTAGTGAAACGTGTTGTTTCTAGACTTCCACCCACTACAGTCTCAAACGAATCGAGGAGTCGTTACAGTTCGAGACCCAGTCCTAAAAACATTCAGAGAGACGGTACAGGTATGTCACTGTTATATTGTCGTCGACGTGTGTCGTCGAGGAGTACACTGAGATGAGTTTCACCCTATTTTCATGACCTGAGGACGGTAACGTGAAAAGCGTTCCTTCCTTTTTGAGAAGGTCTTTCAAGAGGTATCCGAAGGGGAACCTGAAGTAACCGGTCTTGAATCACCACACGGGTTGGTATTTCGTCTTCTCTACTTAGTTCATTGGTACGAGTTAAATCTAATCACCAGGAGTCCGGTTGTCCTCTTCGTAGTGGACCCTTGAGCATCTTTATGTTTGGACTCCGGAGGATCTGGATGATGACTTGGTCTTTAAACCCCCTACTCCAGGTCCCAAAACTCAAAAATTACAGGAGCTATACTAAGGCTACGTGTGGTTTTAAACTCTTATTGACCATACCTAGATTGTAGCAAGTGGGGCTAAGGTCCCTTCCCGAGTGGATGGACTCCGAGAACGGAGGATCTTGTTTTAGTCCTACGATACTTGATTCTTTCTTCATCCGTAGTGGGGAGATAATAAAGGTAAATTTCATAGTACTTAATGTAATAAATAGGTAACTAAAAAAAAACGGGTTGAGGGATTGGGTGGACATTCGAAGACTTCTCATACTCGAAACAGAACATTAGTACAAAGATAGGGTCGTGTTATCTTCCGTGAGTTCATTTCGAACGACCCGTTTGTTTCTTTATAATTTCTCCAGAGAGGAAAGATTAACGGGTAGGGGAAGTGTCTACGAAGACGACGAAACGTGAGTTCCTTGTAAGTAAAAGTGTAGTCGAGTACAGTCACTCGGTTCTAGTCCGAGAAGGGTTCCTAGACTCTTGTCAATAAGAAAACGTGTACTCACGTTTGCCTGTCAGACCGAAAGGAGTACGTACAGAACCCGGAAATGCTGTAATTAAAGAAAAGCCCCGTAGGAGTCTCTTGTGACGAGATGTTATTGTGTCCTGACTTGTGTAGTTAACAAGTCGACTTAAGACCGACGGCTGAGGACCGACCGTCAGAAAGAACCTCCGTCGACACAGGAGGCTCAGTTTATACTGGACCTTTATTCGGACGCTCGGAGTAGGAGGTGCTCTCGACGTATCGTTCTCCGTCACCGTATCGTTAATGTGAGTAAAACAAGACGGGGTGGTATTGTAACCGGTCGGTGAAAGGACTCGAAAGACTTCGGTGAACATAATGTATCCTGGGAAACTCAACGTGCACTGTCTTTGGGTTTACGTTTTACCACTTTTCTCTCCCCACCATCCTTCTGAAGTCCACGTACTGGTGTTCAGAACCCAATCGTAAGTAAAGTTCGACCTACGTCTGCGAGTCTCTCGCAGGAGTCTCCGAAGAGAGAAGTGGTGTGTCGACCTACCGAAGATGAACCGGAAAAAGAGTCCTGTCGAAAGTGGTTTGTTCGGTCCTCGGTGAAGTCTGAATGCAGGGTCGGCAACTTGTGGACGTCGTCTTTCGTTCGGGGAGAAAATGTTTTCACTGTCGTTTTCAGGACCATAATGTCAAGACATGGATGTGACAATCGGTGTGAATTGTACCGAGAGTAGTAGGATTGTTCGACGTACCTGTAATGTTGGTGCCACTGACGAACAAATCTCGTCCCCTGGACCCAGCTCACTCCCAGTCAGAGTGACTGGTGTATCGGACCCTTACTCCTTTCTACAACAAGTCAGTGAGTCAACACAGACTGACAAACTCTGGGGGGATCCGACGTTGTGCGTTCCGAAGGGACAGGAAGTGAGAAAGGGCCTCAAACGAGTTTGAGTACATGGAACTCAGTCACTACGGTAGGTTGGTGGAGTAGGAGACAACAGGGGAAGTGAGAAAGGGTCGTAGTCCCAGAAAAGGTTTACTTAACTGAGAAACGTAGTGCACCGGTTTCATAACCTCGAAGTCGAAGTCGTAGTCAGGAAGGTTACTTATAGGTTCTAACCAAAGGAAATCCTACCTGACCAAACTAGATGAACGTCGGGTTCCCTGCGAGTTCAGAAGAGGTCGTGGTGTTAAGGTACAAGGGTACGTTTTAGTGTCCTGACCATCGTCTCCTCCCCCTTACTGATGTCTCCTCTGTTTTAGGTGCGGACGGGGTAGATGGTGAGAAGGATTGTAATTCAGACGGTCAGTGGGAAGTTTTCCGTGGACGTCTGTACGTCTCGACCCACAACAAAAAGGTTTCGTTCTTTCTTTTATGTCACGGAGGATTTCTGTTCATCGCGTCTGAGAAAGAGAAAGGGTGACCGAACTTTATCGAACGTCGGGATGACTCGTCCCGACCCTCCTACCGTGATTGGTGGAGGGAGAGACATTAAATTAGAGGGCTCGTGGACGGGGCTTGTAAGTGAGTCGGACGTGGGGTGGGGAGGAGCGTTGTAAAGAACCGGACGAAACGACAGAAAACATTAGTAGTCAATTATAGACGTTATAAAATATACATCGTCCTTTCTAAAAAAAAAGAGGAAATGGGAAGAAGGAGGACCTCAACTTATATTTTATCTAGTCTTATTGTTTTACTCCGTCTGTACTAAGAAATGTGTCATTGGATTTCTAGGGAACCCGAAAGAATCACCGAGTCTACCATTTCTTAGACGGACGTTACGTCCTCTGGACTCAAGTTAGGGGTCTCAGTCCTTCTAAGGGGGCCTCTCCCCTTACCGATGGGTGAGCTCATAAGTATGGACCTATTAAAGCATCTGTCTCCTTGGACCGTCCAATATATCAGGTACTCTAGTGTTTTTCGACCTCGTTGAAAGTGAAACATAGTGACTTCTAGGGATCGGGAATTCGGTCCTTCACAACACCAACCCTAGGAGAGAGGATAGGGTTCCTGCCCTGTAAAATCTCCTGAGAGGTAAGGAAGGGGGTCGTGAGAGGACCGTGGTTCGGGGTCTAGGTAGGTCCCTTCTTGGTTTCCTTCGACTCCCTGACTTAAGTTTGACTTCCTCTCCTGTTACCCCCTACCCTTCCTTCTCGGTACCATAGTTCTATCTCCTCTACTCTTTAGGTTCCACCCCTCTTTCACTTCCGTTTCTAAAGAAATGGTAGAAGATCCCCTGGACTTAAAAAGGTAGACGTTCATCCTTTCAACGTCGGTATACACTCTATCTCAGAAA
Organism: Capra ibex; assembly: GCA_006410555.1. Taxonomy (NCBI): domain Eukaryota; kingdom Metazoa; phylum Chordata; class Mammalia; order Artiodactyla; family Bovidae; genus Capra; species Capra ibex. The sequence continues at coordinate 32,419,048 of SJYO01037955.1, forward strand.
TTTAGTTACTGTTTTGGTTACTGAGTCGGAGAGGAGTGGGGTGGGGGGTGGTGGATTGAAACCGATCTTCACACTCTTGATTATTCTATTGAATCTCCCACCGGTCATTTCTTTCTACTTCGTTAGACCGAGTATGTCAAGATTTCCCTCCAAAAAGTGATGTCCCTCCTTTTGGTCGTCTCTTCGACCATTTTGTCTCGTCTTTCGGTGGGGGTCTAGAGGTCGGGTGGAGGGCTCCCCCCGGAGATTACCTGGAAGAAGGTGTGAGGTGTAGACACGAAGTAGTCGTGTCTAGGTACTCGTCACACTCAGTCTGTCGATGAAGGAAAGGTTGTGCCCATTTGGCTATCCAAGTGCACAAATAAGTACAGGTTTCGTAAGTTGATCATGTGACATTTTATACTGCGTAGGTTTCTTCCTTATAAAATGACTAAAAATGTAGAGATCACTTAAGTAAAGAGTTCATTTATGTGAAGAGAACATAGCTTGGATATTGGGAGGGGATGTACAACATATAATACTCAAGAAAGGTTCCTTAAATGACAGAAGGAACGTCGAATCACCCACGACTGAAGAGATAAAAACGAAAAGAAGGATCCTCTGGAAAAAAAAAAGAGGGATCTCTGGAGTTTCAGAGGAAACTAAAGAGGGAGGGAAGGACTGACGACGATGGAAGAGACAGAAGACACATACGGAACTAGTCGTAAGGACCGGCTGTTCTTGGGAGAGATCGATCAAATACGTCTTTCTCTAAATAATTTCCTATAATCCATCAAATACGTGGGTGAGATCCCTCCTTTGGTAGGGACGTTTATTGGAGTGATAACGGTGGTGTCCGGAGATTTGTAGAGATTGGTCCCAAGAGAAACATTAAGGTCCCGAACGATGAGTGTAATATCTGTAGAATCTAAACGAAAGATGTTAAAAGTCGGCTACCATTTTAGTCGTCAATAGACTAAGATTATATAATTATATGATTATTAAAAATTAGTAAAATATCTCCATATTAACTGTATAATTGTAATACTATCAAGGTCCACATATTGTATTACTAAGTTACAATCATACATGTCGGTTTACTAGTAGTGTTATTTTGATCGATTGTAGGTAGTAGTGTGTATCAATGTTAAAAAAAGTCATATAATTACTGTTGAAAAAATGTCTTCCTTAAGTTCACGAAATCGTCGTCGTACATAGAAAAAGACTTAATAACAACGAGTGAGTGATTTACCACAGGTTGAGAAACATTGTGGTCCCTGACGTCGTACGGTCTGAGGGAACAGGAAGTGATAGAAGGTCTTAAACGAGTCTAAGTACAGGTAACTCAACCACTACAATAGATTGGTAGAGCAGGAGATGACGGGGGAAGAGGAGGACGGAAGTTAGAAAGGATCTTAGTCACAGAAAAGGTTACTCAGTCCAGAAACGTAGTCCACCGGTTTCATAATCTCGAAGACGAAGTCGTAGTCAGGAAGGATACTTATAAGTCCTGACTAAAGTAAATCCTAACTGACCAAACTAGAGGAACGTCAGGTCCCCTGAGAGTTCTCAGAGGAGGTTGTGGTGTCTAGTTTTCGTAGTTAAGCAACCGTGAGACGGAAGAAATATCAGGTTGAAAGTGTAAGTATGTACTGATGACCTTTTTGGTTTCGAAACTGATATACCTGGGACAACCGTTTCACTACAGAGACGAAAAATTATGCGAGAGATCCAAACAGTATCGAAAGGAAGGTTCCTCCTTCGTAGAAAATTAAAATATCGACGTCAGTGGTAAGTGTCACTAAAACCTCGGGTTCTTTTCTTTTAAACAGTGACGAAGGTGAAAAGGGGGTAGATAAACAGTACGTCACTACCCGGGTCTACGGTACTAGAATCAAAAAAGTTATACTTCACAGTTCGGTCGAAAAAGTGAGAGGAGAAAGTGGGAGTAGTTCTCCGATAAATCAAGGAGAAGTGAAAGACGGTAGTCTCATCATAGTAAACGAATAGACTTCAATAATTATGAAGAGGGCTGTTAGAACTAAGGTCGAATACGAAGTAGGTCGGGTCATAGTGCACTACATGAGACGTAGATTCAATTTATTCGTCGTACTGTTATATGTTGGAACTGTATGAGGAAAGGGTTAAACCTTGGTAGGTAAAAAGGTGTAGGTCAAGATGGACAACGAAGAACTGGACGTATGTCTAAAGAGTCCTCCGTACATTTCGCCAGCCATAAGGGTAGAGAAATTCTTAAAAGGTAACAAACAACACTAGGCGTCAGTTTCTGAAATCACATCAGTCACTTCGTCTTCATCTACAAAAAGACCTTAAAGGAAACGAAAGGGATACTAGGTCGTTTACTACCGTCAAACTAGAGACCAAGGAGACGGAAAAGATTTAGGTCGAATATATAGACCTTCAAGAGTAAGTACATGACGACTTCGAACCGAACTTCCTAAAACTCATATTGGAATAATCGTACACCTTACTCGTATCAAAATGTCAAACCGTAACGGGAAAAAACCCTAAATTTACTTTTGACTGTAAAAGGTCAGGACACCAGGGACGACTCAAAAGGTTTAAACGACTGTACAACTCACGTCGTGAAATTGTCGTAGCAGAAATCCTAAACTTTATCGAGTTGACCTTAAGGTAGTGGAAGTGATCGAAACAAGCATCATTACGAAGGATTCCGGGTGAACTGAAGTGTGAGGTCCTACAGACCGAGATCCACTTACTAGTTTGGTGACACCAATAGGTCCAGTAATTCTGGAAAAAACATAACAAGAAGACACATAAGAACGGTGGAGAAGAATTATAGAAGGCGAAGACAATCCAGGTATGGTAAAGACAGGAAATAACACGGGTAGAAACGTACTTTACAAAGAAACAATAGAGGTTAGAAGAACTTCTCTAGAGATCAGAAAGGGTAAGACAACAAAAGGAGATAAAGAAACGTAACAAGTAAATTCTTCCGGAAGAAGAGAGAGGAACGATAAGAGACCTTGAGACGTAAGTCAACCCATATAGTAAGGGAAAGTGGGTCCGCTCTACAGACTCCTATGGATGGACGTGTTCTCAGGTCATTGACTTTCGAAGAGGGCGGGGACACGGGTCCTTGTGCACCTTCCGATAAGACACCGGGTTAGGGGGTCCGGTGGAGACTCCAAGTACACTTCATGTAGTGAGAATCGAAAGGGTAGAAACGACGACGACTCTTTCTCTAGTAAGTAGGAGACTAGAAATTTCCCAAGACGACCAGGAATTTTCCAAGACGACTAGGGATACCACTTTTAGATTCTTCGGTGTGTCCTCCCTCTCTAAACCTTAGTCGTTCGTGTAGGGAAAAATACCATATAATACGAAACGTTAAATGATCGACTTACAACGCGTTATAAACGTTTCGATGACTGTTGAGTCTTTCGAAAGAGACATAAGAAAGAAGACAGATATATCTTTACGTTTATCTCGAAGATAAGGTTAATCCCTTGGACTCATGTGTGTACTTATTAGATGGTGGAGGGGACTTTACACTGTAGACTTACTGTCATTCTTCTCGTTTTCTCTCTGTAGGTGTCATTTCTCCAAACACTTCAAATTCTTCCGCCCCCAGTCCCCGACGTGGAACTTATTTGTATCTCCCAGACTGAGGGTCCTCCTTCGAGCGTCGAGTCTTCGCCAGATATAGGTCCACCTGTTCGGATTCGTTGTTACTGGTTTACGGCCGATCCAAATGACGGATCGATGCACAGTATCTGTCGTTCGTTTGTTGGTCGAGTTTATCGATATCTGTCGAATAATGAGTACCACGTCACCGTCGGTACAAACGTAGTCCAGACGGACGGGGGGGGGGGGGGCTTCGGAGTGCCCCGCTACGTCTCGGTCGGCCCCTTATATGACGGGTGTATCTCCAGGTGTAATGTCGACTCCGTTGGGAGTTAGGATATCACTTTGGTGATCACTTGTAGGGGACGGGATGGAGACGGGGACCCCTGTCATAGACTTTGTTTTGACAGGAGGTTGGATCTCTGTAGTAGAGATCGAAGGTTCTTATACACGACACGTTTGTTAGACCTTTGTCAACAGACCTGTTTTGACCAGTATTCTACACATCTTTACGGTATCTCTTACCGGAGGGGGGCAGAGTATCCTTACTGTCTCCGTCTACCTCTCCACTCCTCCTTTTCCTTAGTCGACGTCCGGTCCTTTCTTCCCGACCGATTGGTTCATCCGTCACCTCTCACACTCCGATCATGGAACCGTGGGGGAGTTTAAGGTCCCGGTTACGTCCCCTAAAACGGACTACTCAAAATTTCGAGGTTACCCCTCGGATGACCATAGAGTCCTACAATACTTCACTCCTATTCGGTGTGTCTTGTTCAGTTTACTCCCGACTCGATAATTCCTACCTGGTCTCAGTAGTCCAACGTCACTGCGAACCTCTCTACGACTCATCACGCCTCTACAAGAGTTTTGTCTCGGAAGGACACGCCCAGGACAGGGGGTCCACCACTGAGTCGAGGGTGAGGAAGGGAATTACTTCTCGAGAATAAAGACGCAAGGGAAGTCCAGTCCCAATCGAGGGTTTGGAGAGAGGAGAGAGGACAAGAGGAGACCTCTAAAAGTGGAATCTCTAGGTTCCATCTACTTCATACCTCCTTGTTTGATGCCAACGTATAGTCTCACATTTCGAATGGTCGGAACTGTTACCCTTTCATTTTAATGTTACAGTCTTTAACCCTTCATCTCGTACCTCTCTTCTCAAATTCTTTTTCCGTTCGCGAACTCCTAAAATTATTTCCCTCCGCAGTTCTTCCACAACGAATTTTAGTGACCTTGATCTCTCTAAAGTCAGATAATGAAGTACAATGTTGTCATCGGTGATCTCCTTGATTTTTATTGTTCTATGAAGGTGACTCTCTCCTCACAGTCACCCGATTTAGGAATAGTAAGTGTCGTCCTTCAGTTCTCTATTACAGATTTCAACTATTTGGTTCTTTATCGTTACGTTCGTATCATAAATCTGTATGTCTCCATTAATGGATTTTTGTCTGTGGGTTATCGACGGAGACGTATCGTCTCTTATAAGGACTCCCTTTACATTTAACCACATCGGTGATACCTCTCGTCATACGTCCCAGGAATTTTTCGATTTTTATCTCAGTGGTAGACTAAGACGTTAGGGTAAGGACCCGTATATACACCTCTTTTGACATTAAGATTTCCTATGTGTGTGGGGTCACAAGTGACGTCGTGGTAGATGTTATCGGTTCTGTACCTTCGTTGAATTTACCGGTAACTGTCTCCTTGTCCATTTCTTCTACACTCTACACACACACACACATTTACTTGATAATGACTGTATTATGTCTTACTTTGTTACGGTAGACGTCGCGGTGCCTACTTGGGTCTCTAATAGCATGACTCACCTCTTTCTGTTTATAGTGGTATAGTAAAAATACACCTTAGATTTTGTTACTGTGTGCACTTGAATAAATATTTTGTCTTTATCCGAGTAGCTGTATCTTTTGTTTGAATGCGAATGGTTTCCCCGTCACCCCTCACTCCCTATTTAATCCCCAAACCCTATTTATGTTTTTGTCTTTCCGAGAGGCGGTGAAGACTCTCTTTCTCGAGATTAAAAGAACTTAGAAGTCACAGTCCTCAACCTCCCTCTTGTTAGGGAAGGGGGGATATTTTTCTCCCCCTGTTTTTATTTTAGACTCAACCTTTGAGACTCACACTTGATTATCTGGAAGGTTCCTTGGATGCTGAATGTTTCGTAACACTTTGAAGTCTCTGAAGTTCAGTAACAACGTCCCCTTGGGGTGCGTATCTTTCCAGGGTTCGAAACGATTACGAGACGACAGTGGTGGAACTTTAAGAAGGATTAAAAATTTGTTCCCGAGACGTAAAGATAAAACGTGTTCTAGGACGTACAATACGTCGAACAGGACCGGTCCCGTTGACTGGCATACCTCGTACTTTTTGATTGGCGAGAGTCACCAATAAAGTGACTTTTTTTTTCACCAAAGTTAATTTTGTCTCCCATATATCGAGTCCCCGTCTTGTAAACTGTCATTAAATGTATTTAGGGAAAGAATTTCCTCTCTAAGAGAAAAGACGGAGACTCTACTAGACTGAAGTGTCGTCCCTTCCGGGACCTCCTCTCAGTCCCACCCGTGCTCACGGGCGGGTTCCGGGGACCCGTGAAAGGTCACACTAGGCTCCCGACGAATGAGGGTTGGGGACGGAGTCCTCAGGAGATCGGTATCCTCCGACGAACCCGAGGGGAGACTCACGACCCCTTGGCTCCCAATCACCCGTCCCCTGAGTGGCAGGAGTGGGGAGACTCCGGACAAGACGGCGAGGGCCACGAGGGAGTCCCACGGCCGAGGTCAGCGGGTGCTTCTTCCAAACGAACGACTACACGTGAAATACCGAGAGTAGGAGAGTAGAGTGAAGAGGTAAGGGGGTGACCTCAAAGGACCCTAATGGAGGACTTATTTGATGTACGTAGGTTCAGGAGTAAAATCCTATGGAGACCACCACCAAATCAGTGATTCGGTACAGACTAAGAACTCTGGGGTACCGGAGGGACAGGCACCCTAAAGGGTCCTTTCTTATGACCTCACCCGACGGTAAAGAAAGAGATCTCCTAGAAAGGGTGGGTCCCTAACTCGAGTCCAGAGGACGTCATGTCCGCTTAAGACATGGTGGACTCGGTGGTCCTTTCGGGGTCCTATGGAGACCCTCCTGGATTTCTGTCGTTCGGTAAATTAGTTTTAGGTTTTGTCCAAGTTTCTCACTACACTTACTGTTGAATCTGTGTCAAGTCCCTGACGAAAGAGAAGTCGAACGGAGACTCGGTCGTTTGTTCTCACGTTTCCTACATATGCTCCATGCCTAAGTTAATCCACTCACCTACCGAGGGCTTAAGTAGAGACTCCTCACCGAAATCTCAACCCTTGGACGGTCCAGTCTGTCTTTTGGATCCTTACATCGAATTTATTCATCCTTTAATTAAACAGAAAACGTATCGTCTAACTACCCTCTACTACTCCCGACCTTACTTTGAGTATTTAAAATAATGTGAGACGTACTGGAGGTAGGGATTTCAGTGGAGTAAGAGTTTTTACCGACGAACGTCAGGTCGGCAGAGTGGATACAGGGTCTATAGTCCCTCTTCTTTTATTACTTCTTTTCGTATGGGAGAGGAAAACTCAGAGGATTCGTCTACAAGTCGTGTATAAGAGAAGACGAACATAGGGTTACCCTTCTTAGATCAGAGTACTAAGATGGTTCCACGTGTCTTCAGACCCTTTACATCAGTAATGAAACATATTGTACACGGGTCAAATTTTAATCCACAAGATAGACATATCTCTTTTTCTTGTCTGTCACTCCCCGTCGATGTAAGGGATGGTGGGGTCGGAGTTTCTCAAAGAACCAGGGATCAAATCGGGTCATTTACGTCTTATGAAGAGTAAACGGGGTCTCTTCGTGTACACACACACGATTCAGTGAAGTCAATATAGGTCAAGAAACGTTGGGAGATTTGATATCGGGTAATCCGAGGAGACAGGTACCCTAAGAGGTCCGTTCTTATGACCCCACCCAACGGTACGGGAGGAGGTTCCCTAGAAGGGTTGGGTCCCTAGCTTAGGTACAGAGGACGTAGATTAAGTGACTGTCGTCTAAGAAATGAGTGACTCGGTGGTCCCTTTGGGGGATCTCTCCGTGTCTATGCCGGTTTTTCAGTGACGGAAGATTCCCTCGGGACATTCTTCCTTACTTGACCCGTCTGTTGATGTCTGGTCTACCCACAGACTCTATGGTTGAACTCATCTATTACTGACTCCAGGTCTGCGGGAGGTGATAGTGCCGACAACCGACCGTAGTTTGTCCGACGTTTTGGACAAAGACGTGTCGAAGTTCTGACTTCTTTCTTGGACCTCAGTAACTATCTCTATAGTTACCAAATTACGTCCTCCTCGAATGTATTGACTTCGTTTCAAGACCTCGCTGTGGGTGTCACACGTCGTGTACCGTCCGGCCTACTCCGTCGTCTGAAGTGAGGACCTCCGTTCTGTCCGACCCCCTTAATACAGTCCAATCGAGTAGTCAATGATCCCTTTCGTCCACTCCCCGTTGGGGGAATGACCGGGAAACCATTCATATGATTTTCCAAGACCAGATTTGGATCTTACTAGTAAGAGAACCCCGTGCCCTGTCCAACATCTTTCCGGTTAGTACACTCATCCTGTATCCGTTTCGTGCGTGAACAGTTCGTCCTCTACGTGTGTCTCTTTCTCTTGTCGGTAGAACTTACTAGGCTGGTATGTTACCGTATACGTTCGGGAAGATGGTTGGGTATCTACTCTAGGTTCTTTTGTCTCCTTTGCGCAATCAAAAAACGACAACAACAAAAAGTGCCGAGTCTACCATTTCTTAAACGGACATTACGTCCTCTGGGTCCAAGATAAGGACCCAGTCCTTCTAGGGGACCTCTTCCCTTACCGATGGGTCAGGTCGTAAGAACGGACCTCTTAACATACCTGTCTCCTCGGACCGCCCGATGTCAGGTATTACAGCGTTTCTCAGTCTGTGTTGACTCACCGATTGTGAAAGTGATGAAGAGAAAGTTCAGTCGAATCTAGTACAAAGATGAGGGAATCACTTTACTCCTAATACCACCGGTGATCCCGATAAACGACTATAAGAGCAAGAGGAGGAGAACTCATCTACCATCGTATACGTAAAGGGACGGGGAAACTTCAATTGACATCAGTACACTATGTGAAACGGGTTACTATAAACTCCTGTTTACTCTACATAGGACAGATTTCTCACTCAGGTACTTCCAATTAAAATACACGGTTGAACCGACCCGGTACCTGGGGTTAAAAACTAGTTTGTGTTCAGATCTAGAACGATATTTTCATAGAAAATCTACACTCATTGTAAATTTATTCATCTGTTGTCTATTATGAAGTATACACCCACCCGGAGTAGGTTGATCCGCTTCCGAAATTCTCTTTTTCTGATTCCAGGGGATTCCTTTTTCCTTAAGACGGAGGTCACACAACACACAATTCAATGAAGTCAGTACAGACTTAGAAACACTGGGGTGTCTGACATCGGGGGGTCCGAGGAGTGTTCTTATGACCTCACCTAACGGTACGAGAGGAGGTCCCCTAGAAGGACTGGGTCCCCAGTTTTAGTACAGGTATACAGAGGACGTAACCGTCCACCCAAGAAATGCAGATCGCGGTGGACCCCTCGGGTGGACGGAGGTCTTACTATTGTAATTGAAAAGGGATCCAGAGGTTAGACGGGACTTCTAAAGTCCAAAAGATCGGGGACGTTAACACACTCCGTTAAGGGATTCCATTTAAAAGACACAGACAGAGACAGAGAGAGACGTGTGTGTGTGTGTGTGTGTGTGTGTGTGTGTGTGTGCAAGATAACCAAAACAAAGAGATCTCTTGGGACTTGTTGCGTTTCGGATACACGTTAAACAGTGCAAAAGAAAAAACGAGAAGGTGTAATTGGAACCTTCGTGCACATCTCTACGCCAGAGGTCGGACCTAGGGATTCACTGTTATCGTTCAGATCAGGGAGACGGTTGGGTGTCACCTGTCCCCTGTATTAGCTCTGTATTGGAGGCAAGACGATTCGGTGCCTCTGCACCCCTGACAAACACCAGTGTCGTGTTAGATGAGGTATCTGGTTCCTCCGTTTTATCTTTAATCCCACTAAATCTAAACAATCACCTTCGTTTGACTAACTTTGACGGGTGGGACCGGTCCGTGGTATCATTGGTAAGTCAAGTCAAGTCAAGTCAGCGAGTCAACACAGGTTGAGAAACGTTGGGGTACTTAGCGTCGTGCGGTCCGGAGGGGCAGATAGTGGTTGAGGGCCTCAAGTGAGTCTGAGTGTAGGTAGCTCAGGCACTACGGTAGGTCGATAGAATAAGACCCAGTAGGGGAAGAGGAGGACGGGGGTTAGGGAGGGTCGTAGTCTCAGAAAAGGTTACTCAGTCGAGAAGCGTACTCCACCGGTTTCATGACCTCGAAGACGAAATCGTAGTAAGGAAGGTTTCTTTAGGGTCCCAACTAGAGGAAGTCTTACCTGACCAACCTAGAGGAACGTCAGGTTCCCTGAGAGTTCTCAGAAGAGGTTGTGGTGTGAAGTTTGCGTAGTTAAGAAGCCGTGAGTCGGAAGAAGTGTCAGGTTGAGAGTGTAGGTATGTACTGGTGTCCTTTTTGGTATCGGAACTGATCTACCTGGAATCAACTGTTTCATTACAGAGACGAAAACTTATATGATAGATCCAACCAGTATTGAAAAGAAGGTTCCTCATTCGCAGAAAATTAAAGTACCGACGTCAATGGTAGACGTCACTAAAACCTCGGGATTTTTTATTTCAGACTGTGACAAAGGTGACAAAGGGGTAGATAAAGGGTACTTCACTACCCTGGTCTACGGTACTAGAAGCAAAGGACTTACAACTCGAAGTTCGGTTGAAAAAGTGAGAGGAGAAAGTGAAAGTAGTTCTCCGAAAAATCGAGGAGAAGTGAAAGACGGTATTCCCACCACAGTAGACGTATAGACTCCAATAACTATAAAGAGGACCGTTAGAACTAAGGTCGAACACAAAGAAGGTCAGGTCGCAAAGAGTACTACATGAGACGTATCTTCAACTTATTCGTCCCACTGTTATATGTCGGAACTGTATGAGGAAAAGGATAAACCTTGGTCAGACAACAAGATACAGGTCAAGATTGACAACGAAGGACTGGACGTATGTCTAAAGAGTTCTCCGTCCAATCCACAAGACCATAAGGGTAGAGAAAGTCTTAAAAGGTGTCAAATAACACTAGGTGTGTCAGTTTCCGAAACCGTATCAGTTATTTCGTCTTTATCTACAAAAAGACCTTGAGAGAACGAAAAAGGTACTAGGTCGCCTACAACCGTTAAACTGGAGACTAAGGAGACGGAAAAGATTTTGGTCGAAATTGTAGTCCCTCAAGTACCAAGTGCATAACGACTTAGGACCGAACCTCTTAAAACTCGTAATGAAATCATCATACACTCTACTCACGTACTCAATAAAATGTTGTTTTCCAGGACCATTCCTTATTCCTTGATTGTTCGGTGATGGTTGGTTTTCTTAAGCCCTTTCCAGTTTTCCTCTGTAGTACACAGGAAGGTGGAAGGTCTTAGGAAGAACGACCGTAGGTAGGACCGACTCGTTACGCACGTGGTGGCCCTTCCTGGGATTCAGTATTACTAGTCGGTTTCTGTTGGACCTTTGATTAGGATAGTGGTATTTTGGACTCTGACGTTCGGTGGACCGTCTCATCAAGAGGACCCAGGGGAATGAAGTGACGAGGGTGACTACACGGGGAAAGGTTATTTCAGAGAACGAAACAGTCGTACATACAGAGGAACCTGATAAGTAAAGACCTCACAATCTGTTCTCGGGTGAGAGTATGAGTGATAAAGAGTAAAGAAGACCGATTCTAATAAGGTCCCGAACTTCGTCGAGAACCGTAAAAGGGACGATTCTTACAGGGACCTTAGTTACAGGATAAGGGTGAAAAGATGGGATTAATTCGAAAGGACCGAGATTTTCAGGAGAAGGAGAGTTAAGTTATTTTTACAAAGGAAAAGAAGAATCACACTCTCTAGTGTTAAAACGTCATTCTCCATTATTCGTTTAAGAGAGGTTACACACTTATCTTCGAAGTAAAAGGGTCCCCCTAAACGTAAACTTTTCCTCTAAATTTTTGTTTTGTTTTGTTTTTTTTTTAGGGTGTGTTTACTTCGATATGAACCACTTTAAGGTCCTTCGTACTAATTCACTCTAAAGGGTATCATTCCCTCTGTAAACCCTGAAAAGTTCTCCTGAAAAAGTGTCCACGAGGCGTCTTCCATGGTTATAACAACCTAAAATAAAGGACCTTAAAGATCCACGAAGACTCATGACCTCTTGTTTTTAAGGAGTCCCTACGAAGTGTCGTTGAAGGACATGACAGGTAAAGAGGAAGGTTTACGAAGGGTTACTGGTCGGTGCCGGTCTGGATTGTCCGAGTGTCGGAGAGGACCGTAGGAATCCAGTTCGACGGTCGGTGAAACAAAAGGTGTCCCTCGTCGGAGGACTCTCTCCACGAGAGATGGGTTTCCATTCCAGGGACTTTAGGTTATGTGTTTATAGGGATCCACAGTGTACAGGGGGAGAATATAGTGGGGTCCTCCGGATGGAGAGTAGAGTTTTCATTACATGTAAGTGTTCTTTAGTTGATCCGTTGAACAAATTTTTGTATCTAAGTCTCTAAATCGAAGACTAAGTTATCCAACCCTACGTCAGGTCTTTCGGTGTAAAAGCGTTCGGAGGAAGGGGGGTACACCAAGTCTACTTGCGCTATCCGACTGATGTGAGGCACTTTACCTCGGGGTCCCTCTACCCCACTCGACACGCGTGGCGGGCGAGAGGACTTAAGGGCCACTTGAGAAAAGATCAGTCGAGGTTCAAACACAGATAAACTACCTCGGTCCGGTAGACGAGTGTTGGAATTTTGTTTTGTTTGTTTTGTTTTTCTACCTCACAACGAAGGTCCTTAAAGACACGGTAAAAAGAAAAAAGAAAGGCAAATGTTTTCCTATGCAGAAAAATACACACTAAATTAAAAAGTGCTGTTTTTACTCCTGTTTACCACCAGAGAAGGGAGTGAGTAAAAAAACGGTATAAACGTCTCCTGAATTTTCAATTGAGCACTCTTTCTTCGTTGGTCGAGGTTCTCGAGAGTCTACTTTCAACTCTAATAATTCTCAGTTTACCTTTTTTTTTTTTTCAATTTATTGTAAACAATTGTGTGACAAAAATCTTTGGACAAAATCTCGGTCATCGGTATCCCGTCTTTGGTTAAAAGTTTTTCTGTTGGGTTAACCGGTTGACTTCTCAATTAAAGAAACCGGAGCCCCTTCTCCGGCGACTCAAGGGGCGTGAACCTTCATTAATCAGGAGGGGTAGGGGGTTGTGGTGGGGTCGAGGGCGGGTCTGGGTCCGGCCTAGAGACGGGACTCACGCACACGGGGGACCACCAAACTTCCATTTGATGTTGCATGGAGTTTCCCTTCCTCTTTTAGGCCTCAAACTTATAGGAACGTAAAAGAGTGAGGTGTGGGTGTGTCTCGAAAAAGTCCCTGTCCAGGCGTCCACGTAGTCTACGACACTACCAAGACCACCGTAGGAGTGTGAAGTAAGATGTGTGGAGTAACACCCATGCAGCGTTTACGTCTGCACGGCGTTGGGGAATTTTCGTGTCAAGGACGGACCGGGTTGCGTCATGTGACTTGGTCCGGTTCGGTGGTCACGGACAGTGTCTTTCGTGAGGTCTTTTTAGTTCAGGTAACTGAAGGGGCCGTCAGGTCCCCAATTCTGAGGTGTGAAAGTGACGTCTCACGGCCCCAAGTTGAGGATTCGTTCTTTATTATTTTTATCCGGAGACCTGGAAGTTTTTCCCGAAGACCGATAGTCGGTCTGTGAACTAAGCGGACGTTCTGAGTAAAAATTTAATATACCTAAATAACATTAAAAAACTTTTTAGGTCATGTTGTATGTCTTCAGTGACAACAATTAAACCTCGTACAGGAAGGTTTTGTAAGATGTTACATGAATGCATATATTGACATGTACCTGTTTATATCTCTTAATATTCGAATACCTCGAAAAGAATTTTTTGTCCTAGTATATTATGGACTAAAGAAAGTGTCGTACTAAAAAATTCAATTATTATCCTAAAGAAGTTAGTTTAGAAAGATGTACCTCGGTAAATCAAGAAAAATTGAGACATATGATAAGATTTGTCTCCGAGGGGGTCTCGAAGGGGTCACTGAGTCACCATTTCTTAGTCGGACGTTAAGTCCTCTGTGTTTCAGAGGACCCAATCCTTCTAGGGGACCTCTTCCTTTACCGTTGGGTGAGATAATAAGAACGGATCCTTTCCGGTACCTGTCTCCTTGGACCGCCCTATGTCAGGTGCTCCAACGTTTTCTCAGTCTGAGCTGACTCTCTGATTTGTTCTTGTTGTTTGATGATAAGATATCATAACCCTCAAGTCTTTCGGTTTTATTATAAGGAAAGAAAAAAAGGAATCAGACCCGAGTTACCTCTTTCTTCCGTTACCTCCGGCGTCTGTATTTTAAAAATTTTAACTGTTTTTAGTTTGACAAGAACAACAATCGTTCCCCTAACCTTTTATACCAAATTCCCATATAGATCTCATTGAATGATTATAAAGTAGGACTTACTCATATCCGACTGAACGACCCAGTGTCATTGTTTCCTGTGTGACTCACACAGTCTCGAACGATGGGTCGTCTCGTGTCCAGCCGTACCGGAGTCCCGTTTGTGGGATCTTCTACCGTCACTTTTCCGACTTGCTTGCACGGGTCAGGGAAGAGCGATCGAGTAATTGACACGTCTGGTCAGGAAAAGAGTATCCCTACTTACTCTCTTGTTCCCCACCCCCCCTCCTGTCCTCATATTAGATCTGGGATTGATTTTGGTCTCTTTACCTCTCAGGGGCCTTGTAAAAGATTGAAAAACAATAACTTCGAAAGACGAGACTTTAAGTGTCCTCGTATTGACTGGGGAGAAGAGGGGGACCTCTTCTCTCCTCCGTTAATAGTCTTGTAAGGACCGAAGATGGAAGTGTTTACGTAAGAGAGTTATGGTTCGTGACGAGAAAGCATCTAGACAGAACAAATACCAAACAGCAAACCGGAGTCTTTCGAGATTGACTTCCCCTCGGTCAGTACGAGAATATTTAAAGTCGGGTCTTTCCAAGTTCAAGTCTTTCAATCCTTTACAAGTCCCTTGAGAGGTAAAGGGACCAGAGTCGATCGTAGATCTAATGTGAGGATAGGAGGGAGAGAACAAATGTCAAACATCAAACCGGAGTCTTTCGAGACTATATTGTTTACTGTCACAGGTAAACAATAACTGAGGATCTGGAACTACAACAGATTTGTTTTTACACGAGGTGTAAGACAAAGTGTGGTCTGTGAAACAGGCTACTTTGGGTAGTTTCTAATATGTCGTTTTTCTATGAAGAAAGTTTTTACGTTATAGATTGTATAATTTCCGGTATATAATTTTGGGTCTCGATTGTAGTACGACTTGTTACTTTCTGACTTTCGAAAGGAGTTTCTAGATATCGAAATATTACGAGGGACTAAAGTTTGATATAATATTTCGATATTATTAGTTTTATCACACCGTAGTCGTATTTTTGTCTGTGTACCTAATTACCTTGTATCGTCTCTGGGCTCTTTATTTGGGTGTATATATACCAGTTCATTAAATGTTATTTTCTCGGTTCTTATATGTCACTCCTTTCCTACCGGAAAAGTCATTTACCACAGTGAGTCAGAACAGGTTGAGAAACGTTGGGGTACCTGACATAGTAGTCCGAGAAGACAGGTACCTCTAAGAGGTCCGTTCTTATGATCTCACCCAACGGTACAAGAGGAAGTCCCCTAGAAGGGTTGGGCCTTTAGCTTGGGTACAGAGGGTGTAACGTCCGTCTAAGAAATGGTAAACTCAGTGGTCCCTTCAGGAAAAAAAAAAAAAAAAAAATTTCTTTTGTGTATATTCACTGTAGTACGTTGTAAACAGAGAGAGACAAACCGAATAAAATGGGTCGTATTACGGGAGTCCAGGGTAGGTACGACAGTGTTTACCGTCCTAAAGGAAGATAGAGTACTGACTCATTATAAGTACACACACACACAGACATATATGTAGATAAGTATATTTATATATAGAGGTAAGTAGATAACTACCTATCTATGAAGTCAACAAAGGTATATACCCGACCCCTCAGTTTAAGTATCTTTGTCTCCCGTCTTTGTACCAACGGGTCATTATCTCTCTCTAACCATTTTCCCATCTTTGAAAGTCGATATTCTACTTATTCCGAACTCCTGGATTACATTTTGTCCACTGACATCAACCATATGTCTGAAGGGTCCACCGTATCACCATTTCTTAGATGGACAATCACGTCCTCTGTGTCCTCTGTACCCAAGTTAGGGACTCAGTCCTTCTAGGGGACTTCATCCTTTACCGTTGGTTGAGGTCATAAGAACGGACCTTTTAGGGTACCTGTCTCCTAGGACCTTCCGATGTCAGGTACCCCAGCGTTTTTCAGTCTGGGTTGACTCACTGACTCGTGTTGTGTAATAACCATTAAATATATTGACTATATATATATTAACCATATATATTAATATATTAACCATATGATTGTATTAACCATATATCATAATATATTAACTTTAAACGGTTCTCTCATTTTGTATTTACGAGAGTGGTTATTTTCCTTTTCTACTTGTACACTCCAATACCTACACAATTAATTGATCCTCTCTTAGGAAAGTGTTACATATACATGTAGTTTAGTGGTGTTAATGTGAAATTTATGGAATGATAAAATACACACTTAATATGGAATTATTTTGATTTTAAATTTTTTTTTTGAATGATGTTTCGATGTCATTAGTTTTCGTGACACCGTGACCATATTTCTGTCTGTATATCTAGTTACCCGATCTTATCTCTCGGGTGTTTAGTCCACTAAAAGTTGTTCCTATGGTTCTGGTAATTTACCCTTTTATTTTTGGACCTATGGGTGTACGTTTCCTTATTTTAACGTGTGAATGGACTATAGTATATGTTTTTATGGTCTTTTACCTCATTTCCGTGTACACATTTTCGATTTGATATTGTGAGGATCATCTTTTATGTTCCTTTTCTAAATATTACAACCTAAACCGTTATTACAGAAACTATACTGTGGTTTTTGTGTCTGTTGTCGTTTTTATTTTTATCCGTTTTAATCTGAAGTAGTCTTAATTGTGACAAACACATAGTTTCCTATGATAATCATTTCACTTTTCCGTTGGATACCCTGACATTTAGTACGTACACTGTTCTCTAAGTATAAGTCTTACATGTTTCTTGAGGACGTTGAGTTGTTGTTTTCGTTTGTTGGATTAATTTTTACCCTTTTCGTAGTTTATTGTTATTACATAAAAATGTATTAATAAAAAAATTAACCAGTTTCCTAAAACACTACCAACTTCAACACACAGTAGAACTGACTCAATTCTCCATGGGTTTATCGACCATTTGTCATAAAGTCCGATACAGAAACTCCTAAAGAAGTCTTCTCTAATCGTAGGGTTAGTCAACTGAATCACTTCTACTTGAGAATGGTTACATCCGACCGTAGTAGGTCAGGAGACTCTCGACCCTTTGAATGGAAAGAAACGTTAACCTATACTCTCGAGGATCAAGAGTCCAGGACTCTGGGTCTGACTTAACCTGAAGGACCAAGGGATCGAACTTATGTCGTCAAGCACCCTGGAGAACCGGAGGTGTCTCGTACTCGGTTAAAATTATTATTTAGAGGAGAATGTAGATAGATAGAGAGTATAGGATACCTAATAAAGAAATCTTTTGAGATTGTCTGAATCTGTAAAGATGTTTCTTATACATATCTTCTAGTTATTCATGTACCTTTCTACGAGTTGTAGTGCTTAGTAAGTCAAGTCAAGTCAGCGAGTCAACACAGGCTGAGAAACGCTGGGGCACTTAGTGTCGTGTGGTCCGAAGGGACAGATAGTGGTTGAGGGTCTCAAGTGAGTCTAAACGTACGTAGCTCAGTCACTACGGTAGGTCGGTAGAGTAGGAGACAGCAGGGGAAGAAGAGGACGGGGGTTAGGGAGGGTGGTAGTTTCAGAAAAGGTTACTCAGTTGAGAAGCGTACTCCACCGGTTTCGTGACCTCAAAGTCGAAATCGTAGTAAGGAAGGTTTCTTTAGGGTCCCAACTAGAGGAAGTCTTACCTGACCAACCTAGAGGAACGTCAGGTTCCCTGAGAGTTCTCAGAAGAGGTTGTGGTGTCAAGTTTGTGTAGTTAAGAAGTCACGAGTCGGAAGAAGTGTCAGGTTGAGAGTGCTTAGTAATCCCTTTATGTTTAGTTTTGATGTCTTAACAGTGGAGTGGGAGTGATCCTACTAACAATGATTCTTTGATTTTATTTTTGTCTTTTATTTACAACCCCTCCTATACTTTTTTAACCTTGAGAACCGTAACGACAACTTATGTATTTTACCATATGGACGATGCCTTTTATCGTACCCAAACGAGTTTTTTAATTTTTATCTGAATGGTACATTTACACAATTAGTGAATCAGTACAGACTGAGAAACACTGGGGTACCTGACATCGGGTGGTCCGAAGATATAGGTACCCTAAGAGGTCTGTTCTTATAACCTCACCCAACGGTAAAGGAAGAGGTCCCCTAGAAGGGCTCGGTCCCTAGCTTGGACTCAGAGGACGTAACGTCCGTCTAACAAATGGAGGGTGGTCCCTTCGGGTTCTAAATGGTACACTAGGTCTTTAAAGCAAAGACTTATATATCGGTTTTCTTTCTTTTCGTCCCTGAGTTATGGAATTTCTTTCCTTTCGTCCCTGAGTTTGTCCATTAGACATGTGAGTTCAAGTGTCGTCGTATTATGCATCATCGGTTTTACAATGACGACGATTCAGGGAAGTCAGGACGGACTGAGAAATGTTGAGGGTACCTAGAAGTACTGGGTCCCTAGGTTGGACGGAGCGAGTGTAGAGGACGTAACCGTCCGTCTAAGAAATAGTGATCGTGGAGGACCCTTCAATATACCCTCGATTAGTCTCCTTTTACTCATTGAGAGGTTCGACCGAAATCTTAAGTCCTAATTTATGGTAGAATTGTCCTTTTCTCCTTAATTCTCCATATTTGTAGGTCAAAATATCGTTTATTTGGTACGTCTACATTATGTCTGGTTCCTTGCACTAGTCATTGTGACGTGCCCTTGTCTACCAATAACCTGGATAACACTATTGGTAAGGGATTACATACGTTTACAATTTAGTGATACATCATATGGACTTGATAATATTATAACAGTTGATGTTAAGTTAAATTCTTTTTATTTTTATCCTTTTCTTCTCTCCTCTACGTCAGGAGAATCTCTCTTAATCTCTTAAAATCCTTTCTACTGACCCGGGAATCTTCTTTTCATATTATGAAACACCTTTTCAAACAGAAGTAAAAAAGAAGGTTAAGGTGGATCGGATACGAGAATCTACCCGAAGGGGACCACCGAGTTTCCACTTCTTAGGAGGACGGGTTCGTCCTCTGTACCTAAGTCAGGGACCGAACCCTTCTAGGGGACCTCTTCCCTTACCGTTGAGTGAGATCATCAGAATAGACCTCCTAAGGTACCTGTCTCCTCGAACCACCCGATGTCAGGTCCCCCAACGTGTCTCAGCCTGTACTGAGTCACTGATTTGTCGTTGATACGAGAGTCTATCGTGAGTTTGAAAATCTTCCGTAGTCTTAGTGACTGCCCGAACAATTGTGTCACTAACGACCCGGGATGAACACCTCGAAGCTACTTTATCCGGATCCCATCTCGGCCTGTGGTGACTTCACTGAATTGTCGTCGTCGTCGTCGTCGTCTCGACCTCATAAGCGTAAAGATTGTTCAAGGGTCCCTACGAGGATGACCAGACCCCTGGTATGAAACTCCGACGTAGGGTGTCTTGAGTTGGAAGAAACCTCCCTTAGAGAGAGGAATAAAATAATAAGGTGATAAGGTAGGATTCCGTACAAAAAGTTTGGATGTGATTACGGAGGAACTCAGAGACTGAAGATTCATCTGAAATATCCGTGGAGGAAAACGGAAACTCTAAATATCATTAAAATAACTCAATAAAGAGGTGAAGTTAGGTTCTTTAACCGTAATAACAAATAAGTATTTTGTGTAGAGACAGAGAATTAGACCACCGTCTACACCCATCATAAATGAAACGTTAGTAAGTAACTCGTCCATGAGAATCCTAAACTCGTGAAAAAACGTGGGTACAATGTGAAATTAAAATTTTGCAAATAATCTGAGTGTGTGTCAGACTATTCCTTCGATATAACTCAGCGATTTCAGGTTTTGATTCCGGTCTGGTTAACATATTAACCAGATGTCCCACCCAAACACTGAGTTGGATGACTGTTCGGTTTACTTAGTCTCTCCAATCAAAGGACGAACCGGGATTTTCGTCTACATTTTTCACCGGTATAAAGTTTGTCGGTTCCTGTTATGGGGAGAGTGGGGGGTCGGGACGGGAAGGATATTGTTATTTTTCTGGACGGTGATCTTTGGGACCGGGACGGTCCGTGTGTGAGAGAGGACACGAGAGGTGACAGTCCCGGTCAGGACAAGATAACGGGTTCCAAGGTTCATCAACCCAAAAATCTTCCGATGTCATATATGTACTTAAAAAACTGATCCTCTATGCATGTAAGTTCGTATGTCGAGCCATCTCCCAATGACGATTAGTGTTTCCTTTCTATAGAGTTTAATTAAGAAAATCACGGTAGACTACATATCCTTCTCCGTCTTCAGACTCCAGTGACTTTAAAAAGGAAGGGATACGAGGTTTTAGTGACGTCTACCACTGACGTCGGTACTTTAATTTTCTGAACCTTCCTTTCAATACTGGCTGGATCTATCGTATAAGTTTTCGTCTCTGTAATGAACGGTTGTTTCCAAGCAGATCAGTTCCGATACCAAAAAGGTCATCAGTACATACCTACACTCTCAACCTGACACTTCTTTCGACTCACGGCTTCTTAACTACGAAAACTTGACACCATAACCTCTTCTGAGAACTCTCAGGGAACCTGACGTTCCTCTAGGTTGGTCAGGTAGGATTTCCTCTAGTCAGGACCCACAAGTAACCTTCCTGACTACGACTTCGACTTTGAGGTTATGAAACCGGTGGAGTACGTTTCTCAACTGAGTAACCTTTTCTGAGACTACAACCCTCCCTAACTCCCGTCCTCCTCTTCCCCTGCTGTCTCCTACTCTACCGACCTACCGTAGTGACTGAGCTACCTGTACTCAAACCCACTTGACGCCATCAACTACTACCTGTCCCTCCGGACCGTACGACATTAAGTACCCCAGTGTTTCTCAGTCTGTCCTGACTCGCTGACTTGACTTGTCACTTGACTACGAGATTGATATATCCCCGGGTAGATAGATTTCGTGTCTAACGGAGTAGGACAAAAAAGTCGGACTTATGGGGAGTCCTACACGACAGTCTTCTGGTGATTTCACCCAATGTTGAATTGGTCATATATTGACTACCCACTCACTGTGACAAAACAAGGAAAAACAACAACCACAAGTCTCAATTCCTCCAGTAAAAAACAAAAAGAAATAAGGGTGGGGATTTTGTCCTGGTTGATTTGTTATCCGTCGTCTGGTGTCACATACTCGAAAAATGACTATTCGTAGCCTTTCTTACCCACGGAGTCTGTCATTTGTTAGATGGACGTTACGTCCTCTGGGTCCAAGTTAGGGACCCAGTCCTTCTAGGGAACCTCTTCCCTTACCGATGGGTGAGACCATAAGAATAGACCTCTTAAGGTACCCGTCTCCTCGGACCACCCGATGTCAAGTACCCCAGCGTTTCTCAACCTGTGTTACTCACTGATTGTATAAATGTGATAAAATAGTCTGACTTATACCTAAGTTAGAAACCGATTTTCGTAAAGTAGGATTTTAATCTATCCCAGTTTAATCTATGCGGGGGAGTGACCCAGTGTTGACCAGGATCTCCTGATCTTGAACGGTGTGGTACCTATTGTCCAGTTTACGTCACGGGGACTTTCGACAGGTTTTTTCTTTCTTCTTTCCTGAATCGGGTCCAGAAACAGGGTTTAAGTAGTTGGGATCTGTAGGAGTAAAGGGTATCTTTCTATACTCCTTGCCCTGTCCCCAGAAGGAACTTAAGTTATGAGACGGTAATCTTCATACTTTGATCTTTTTTTTTTTTTTGACCTCCAAAAGAGTTGTGTATCATGTCCAAATGGTCTCAAATTACTAAGGGGACAACTACCTATAAATCGAACAAAGATTGAAGAGGTGTTGCTTGTGGGAGTCCCTCCTGGAGGATATATAAAATACCACGTATAAACGTTCAAAAGGAAATCCGATCGATGGATCTTCACTTATAGGTCCACCTGACACATTTGTAAATTTTAAAATTATTTATGACTGTCAAACGAAAGGTTTTCCCGAATGTACTAACCGTGAAGTCGACCTTACACCCGTTTATGGATAAAAAGGTGTAGAAGTAGTTATAACCAATGTGAGCTAGAAAATCCAAAAACGGTTATACTATCCACTTTTACTATAGAGACAACAAAACGATGTATACTAAGATAGTAACCCATCTTACTTGTAGAGAAATATGTAAACGGTCGTTAAAAATATAAGAGAAATGTCTCAAAGGACAAGTAAAGAACATTGGTTTAAAGATAATCCATTAGAAAAGTAATAATTAAACATCCGTAAGAAATGAATAAAACCTACGATAATAAAACGGAAAATATAAACACCGTTAATAAGAAAGGTTAGAAAACGAACGGAAAATTGAACCCACATATAGATACCATCATGTCTTTTCAAAGAAAAATACGTGTGAGTCAGCGAAGTCATTACAGGTTGAGAAACGTTTGGGTACCTGATATCGTGTGGTCCGAGGAACAAGGTACCCTAAGAGGTCCTTTCGTATGACCTCACCAACGGTAAAGGAGGAGGTCCCCTAGAAGTGCTGGGTCCCTAGTTTAGACGAAGAAAATACAGAGGACGTGACCGTCTGTCCAAGAAATGGTGATTACGATGGACCCTTCGGACAGTTTTACATGAAAAATTTTTAAAAAGAAACGAAGACGTAAATATAGAACCAACTATTTCATGAGTAATAAAGTTCTAGAAGGTATAAAATAAGAAGGTGACAAATAAGTTTATGAAAACAACAAAACCAAAACTTTATTTACATTTTTAGGTAGTTCTTGAATGTATCTCAACAGATGAATCTCTTTTTCCGTGTTGTACTCTCCAGAGTCGAATTCAAATAAGTCCTAGAATGACTCCTGATATCGGACCGTCTGTCAAGACTCCTTACCGAGGTTTCTCCAACCCTCCTCGGTCATACATGTCCTTAAAAAACCGATCTTTTATGTACGTAAGTTCGGATACTGAACCATTTTCTAATGACGATTAGTGTTTCTTCTCTACGCACCCACGAGTCAACAAGTCAACATAGGCTGAGAAACGTTGAGATACCTGACATCGGGTGGACCGAGGAGACAAGCACCCTAAGAGTTCCGTTTTTATGACCTCACCCAATGGTAAAGGAGGAGGTCCCCTAGAAGGGTTGTGTCCCCAGTTTGGGTCCAAAGGGTGTAACGTGCACCTAAGAAATGGTAGACTCGGTGGTCCCTTTGGGTGACTCAGTGGACCCCTCGGGGTTTCTTTTCTAGTCAAGTCAAGTCAGTGAGTCAGCACAGGTTGAGAAACGCTGGGGTATCTGACGTCGTACGGTCCGGAGGGACAGGTAGTACTTGATGGTCTCAAATGAGTCTGAGTACAGATAACTCAGCCACTACGGTAGGTTGGTAGAGTAGGAGACAGTAGGGGAAGAGAAGGACGGAAGTTAGAAAGGGTCGTAGTCCCAGAAAAGTTTTATCAGTCAAAATACGTAGTCCCCCGGTTTCATAACCTCAAAGTCGAAGTCTTAAGGTTACTTATAAGTCCTGACTAAAGGAAGTCCTACCTGACCAACCTAGAGGAACGTCAGGTTCCCTGAGAGTTCCCAGATGAGGTTGTGGTGTCAAGTTTTCGTAGTCAACCTACGAGTTGAAACCACGAGTCGAAAGAAATGTTAGGTTGAGAGTGTAGGTATGTACTGATGACCTTTTTGGTATCGAAACTGATCTGTCCGGAAACAACCGCTTCATTACAGAGACGAAAAATTATACGACAGATCCAACCAGTATCTAAAAGAAGGTTCCTCGTTCGTAGAAAATTAAAGTACCGACGTCGGTGGTAGACGTTACTAAAACCTCGGGTTCTTCTATTTCAGACAGTGACAAAGGTAACAAAGAAGTAGATAAACGGTACTTCACTACCCTGGTCTACGGTACTAGAATCAAAAGACTTACAACTCAAAATTCGGTTGAAAAAGTGAGAGGAGAAAGTGAAAGTAGTTCTCCGAGAAATCAAGAAACGAAAGACGGCATTCCCATCACAGTAGGCGTATAGACTCTAATAACTATAAAGAGGGCCGTTAGAACTAAGGTCGAACACGAAGTAGGTGGACCTTAAAACGTACTACTTGAGACGTATATTCAATTTATTCGTCCCACTTTTATACGTCGGAACTGCATGAGGAAAGGGTTAAACCTTGATCAGACAAAAAGGTACAGGTCAAGATTGACAACGAAGAACTGGACGTATGTCTAAAGAGTTCTCCGTCCAGTCCACCAGACGATAAGGGTAGAGAAAGTCTTAAAAGGTGTCAAACACCACTAGGTGTATCAGTTTCGGAAATCATATCAGTTATTTCGTCTTCATTTATAAAAAGACCGTGAGAGAACGAAAAAGCTACTAGGTTGCCTCCAACCGTTAAACTAGAGACCAAGGAGTCGGAAAAGATTTAGGTCGAACTTATAGACCTTCAAGTGTCAAGTGTATGACAACTTCGGACTGAACCTCTTAAAACTCGTAATGAAACGATCGTACACTCTACTCACGTCAACACGCCATCAAACTTGTAAGAAACTGTAACGGAAAGAAACCCTAACCTTACTTTTGACTGGAAAAGGTCAGGACACCGGTGACGACTCAAAAGGTTTAAACGACCGTATACCTCACGTTGTGAAAGTGTCGTAGTAGAAAATCCTAAACTTTATCGAGTCGACCTTAAGGTAGTGGAGGTGATCGAAACAAGCATCACTGCGAAGGATTCCGGGTGAACTGAAACGTGAGGTCCTACAGACCGATATCCACTCACTAGTGCGGTAGTACCAATAGACCCAGTACTTCTAGAAAAGACATATCATGAAGACACATAAGAACGGTGAAGAATTATAGAAGAAGAAGACAATCCAGGTATGGTAAAGACAGGAATGGTAAAGACAGGAAATAACACGGACAGAAACGTACTTTGTCAAGGGAACCATAGATGTTAAAAGAACTTTTCTAGTGATCAGAAAGGGTAAGATAGCAAAAGGAGATAAACAAACGAAACTAGTGACTGTCCGAAAGAATAGAGAGGAACGATAAGAAACCTTGAGACGCAAGTTTACCCATATAGAAAGGAATAGAGGAAACGGAAAGTGAAGAGAAGAAAAGTGTCGATAAACATTCCGGAGGAGTCTCTTGGCAAAACGGAAAAACGTAAAGAAAAAGAACCCCTACCAGAACTAGTGACGGAGAGCATGTCACAGTACTTGTAGGTAGGTATCAAGAAGTCCGTGAGACAGATTAGGGAACTTAGATAAAAAGTAAAGGTGACATATTAGTACTCCCTAAACGGGACGAAGTAAGACATGGGGTTCCGGTTTAGACGGACAAAAAGGTCCATAAAGAACGGTCAGGGGATATCACTTTTCCTGTAGAAACTCCCCACAATCAAGAATTTCCAGAACATCCGGAAGTATCTTAGTAAGTCGAAGTCGAAGAAGTCGGAATGACCAGTCCCGTGTCTGAACCTAATGACACTTAAACTTACCAAACGTAACCTTTACTTGTCTCTAGTAAGACAACAAAGACCCTAACGTAGGTTCATAACGTAAAGTATAATAACAACTGATAGTACCACGACCTCGTTGACACTCCTCTATGGGGTACAGATTCCCGTCTCTTCGGAGTCTTTTTACCATCCTCCCCGATTTAACGTAAATCTTAGTTTGGGGTACGGACGATCTCTACGAGTCTCCCGAGTTTGTATGGAACACACGTGGTCCTGGGTCTCTGGGGGGTGTCTCTGACTCTGTCTTGACACAAACTCACAGAGGACTCCTCCATGCCCATCATCACCTGACGATGTCCTCGTCCCCGAGACCCACGTCATCTGGACCCATCCCGTATTCGGTAATTGGGGTGGTATCTCGACGGTCTTGAATGTGTCCTGACCCCTTTGTCTGAGAACCTCCCATGTTTGCCTTGGAACACACGTGGTCCTGGGTCCCCTTTCCTCGTCCCTGGGGTATTCTCTGAGTCTGTACGGGTACTCACACAACCTCAGAGGTCGTCTTCACATCCAGCCGTTACCGGATGATATCCCAACCCCAGTGACTCACATCGTCGTGCACGTACCCTGGAAAACGTCCTCCAGTGGTAACAGAAGTGGTATCAAACCGGAGTCTAGTTTATTGTTCCTTCCTTGTGTCGGGGTGGGTGGTTATCTTTTCACCTAATTTCTAAATGACTCGTACCGGTGCGGGTAGTCTCGTTCTGAGTCAGAGGGGGAGTCAGTCAGAGAGGGTAGTTCTTCGAAGGTATTCGGAGAATAGGAAGAGGTAGTCTCCCGTCTGACTTTTGGTATTAGTGGTTTTTGATTGGTTAGACTAGTGTACCTGGTGTCGGAACAGATTGAGATTAAGTTTCTTCTTTATAGAGTTCAATTAATAAAATCACGAAAGACTACATATCCTTCTCAGTCATCAGACCCCAATAACTTTAAGAAAGACTCCATACGCAGATTGACCTAGTCCCGGGTAAATAGATTTCGTGTCTAACGGAGTAGGATAAAAATGTGGGACTTATGGGGAGTCCTACATGACGGTCTCCCGACGATTTCACCCACTGTTAAATTGGTATATATTGACGACCTACTCACTGTAAGAAAACAAGAGAAAAAACAAGTGTCTCAATCCTTCCAGTAAAATAAAAAAAAAGGGTTTACGTACCGATTGAAAGGTAAATAAGGGATGCCTAAATTTTACGGTAGAATCCTGAAGGGACTACCAGGTCCCCGAGGGTTACCTCCCCAGGACCCAAGTTAGGGACCAGTCCCTTGTTTTAGGGTGTACGGGTGTTGATTTCCAAGTGTACGATGTTGATTTCTGTGGTGTACGACGTTTATTCTGGACCTCGTTGGTGTATTTATTTCAAAAAAATTACGGTAGAAAAAAGTTTATGACAAAAAGGAACGTACATACCCAGAATTGTATACAAAGATTATCTCGACCTATTGACCCAAGGAACAGATGGTGGCTAACTTTCGTTCCTTTATTTAACTCCTGAGTTTGCTTAGTTTACTAGGTTTTCCTTCACTTTCGACTTATGTTTCTTCTTATATCTATTTGTCTCTTCCTCTTTGACACGACAAAACGTGTTATTATTTCTATTTATGAGACTTAGAAATTCCTACCTAGTTTAAATCAAATCTGAGGAAACTAAAAAATTCTGTCCATTGTTTGATATACAAAATCTTGTTAAAGATAATAAATTTCACCATTTTTTATTTGTGACAAAACCGTTAACTTTCCCGTTCAAAGGTAAGGCACCTTTGTAGTCAATACGTCCTGGAACAAAGGGTACGTCACAGTCGATGTGACTCACAATGACATTGAGAATCTTGTTCCTCTGTGACGTCTCGGTTCGAGTATTTACGTCTTCTTCCTTCTAGAGTGGATATTAAAATTCGTTGAACTTCTTCCAGGTTCACGAAGAAAAGGGGTGTGGTCCGAACCAAGGGTGTAACCTGACGTGTCCACATATCGGGAAATAGAGTGTACAACGGTCGAGACACACAAGTTCAGGAGTCGGGACAACGAAGGACGTTCTCTATCTTCAAGTACCAAGGCATTGTTTAATGCCCGAGTTTTCGAAGGTGTCAGAGTATAAATCGGGCCCCATTTTTAGTTCCTTATTCTTAGTTTCCTTGTCATTGTTTCTTCGTCTGAAGGGGACACACGGGAATGGTGACTCTATAGTGAGACGAGGGAGTTCCACAGAGGTACCATTGAGTGAACAAGGAGGTTTGTCGGACCTACCCGGGACACCCTCTAATGCAAGGACGAGGAGGTTAGGGAGGGACGCCATCTTACTTTGTAAGTGTCGGAAACGGAACACTGAAGCATCATAACGTCATGTAAAAGTCCGGGGCACGTAGACCCGGAACTGATACATCAAACAGTTACCTTGTCATTACTTATAGTGGATTCGTCTCCAATATTTACACGAACGTACCAAACCCAAGAAGTAAAAAAAAGGGAAGGTCAAAGGGACTCTATATTAATTATATGTCGTGACATATACAAATTCCATGTGTCATATTGCTAAACTGAATACCAACCTGGAGAACTTTGGCACAGTAGATGTCCTCTCAGGACTTCGGTGTGACACTTCGTCATGGTGGGGTCGACTCGACTTCTGGGATCTTACTCTTTGTACTACGACTATAACGACATTCGGTGACTTTGGGTCCAAGCAAAGAGACAAATTTGTCTTAGTAACGTCACTTTGGACTGATTGGGTCGAGGAAGTAACCTTGGAGGGTCGGGGTCACAACCGGTACGTCGACGGGACAGTAAGGTTGTCAGTGAGGAGTGGTCTGTCCGAGACACTAAGAGCACGGGTCCAGAGATGAGAGGGGTGACACGGTCCCCGGGGGTGGTAGGGGAGATTCTCGAGGGTGTGGAGACCCCTCCGTTCCATATCGAGGATGGTCAACGACTACTGAACTTTGTGAAAGAAGGGTGGACTCATTTTGAGATACTCTGGCATTTCGTCTTGGTGGGACACGACAATGGATGTCGAGAACGACGATGACGACGACGACGATTCAGCAAAGTCAACACAGGCTGAGACACGCTGGGGTGTCTGCCGTCGGGTGGTCCGAGGGGGCAGGGACCCTAAGAGATCCGTTCTTGTGACCTCACCCAACGGTAAAGGAAGAGGTTACGTACTTTCACTTTTAACTTTCACGTCAGCAAGTCAGTACAGGCTGAGAAGCACCGGGGTACCTGACGTCGGGTGGTCTGAGGAGGCAGGTACCCTAAAAGGTCCGTTCTCATGACCTCACCCCACGGTAGCGAAAGAGGCTGGATGTCGAGAATTCGAACTGATTAAGAAGGAAAATCATGTTCGGAAGAGAGGGGTCCTCTGTCTATGTTCTGTCGACCTGGATTTCTAGTAGACTTTTTGTGAAAAAAAAAAAAAAAAACCGAAGCATATCGTACACCCTTAGAATCAAGGGACTGGGTCCGGGTGTCGTCACTTTCGTGTCTGAGAATTGGTGACCTAGTAGTCCCTTAAGGGATTTCTGGGAAAGGAAACTCTGAGGGGAGTCTTTACGTGACCGAGAACCCACTCGACGAAAGGACAATCTTGTGGTCGTTCGTCTAAGATTCTATTTTAGTACGATTCAGTGAAGTCAGTACAGGTTGAGACACTAGGGGGCCTGAGATCGGGTGGTCCGAGGAGACAGGTACTCTAAGAGGTCCGTTCTTATGACCTCACCCAACGGTACGGGAGGAGGTCTAGAAGGGTTAAGTCCCTAGCTTTGGAGTAGAGAACGTAACCGTCCGTCCAAGAAATGGTAATCACGGTGGTCCTTTTGGGTTCCATTTCAGTCAGGAGAGATTAATTCACACCCAACATTAGGATCTCCGGTCGACAGTTTGAGTCCCGTGGTCCGTGGTCCAAGGACTCTCTTTCCTTAGGTACCCCCGGGTGTACCTTTAAGTGTACTCGAAGTCTCGAACACGGACGAGAGACCCTACGAGTCATATTCACCGACCATTTATTATAAAAGTAAAAGTATGAAAGATCTCTTCTAGCCTCTTCCTTTACCGTTGGGTGAGGCCACAAGAACGGACCTCTTAGGGTCCCTACCCCCCTCGGACCACCCGACGGCAGATACCCCAGTGTGTCTCAGCCTGTGCTGACTTCGCTGAATCGTCGTTGTCGTCGATCTCTTCTGTCCGTATATAGTCTAACCTTCTAAGTAAGGAAATCGTTTATGATGTCACGATTCGTGATCACTATACTTCCATTGTCTCTGTTTTACGAGTAGAAGTACTTCGAATGTAAGGATCCTCCTCCTCTCCTACCTTCGTCTTTTATTTTTGTGTATTCACATATTAATATTCATCACTATTACGATACTCTTCACGATTTTTCGTCCCATTTACCACTCTCCTGTATCCGGAGAAACGTGTTCCGTCTCTCTTCCGTAGAGGCTCTTGGATTTTAAATTCATCTGTGGATTTAGTTCCCTCCTTTTTTCGGGAATCTACAAAATTTCTTCCAGTTAGATCTTATCCTTTTTGTTTATATTTCTAGGACTCTGACTTCGTTTGTAAGTTTCCGATAGGACTTCCGACTACCCATCTCCTTTTACTCAGTTCTTCCCACTCTTTGACCCCTACCTGTCCCGATCCGGAATTCTCACCGAACAGTAGGTACGTTCCTTAAACTTACAATATATTCACCCTTTTTTTAGGGGATTTCTCTCAACTCGTCCCCTAACTGAACCCTTACCTAACTATAGAAATTTTGAATTAGGAAGGACTATGTTTCCTGTTCCATCCCCGTCGTTCTGGTCCATCTTCCAATGACATCATCGAGCTCCTCTCACCAATCCTGACTCACCATCACCATCCCCACCACTCTTCATCAGTATAAATCCCTTATCAAACTTCCATCTCAGTTGTTCCCCGAAGGGACCACTGACTCACAATTTCTAAGGTCGACGGTTACGTCCTCTGTACCCAAGTTAGGGACCTAGAGTTTCTAAGGGACCTCTTCCTTTACCGTTAGGTGAGGTCATCAGAATGGACAGTTTAGGGTACCTGTCTCCTCGGACCGTTCGATGTCAAGTACTCTAGCGTTTCTCAGTCTGTATTGAATCGTTGATTTGTTGTTGTTGTTTATCAGTTGTCCTGAGTCATTCATAAACTTACATCTCTAACTTCTTTCTTCTTAG
This sequence comes from Capra ibex, assembly GCA_006410555.1. Taxonomy (NCBI): domain Eukaryota; kingdom Metazoa; phylum Chordata; class Mammalia; order Artiodactyla; family Bovidae; genus Capra; species Capra ibex. The sequence goes on from SJYO01037955.1 coordinate 32,449,937, forward strand.
TTCCTGTTGGATGACTCGACCCGTCTCACTTCACCCATATTTATAACTCCTTCGTAGGACTCCAGACAAAATATGTACCATTAAGTTCTAAGTGGGATAAGGGGTAGTAAATATACTCCTACAGGACTTGTGACCGACACGTTCAGTCCCCTTCCCGGTCTCGACGTCCATACTTGACCTACTCGAACTTCAATAGTTCATATTGAAGTTCTTTCATATCACTCTCTTTCCTGGACGTCCACCTCAGGCTATACAGACCTTAGGTGTTAAACCTTATATGGAACTCCTTATACCTCTTCCCTCACTGATGGATGAGGCGATAAGAACGAACCTCGTAAGGTACTTGACTCCTCGGACCACCCGATGTTAGGTACCCCAGAGTTTCTCAGCTTGTGTTGACTTACTGATTGTAAAAGTGAATAGAAACTTTTTTACCAACCTGATATTTCTTACAACTCGTGGTTTCTTAACTACGAAAACTTAACACCATAACCTCTTCTAAGAACTCTTAAGAAACCTGTCGTTCTAGTTTAGTCAGTTAGGATTTCCTTTACTCAGGACTTATAAGTAACCTTCCTGACTACTACTTCGATTTTGAGGTTACGAAACCGGTGGACTACGCTTCTTGACCGAGAAACCTTCTCTGGGACTACGACCCTTTCTAATTTCCGTCCTCCTCTTCCCCTGCTGTCTCCTACTCTACCAACCTACCGTAGTGACTGAGTTACCTGTACTCAAACTCATTTGAGACCCTCAACCACCTGTCCCTTCTCCCTGTCCCTTCGAACCGTACGAAGAAGGACCAACCCATTTTATCATGTGGGTGAAGGTATAAAACGAATTCGAACTACAGACCGGGGATTCATCCTCACTTAGAGTCAACTCCGAAGTTGAGACTTGGACTCCCTTATTCCGGTTTAGTCCGAACTCAATGTCGGTCTTTGGTCCTCACTCGACTGTTAAATGAATCTTAACACACACCCAAACGTTTTCAAGACACCGGTCCTACAGTTAACACAACACACCCTCCTCCTTTTACCACTACTTTTAAAGAATCGTAAACTTTAAAAGTTGATAGAAAATTCACTTGGAGATTCAAGAATTTTATTTAGAAAGTGTCAACGACCCCATCTTTATTAGTGATATTAATTTAACACGACCAGTGTAGTATTAAAAATTTTAGAAAAATAAATACCTCTTAAAGATTGAATGAAAACATTCATCTGGTTTATCATATCGTTCGGAAGTTAAACGGATAGTGGATAGACTTTAGGTAGTCAGGACGGGGTAGGTGTGAAACCATGTGAAGGAGAGGGGTATTTAATAAAACTTGGTTTAGAGTCCGAACTATAATAAAATAAGTTTTTGCAAACTCATGTAAAGAAATTTTCTACCAATAAAACACACACATCGTCTCGGTACACCGAACGTTTTAGAATCAAGGGGTTAGTCCCTAACTTGGAACCGGGATTGTCACTTTCGTGGTTCACGATTGATGACCTGGTGACTCCTTAAGGGTTTTCTGTGTAAAAATTTTGTATTGGTGTTATGTTAATAGTGTAAACTTTTTTTTTTAGGAAATATGACATTTTACAGGACAGTCACAAATTTAAAAGTGAACAGAGGATTTACGATACTTAAAAAGAAAAAAGTAAAACACCTCAAAAAGAAAAAATCACCTTAGATTTATTATGGGTGTGCAACGTTTACCAACCAAAAAATTTTTAGAGAAAATTAGTATCCAAAAGGGAGGTGAAGAAAAATAATGTAAACGATAAATAGACAACTTCATTGTTTCAACAAATAGGACTTATCAAAGGTTATCAGTATTTAAAACGTAGTATACCAATATTTATAGAACGAGACAGGAGATATCAGACATATTGTACATCAACCTTAATCTAAAAAAAATTACGTCCGTAGGGAGTCATAGACAGTCCCTGGGTCACAATCCTGGGGACTTCAATGGTTTTAGGAGGTTACGAGTAGAGAATATGTACACTTCTTGTACACATCATGAACGTATATTGGATACGTACAATCACGTACGATTTAACGAAGTCAGCACACACGGAGAAACACTAGGATACTTGACATAGGGTGGTCCGAGGAGACAGGTGCACTAAGAGATCCGTTTTTATGACATCACCCAACGGTACGGGAGGAGGTCCCCTAGAAGGACTGGGTCCCTAACTACGCTCAGACTCACTTGAGGCCCTCAACCACTACCTGTCCCTCCGGACCACACGACGCTAAGTACCCCAGCGTTTCTCAGTCTGTTCTGATTCACTGACTTGACTTGACTTGATCTAATGAATATTATGGTTAATTGAATATTACTACTCCCGTCAGGATTCTACCGTCTCCTTATCCTGCCCCTCTGGTGAAAAAGGGGGTGCTTAAGTAGCTTTCTTGTAGACTTGTGACTCGTTTAAGGTGTCTTGTCGAAGACTTACGACCGTCTCCTGTAGTCCGTGGGTCTTCCCGTCGGGTAACAGAAACTTTCCTATACCTCTTCAAAACTCCGACGACATTCTTTTTCTGACTTTTGGTCTCCGTCCTCCGAATTCAAGTTTAGGACTCTTGTGGTGTCTTGAGGACTAAGGTCCCTTGTAATTAGTTGTCCTCGAGTAGTTTATGGAGGTATGGATGTGACTTTGGTTCGTGGTGGGTTCCCGATTGTTCAAGGTCTCGTTCTGTATGATACGTTTAAGAGGTCCTTGTGTCCTTGTGTCGGGACTCGAGGTTATATGTCCGACGGGTTTCAGTGAGGTTTGGGTGACTGTAGAGTATTGAGTAATGACCTGTGAAGTAACGTGAGGTCTCTCTTCTTTAGGTCGAGGTTGGTGGTCTTGTAGTTGTGTTCGAAGTAATTGGTTATTTGGAACTGTTCTGTGGGTATGTTGGGGTGGGTGTCGTTCCTTTGAGGTGTTATTTCTCTTGAGGTGTTTGACGGTCTTATGTCTTTCCGGTGGGGTTTGTGTCGTTATATTTGTTCTACTTCTCTGTCTCCTTATGGGTCGTCCATTTCCTTGTCCTTACGGGTGGTTTGGTTTGTTTTCTCCTTCTCTATCCCTTAGAAGGACTATTTCTTAAGACTTATTACTATCACTTTTACTAGGTTTTAGAACTTTAGTTTTACCTTAGTGTCTATTTATCGGACCTCTGTTCCTGGTTCTTCTACGTTCTTTCCAAATTGTTCCTGGATCTTCTTTATTTTTTCTCAGTTATATATTACTTATTACGTTATTTACTCTAGTTTTTGTGAGACCTCCCTTGTTTATCATCTTATTGACCTCCGTCTTCTATCCCAATCACTTTGTCTTTTATCTTACCATCCTTATTTACTGAGTCTCTCCTTTTTTCTTTTTACTTAATTTTCTTTACTCCTGTTAGAGTCTCTGGAGGTCCTGTTACAATTTACGGGGTTGTAAGTTTAGTATCCTCAGAGTCTTCTTCTTCTATTTTTCTTTCTGGTACTCTTTTATGAACTCCTCTATTATCAACTTTTGAAGGGATCCTTCCTTCCTTTATCAGTGGGTTCAGGTTCTTTGGGTCTCTCAGGGTTTGTCCTATTTTGGTTCCACTTTGTGGGGTTCTGTGTATAATTAGTTTAATTGTTTCTAGTTTGTGTTTCTTGTTTATAATTTTCGTCGTTCCCTTATTGTTGTTTATTGTGTGTTCCCCTAAGGGTATTCCTATTGTCGACTAGAAAGTTATCTTTGAGAAGTCCGGTCTTCCCTTACCGTTCTGTATGAATTTCACGACTTTCTTTTATTGGATGTCGGGTCTAATGACGTGGGTCGTTCCTAGAGTAAGTTTATACTTCCACTTTAGTTTTCGAAATGTATGTTCGTTTTCGACTCTCTTAAGTCGTGGTGGTTTGGTCGAGAGGTTGTTTACGATTTCCTCGAAAAGATCTGTCCTTTGTGTCTTTCCTACGTATTTGAGTTTGGGTTTTGTTAGTTCATTTACCGTTGTCCTAGTATGAATAGTTATTAATGGAATTTGCATTTACCCAACTTACGGGGTTGGTTTTCTGTTTCTGACCGACTTACCTATGTTTTTGTTCTGGGGATATATACAACAGATGTTCTCTGGGTGGAGCTTTGTTCCCTGTGGATATCTGACTTTCACTTCCCGACCTTTTTCTATATAGTGTGTTTATCTCTGGTTTTCTTTTTGTCCTCATTGTTATGAGTATAGTCTATTTTATCTGAAATTTTGTTTCCGACACTTTTCTCTGTTTCTTCCGGTGATGTATTACTAGTTTCTTAGTTAGGTTCTTCTTCTATATTGTCAATATTTATATATACGTGAGTTGTATCCTCGTAGCGTTATACATTCTGTTTACGATTGTTCATTCTTTCCCCTTTAATTGTTATTGTGTTATTATCACCCTCTGAAATTATGGGGTGAGTGTGGATACCTATCTAGTTGATTTGTCTTTTAATTGTTCCTTTGTGTTTGAAATTTATTATGTTTTCTGGTCAATCTGGATTAAATATAGCTATCCTGTAAAGTGGGGTTTTGTTACTTAAAGTAGAAAAAGAGTTTACGCGTACCTTGGAAGAGGTCCTATCTAGTATAGGACCCGATATTTAGATCGGAACCATTTAAGTTTTTTTAACTTTAGTAAGGTTCGTAGAAAAGATTGGTGTTACGTCATTCTAATCTACAGTTAATGTCCTCTTTTTGATAATTTTTAAGGTTGTATACCTCCGACGACTTGTGTGACGACTTATTGGTTGTTAGTGTCTTCTTTAGTTTTTTCTTTAGTTTTATACGTATCTTTGTTTACTTTTACTTTTGTGTTGATAGGTTTTGGATACCCTGTGACATTTTTGTCATAATTCCCCTTCCAAGTATCGTTATGTCCGAATGGAGTTCTTTGTTCTTTTTTCAGTTTATTTATTGGATTGAGATGTGGATTTCGTTGATCTTTTCCTTCTTTACTTCTTGGGGTCCCATTCATCTTCCTTTCTTTAGAATTTTTAATCCCGTCTTTATTTACGTCTTCTTTGTTTTCTCTGGTATCGTTTTTAGTTTTTTCGGTTTTCGACCAAGAAACTCTTCAATTTATTTTAACTGTTTGGTAATCGGTCTGAGTAGTTCTTTGTTTACCTCTTTTTAATTTAGTTGTTTTAATCTTTACTTTTACCTTTCTGGTGTTGTCTGTTGTGTCTTTATGTTTCCTAGTATTCTCTGACGATAGTTGTTGATATACGGTTATTTTAACTGTTGAACCTTCTTTACCTGTTTAAGAATCTTTTCATGTTGAAAGGCTTTGACTTGGTCCTTCTTTATCTTTTAGAATTGTCTGGGTAGTGTTCGTGCCTTTAACTTTGACATTAGTCTTTAGAAGGTCGTTTGTTTTCGGGTCTAGGTCTGCCGAAGTGTCGACTTAAGATGGTTTTTAAATCCCTTCTAGATTGTGGATAGGATGAGTTTGAGAAGGTCTTTTAACGTCTCCTTCCATTTGAAGGTTTGACTAAGATACTCCGGTGGTATTGGGATTATGGTTTTGGACTGTTTCTACGGTGTTTTGTCCTTTTGATGTCCGGTTATGGTGCCTACTTGTATATACGTTTTTAGGAATTGTTCAAGATCGTTTGTCTTAGGTTGTTGTATAAATTTTCTAGTATATAGTACTGGTTCACCCGAAATAGGGTCCCCACGTTCCTAAGAAGTTATAGACGTTTAGTTAGTTACATTATGTGGTGTAATTGTTTAACTTTTTATTTTCGGTATATTAATAGAGTTATTTACGTCTCTTTCGGAAACTGTTTTAAGTTGTAGGTAAATACTATTTTTTTTTTTTTGGAGGTCTTTCGTCCTTATCTTCCTTGTATGGAGTTGTATTATTTTCGAAAAATACTGTTTGGGTGTCGTTTGTAATAGGAGTTACCACTTTTTAATTTTCGTAAAGGGGATTTCAGTCCTTGTTCTTTTCCAACGAGTGTGAGTGGTGATGATAAATTGTATCAAAACCTTCAAAATCGGTGTCGTTAGTCTCGTCCTTTTCTTTATTTTCCTTAGGTCTAACCTTTTCTTCTTCATTTTGAGAGTGAGAAACGTCTACTGTACTAGGAGATGTATCTTTTAGGATTTCTGAGGTGGTCTTTTAATGATCTCGATTAATTACTTATATCGTTTCAACGTCCTACATTTTAGTTGTGTGCCTTTAGGGAACGTAAGGATATGTGATTCTTTTGTCTTTCTCTTTAATTCCTTTGTTAAGGTAAGTGGTAACGTTGTTTTTCTTATTTTATGAATCCTTACATAGATGGATCTCTTTGTTTTCTGGATATATATCTTTTGATATTTTGTGACTACTTTCTTTAGTTTCTCCTGTGATTATCTACCTCTTTATATGGTACAAGTACCTAGTCTTCTTAGTTATATCACTTTTACTCATATGATGGGTTTCGTTATATATCTAAGTTACGTTAGGGATAGTTCGATGGTCGGCATAAAAAGTGTCTTGATCTCGTTTATTAAAGTTCTAAACATACCTTTATGTTTTTTGGAGCTTATCGGTTTCGTTAGAACTTTTTCTTCTTACCTTGACTTCCTTAGTTGGACAGACTGAAGTCCGAGATGATGTTTCGGTGTCAGTAGTTCTGTCATGCCATGACCGCGTCTGTCTTTATGTTTAGTTACCTTGTTTTATCTTTCGGGTCTCTATTTAGGTGCGTGGATACCTGTGGAATAGAAACTGTTTCCTCCGTTCTTATATGTCTCTTTTATGTTAGAAAAATTGTGCACCACAACCCTTTTGACCAGTTACTGAACATTTTTTTTATTTTGATCTTGTGAAAGATTACGGTATGTGTTTTTATTTGAGTTTTACCTAATTTCTAGATTTGTATTCTGGTCTTTGATAATTTGAGAATCTCCTTTTGTATCCGTTTTGTGAGAGGCTGTATTTAGTGTCGTCTTAGGAGATACTGGGTGGAGGGTCTTATAACCTTTATTTTCGTTTTTATTTGTTTACCCTAGATTAATTTTAATTTTCGAAAACGTGTTGTTTCCTTTGATATTCGTTCCACTTTCCTGTCGGAAGTCTTACCCTCTTTTATTATCGTTTGCTTCGTTGACTGTTTCTTAATTAGAATTTTTATATTTTCGTTGAGAACGTCGAGTTAAGGTCTTTTTATTTGCTGGGTTAGTTTTTTGTCCGGTTTATTGATTTGTCTGTAAAGAGGTTTCTTCTGTATGTCTACCGATTGTTTGTGTACTTTTCTACGAGTTGTAGTGAGTAATAATCTCTTTAAGTTTAGTTTTGGTGTTACTCCACGGTAAAGTACAGTCAGTCTTACCAACGATAGGTTTTCAGATGTTCGTTATTTACGACCTCTCCCACACCTCTTCTCCCTTGGGAGAATGTGACAACCACCCTTACGTTTGATCATGTCGGTGATACCTCTTGTCACACCTCTAAGGAAATTTTTAACGTTTATCTTGACGGAATACTGTGTCGTTAGGGTGACGACCCGTATGTGTGGTTCCTTTGGTCTTAACTTTCTCTGTGCACATGGGGTTACAAGTAGCGTCATAAAAAATATTATCGGTCCTGTACCTTTGTTGGATCTACAGGTAGTCGTCTACTTACCTATTCTTTCGACACCACGTATATGTGTTACCTCATAATGAGTCGGTAATTTTTCTTATGTAAACTTAGACAAGATTACCCCACCTACTTTGACCTCGGCTAATATGTCTCACTTCATTCGGTCTTTCTTTTTGTGGTTATGTCACATGATTGCGTATATATACCTTGAATCTTTCTACCATTACTATTGGGACATACACTCTGCCGTTTTCTCTGCGTCTACATATCTTACCTGAAAACCTGAGGCACCCTCTCCCTCTCCCACGCTACTAAACCCTCTTACCGTGACTTTGTACATATGATAGTACATTCTTAGCTTAGCGGTCAGATACAAACTATGTCCTATGTCCTACGAACCCCGACCACGTGCCCCTACTAGGTCTTTCTACTATACCCCACTCTCCACCACCACCCCAAGTCCTAACCCTTGAGTACATGTGGGCACCGACTAAGTACAGTTACATACCGTTTTGGTTATGTCATAACATTTCGTTTTATTTCATTTTTATTTTTAAAAAATTTTTTTCTTCTTTCGACACCATGTATATGTGTTATCTTATAATGAGTCGGTAATTTTTCTTATGTAAACTTAGTCAAGATTACTCCACCTACTTTGACCTCGGATAATATGTCTTACTTCATTCGGTCTTTCTTTTTGTGGTTATGTCATATGATTGCGTATATATACCTTAAATCTTTCTACCATTACTATTGGGATATACGCTGTATCGTTTTCTCTGTGTCTACATATCTTGTCAGAAAACCTGAGAGACCCTCTCCCTCCTCCCCCTACTAAACCCTCTTACCGTAACTTTGTACATATAATAGTATACTCTTTGCTTAGCGGTCAGGTCCAAGCTACGTACTGTGTCCTACGAGTCCCGACCACGTGACCCTACTGGGTCTCCCTACCCTACCTCTCCCTACACCCTCCCCCTAAGTCCTACCCCTTGTGTACATGTGGGTACCGTCTAAGTACAGTTACATACTGATTATGTTATAACATTTCATTAATCGGAGGTTTTTTTGGTTAATTTACCCCTTTTTTTAGTATTACTACTTATGTTACATTTACGATACATTTATCGACACACATGTCGTTTAACTTCAAAACGAGACCCTTAGAAAAAAGAGTATAATCTAGTTTACAAATTATTTTACCAAGACAACTAGTCAAAAACTAGTTTAACAAAAGATTATACCTTGATAGACTTATAGAAGATAGGTATCAATTAACTTGGACACCTGAACGTTGAACGTCGATGTCTCCCGACCGATATGTGTTTGTTTTCCATTATTATCTTTTCTTGGTTTTTCTTTCCTGTTAAATGAGTTTCAAATGGTGAAAATTTGGAGAAAAAAAAAAAAAAAAACCGGTGTGGGGAGTCACACACCCCAGAATCAAGGGGTTGGTCCCTAACTTGAATACGGGAGATGTAACCTTCCGTCTCAGAATTGATGACCTAGTAGCCCCTTCAGGGATTTGAAGAAAAACTTATTATTTCTCATTTTTACCTTCAAGAGGGAAGGGTAGGACCTTAGGGTAGGGAGTTCTCATTAGGGTCCATTGTTACACCCCGAACTTCCTGTATCAAGTCTAAAATTTTTACTTCTTTTTAAAATCTTACGCAACCAATTACATACCCAGTTGAACTGACCCGGCAACCCACGGGTCTATAAACCAGTTTTGAAAAAGACACCTGAAGGGACCACCAGGTTACCGGTTCTGAGGTGTTAGGGTTACGTTCCCCGGATCTAAAGTAAGGACCAGTCCCTTGATCTAGGGTGAACGGTGTTGATTCTCAAGCGTACGGTGTTGATTTTTAGAGAGTAGGGTGTTATTTTTTCCTTCTAGGACTCATGACGTTGATTTTGGACCTCGTCGGTTTATTTTTCATTTATAAAATTTTTTTAACAAGACACAGACAGACGTTACCACAAAAACCTACTCTAATTGTTAAGTTAGATACCTGACTCATTTCATCGAATGGAAGGTATTACACCCACCCCGAGTAGGATAGTCAGAACTTATCTTGTTTTTCTAATCGGGTGAGACCTCACTTTCACATGAGGAGAATGGACTACCGAACGACCCAGTAATCAGAAAGGTTGGAAACCTGGGTCTTACTTTGTGACCGGGGGAGGACCCAGGATTTGAACGGTTGAAAACCTGATCTTGAATATGGTAGTCGAGAGGACCAAGGGTTCGAAAACCTGAACCGGTCCTCGATGTGTAGTCGAGAAGACCCGGGGATCGAGCAACTGATGTCCAGAACCCTGAAGAATGGAAGGGTTGACACATTCAGTTAAGGAGTATGTGTATATTATATATCATATAATTATATATTTCATATGGATAATATACCCGAAGGGACCATCGAGTCGACCATTTCTTAGGCGGACGTTACGTCCTCTGGCACCAAGTTAAGGACCCAACCTTTCTAGACGACCTCTTCCCTATCCGATGGGTGAGGTCATAAGAACCCGAAGGGAACACCGAGTCTGTCACTTCTTAGTCGGACGTTACGTCCTCTGGACCCAAGTTAGGGACCTAACCCTTCTAGGGGACCTCTTCCCTTCTAGGGGACCTCCTCCTTTGTCGATGGGTGAGGTCATAAGACCGTACCTCTTAAAGTACCTGTCTCTTTGTACTGTCCGATGTCAGGTGCCCCAGTGTTTCTCAGTCTGTACTGACTCGCTGAAAGTGAGTGTATGATATAAGTACATAAGACAAAAATATAAGACCAAGACCGAGAGACCTCGGGATTATGTCTTCTGATTCACCTCCACTATCTTCCACTCGATCCGGTACTTCCCAACGACTGCAAATTTACCAATTTCTGTTCCCCTTCCCTATTGTTTCACCTTTGTAGATCTACACGTAGACGATTTGCCCAGAACCACCCCTCTGTCCTGTCTGACGTCGACTCTGAACCCTAACGACTCAATCCGTCCCAAAACCTCCGGTCCCATTCTTTGTACATGGGTCAGGATGTCCGTTCGTTCTTGACATCAGGTTCTATTCTCCGTTCACAACTTCTTTAAACTACATATGCTTTTTGTCAACTTTCGTCGTCCTCAACGCCCTGTTCGAGGTAACACCTTAAGACTTTCTTGAGTTCTAAGAGAAATAGTTGGACCACAGTTTTGTACCACGACTTTGGCAAATGGAGTCTAACCCTGAGTTTGGGTACACAACCCTGAGTTTGGGTCGGTTTTGGGACGAACCCTGAACTTGGGTGTACCGACCCTGAGTTTGGGTCGGTTTTGGGTGTCATGGACCAAAGTCCTAGATTACTTCGAGTCCAAGAACTACAGAGTAACGTCTTTCTTAAGTCATTCTCTGTTTCACTCTCCATTCTTCACATAAATAAGTCTATGTCTCTCTTCGTGTGTGGAGTCTGTATCACACCCGGTAACGTCTCCCACTTACGCGTCGCTTTAAACACCAATCAAAAATATCCGACCCATCCGACCCATTACAGTATACGATTACTCACCCTCCTAATAAGGTTGATAAAACCCCTTCCCCGTCTCTAAAGGTCCTAAGCCGGTGGCGGGTGAGGAACCAGAAAATTGTCCGGAACCTTGGAAGTACCATGGAGACGCACACAGTAAAGTGAACGACTTACTCCTAGTTCCAGATCAGAACAGACGAGAGAACCAGGGTGAACTAAAGTTAGTCAAGTCCAACACAGGAACCCGATACAGGAAGAAAGTTTTCAACACGGGACGGGGAAAGGGAGGACAATGTCATGGAAACTTTTGGCTTGACCCCTCGGGAGGTTTTCTCTCCACGTCTCACATGTTACAAATGGAGTTGTGTCAGTGTGGCACTGAAAGAGTGTGAGAGAGGACGAGTGGTAGGGCAAACCGAGAGACCAAGAGTAGGAACTTTACATGGACACACACACAGAGGAACTGATGATTACGTAAAAGTAACGACGGGAACTAGTTTCTCAACCGAAGTCCAGATATAAATAGACAGACCGAATACATTCTCCGTTATACTCCACATCTTACATAAAGACACAGGTTAAGAAACACTGGGGTACCGACAGGAAGTGACGGAGGGTCTTAAACGAGTTTAAGTACAGGTGACTCAACCACTACCATAGGTTAGTAGAGTAGACGACGACGGGAGAAGAAGACGGGAGTTAGAAAGGGTCGTAGTCCCAGAAAAGGTTACTCAACCGAGAAGCGTAGTCCATCGGTTTCATGACCTTGAAGTCGAAGTCGTAGTCAGGAAGGTTACTTGTAAGTCCTAACTAAAAGAAATCCTGAGTGACCTCGGTATAACCGTTGTAAATTTTGGGTCTAGACGGAGAAATTTATCGACCCACTGGACCCCGTTCCCGGAATTTAAAGGACTCGGACCAAAGAATAGACATTTTACTTACTATCGTTAACTCCTAATTTATTCTAACGTGTACATTTCACGAATCTAGTCCGGACTGTGTTATCAGTATCAACCCCAAAAAATTTAATTTAAAATAACCTCATATCAACTAAATGTTACGACACAATTAGAGAAGACATATCGTTACACTCAGTCGATGTGTATATGTATGTTAGAGAGAAAATTCTAAGATCGGGGTATATGCAGTAATGTCTCATAGTTCATCTGAAGGGACACGATTTGTCAACAAAAAGTAATTTTGTATTTTGTGTTACAGAGACAAAAGTAACGAGATAGCGGACAACTCCAGTGGTCATCACGGTTTAAAGTCGGAGACCTGAAGTCTCGACACATGACGTGAGAGAAGGACTCTTAAGGAGGTCCTTGTGACCTAAAGGTGTGACGATTTGGAGATTTGACCGAGGAGTCGGAAACACGGGTGATCAATTCGACCAAATGACCCTCTTCTCTACGTACTCAGGTATGGAGAAGTACGACACGACACCGGGTCCTCCCAAAGGGTCGTTTGACTCGACCGGGACCAGTTCTTTCCTCTACGACACTATTTTGGACTCGGTGTTCTCTGCCCTACACCTTAGGGAGGTACCGACGGTGTCCGGATATAGACGAGACGAAGAGTTTGGTCGACGGGTGTCCCTCCGGGGTCGGAGGTTCGGAGACCCGAGACGGAGGTAAAGGGTGATGAACAGATCTGGTTCCTTACCAGACCTTTTCCGTTTTTCTATCCTGTGACTTTCTCCTTGAGGGGTCCAGTCATCCACAGGTTATACGATGACCTCTAGTCACCTCTTTATTGAGGTCTTTCTTTCTTCTCTACCTCGGTTTCGTTTTCGTTGTGGGTCATCACCTATACTGACCACTATCCTCGTTCCAGGTTACGACATTTATCGTTATAACGTATCCTTGGACCTTACAATCCAAGTACTTAGGTCCGTTTAACTTTCACCAGTTTGTCCTCTACCGTTTTCACTTGTGACTGTAAAAGTCTTAGTCTTGATTTTACCTGACCTACCTTCTTAATTTGAGTCTACTGGTAATATAGATGATGTCACCCGTTCTTGGGAATCTTCTTTACCTCATCGGTAGTATCAGTTTTTTGCTCAGGTTTTACGTCATGAACCTTCGTTAGAGTTTTTGTTGTCTTACTAGAGACAAACAAAGGCCCCGTTTGGTAAGTTAGGTTCAAATACGGGGTGGGTTGGTCATTACGACTTCTTCAACTTCGACTTACCAAGATACTTCTGGATGTTCTGGAAAATCTTGATTGTGAGTTCTTTCTACAGGAAAAGTAATATCCCCTGACCTTACGTTTTCATCCTTCAGTTCTTTGTGGACCTCATTGTCCGTTTGAACCGGAACATGATGTCTTACTTCACCCCGCTTCCGATTATCTCAAAACGGTTCTCTTACGTGTCCAGTATCGTTTGTGGGAGAGGGTTGTTGTGTTTTGTTTTGAGATGTGTACCTGTAGTGGTCTACCAGTTGTAGGTTTAGTCTAACTAATATAAGAAACATCGGTTTCTACCTCTTCGAGATATGTCAGTCGTTTTTGTTCTGGTCCTCGACTGACACCGAGTCTAGTACTTGAGGAATAACGGTTTAAGTCTGAATTTAACTTCTCTCATCCTTTTTGGTGATCTGGTAAGTCCATACTGGATTTAGTTTAGGGAATACTCATATGTCACCTTCACTGTTTATCTAAGTTCCCTAATCTGTCTCACGAACTTCTTGATATCTACCTACAAGTACTGTGACATCTTCTCCGTCACTAGTTCTGGTAGGGGTTCTTTTTCTTTACGTTTTTCCGTTTTCCCACCGGACTCCTCCGGAATGTTTATCGACACTTTTCTTCTCTTCGTTTTCCGTTTCCTCTTTTCGTTTCTATATGAGTAAACTTGTGTCTCAAGGTTTCTTATCGTTCCTCTCTATTCTCTCGGAAGGAGTCACTAGTTATGCTTCTTTATCTCCTTTTGTTATCTTACCCTTTCTGATCACTAGAAAAGTTCTTTTAATCTCTATGGTTCCCTTACAAAGTACGTTTCTGTCCGTGATATTTATTGTCTTTACCATACCTGGATTGTCTTCGTCTTCTATAAGTCTTCTCCACCTGTCTTATGTGTCTTCTTGACATGTTTTTTTCTAGAAGTTCTGGGTCTATTAGTGCTATCACACTAGTGAGTGGGTCTCGGTCTGAGGACGTTACATTTCAGTTCACCCGGAATCCTTCGTAGTGATGCTTGTACGATCACCTCCACTACCTTAAAGTCGATCTCGATAAAGTTTAAGATTTCCTACTACGACACTTTCACGACGTAAGTTATACGTGAGTTTAAAGGTCGTTTAAACCTTTTGAGTCGTCACCGGTGTCCAGACCTTTTCCAGTCAAAAGTAAGGTTAAGGTTTCTTTCCGTTACGGTTTCTTACGACTTTGGTAGTGTGTTAACGTGAGTAGAGTGTTCGATCATTTCATTACGAGTTTTAAGAGGTTCGGTCCTAAGTCGTTATGCACTTGGCACTTGGGGGACTACAATTTCGACCTAAATCTTTTCCGTCTCCTTAGTCTCTAATTTAACGGTTGTAGACGACCTAGTAACTTTTTCGTTGTCTCAAGGTCTTTTTGTAGATAAAGACGAAATAACTGATACGGTTTCGGAAACTGACACACCTAGTGTTATTTGACACCTTTTAAGACTTTCTCTGTCCTTATGGTCTGGTGGACTGGACGGAGAACTCTTTGGATATACGTCCAGTCCTTCGTTGTCAGTCTTGATCTGTACCTTGTTGTCTGACCGAGGTTTATCCTTTTCCTCATGTAGTCCCGACATATAACAGTGGGACGAATGAATTGTATGTACGTCTCATGTAGTGCTCTTTACGACCCCACCTCCTTCGTGTTCGACCTTTGTTCTAACGGCCCTCTTTATAGTTATTGGAGTCTATACATCTACTGTGGTGGAAATACCGTCTTTCACTTCTCCTCGATTTCTCGGAGAACTACTTTCACTTTCTCCTCTGACTTTTTCAACCCAATTTCGAGTTGTAAGTCTTTTGTTTCTTGTACCGTAGGTCAGGGTAGTGAAGTGTTCTTTATCTGCACCTTTGTCATCTTTGTCACCGACTGAAATAAACAACCCGAGGTTTTAGTGACGCCTACCATTGACGTCGGTACTTTAATTTTCTACGAATGAGGAACCTTGCTTTCAATACTGGTTGGATCTGTCGTATAATTTTTCGTCTCTGTAACGAAACGGTTGTTCCAGGTAGAGGAGTTTCGAAACCAAAAAGGTCATCAGTACATACCTACACTCTCAACCTGATATTTCTTTCGACTCACGGCTTCTTAACTACGAAAACTTGACACCACAACCTCTTCTGAGAACTCTCAGGGAACCTGACGTTCTTCTAGGTTGGTCAGGTGTGGTTTCCTCTAGTCAGGACTGACAAGTAACTTTCCTAACTACAACTTCGAGACCAGGTTCTCAAAACGGAGACAAAAGAAGATTTAGAAAATAACTAAAAAACGGGGAAGTGTAAATTTAAACTTCAGGAAGACTTTGACTAGGACTGAGGTCAAACTTAGAAGACATCCCTTAATTTAACTCTTGACAACCAAAAGTCAGAAATTTATCAACACGGACAGGTCCGACAAAGACACATAGGACAAAGAAATGGGAGGTTTCGACTGAAAGAAGGACGGGTTAAGGTTCGGATTGAAAGGGTTAAGGTTCGGTATGCGAAAGTAACATTCATACACTCGAAAGATTTTAGAGAAGATTTTTCAGGCGATAATTAACTTGGTCGTTCATGACCAAAGATGACGAATGTCAAATTCTAGAGATTAAAAATGTGAGGTCTCTTCACCTATCGAGTCCATATCGATAGACCCCACTTACACCATCTTTACTTCTGAAAACTCCCATAGTTTCTTAATGATAACCACTTCATCAAGTCAAGTCAAGTCAGCGTGTCAGTACAGGCTGAGAAACGCTGGGGTACTTGGTGTCGTGAGGTACGGAGGGACAGGTAGTGGTTGAGGGCCTCAGGTGGGTTTGGGTACAGGTAACACAGCCACTACGGTAAGTTGGTAAAGTCGGAGACAACAGGGAAAGAGGAGGACGGGAGTTAGAAAGGGTCGTAGTCCCAGAAAAGTTTCCTCAGTCGAGAGGTGTAGTCCACCGGTTTCATAACCTCAAAGTCGAAGTTGTAGTCAGGGAGGTTACTTGTGGGTCCTGACTAGAGGAAATCCTACCTGATCAACCTAGAGGAACGTCAGGTTCCCTGAGAGTTCTCAGAAGAGATTGTGGTGTCAAGTTTTCGTAGTTAAGTAGTCGGGAGTCGAAAGAAATATCAGGTTGAGAGTGTAGGTATATACTGGTGATCTTTTTGGTATGGGAAACTGGAAACAACCGTTTCATTACAGAGACGAAAAATTATACGACAGATCCAACCAGTATTGAAAGGAAAATTTTCTTTTTCGTAGAAAATTAAAGTACCGACGTCAGTGGTAGACGTCACTAAAACCTCGGGGGGTTTTATTTCAGTCGGTGCCAAAGATGACAAGGGGGTAGATAAAGGGTACTTCACTACCCTGGCCTACGGTACTAGAAGCAAAAGATTTACAACTCGAAATTCGGTCAAAAAAGTGAAAGTAGTTCTCCGAGAAATCGAGGAGAAGTGAAAGACGGTATTTCTATCACAGTAGACGTATAGACTCCAATAACTATAAAGAGGGCCGTTAGAACTAAGGTCGAACACGAAGAAGGTCGGGTCGTAAAGAGTACTACATGAGACGTATCTTCAATTTATTCGTCCCACTGTTATATGTCGGAACTGTATGAGGAAAAGGATAAACCTTGATCAGACAACAAGGTACAGGTCAAGAGTGACAACGAAGGACTGGACGTATGTCTAAAGAGTTCTCCGTCCAGTCCACTAGACCATAAGGGTAGTGAACTTCTTAAAAAGGTGTCAAATAACACTAGGTGTGTCAGTTTCCGAAACCGTATCAGTTATTTCGTCTTTATCTACAAAAAGACCTTGAGACAACGAAAAAGTTACTGGGTCGTCTACAACCGTTAAACTAGAGACTAAGGAGACGGAAAAGATTTTGGTCGAACTTGTAGTCCCCCAAGTGCCAAGTATATAACGACTTAGGACCGAACCTCTTAAAACTCGTAATGAAATGATCGAACACTCTACTCACGTTAACACACTATCAAACTCGTAAGAAACCGTAACGGAAAGAAACCTTAACCTTACTTTTGACTGGAANAGAGACTAAGGAGACGGAAAAGATTTTGGTCGAACTTGTAGTCCCCCAAGTGCCAAGTATATAACGACTTAGGACCGAACCTCTTAAAACTCGTAATGAAATGATCGAACACTCTACTCACGTTAACACACCATCCAACTCGTAAGAAACCGTAACGGAAAGAAACCTTAACCTTACTTTTGACTGGAAAAGGTCTGGACACCGGTGACGACTCAAAAGGTTTAAACGACCGTATAACTCACGTCGTGAAAGTGTCGTAGTAGAAAATCCTAAACTTTATCGAGTCGACCTTAAGGTAGTGGAGGTGATCGAAACAAGCATCACTACGAAGGATTCCGGGTGAACTGAAGTGTAAGGTCCTCAGACCGAGACCCACTCACTAGTGTGATAGCATTAATAGACCCAGAACTTCTAGAAAAAAACATGTCAAGAAGACACATAAGACAGGTGGAGAAGACTTATAGAAGACGAAGACAATCCAGGTATGGTAAAGACAGGAAATAACTAGGGTAGAAACGTACTTTACAAGGGAACCATAGACATTAAATACGAGGTTGGTCATTGTGACTTCTTCCACTTCAACTTACCAAGATACTTCTGGATGTTCTGGAAAATCTTCATTTTGGGTTTTTTCTACAGGAAAAGTAATATCTCCTGACCTTACGTTTTCATCCTGTAGTTCTTTGTGGACCTCATTATCCGTTTAAACCGAAACCTGATGTCTTGCTTCGTCCCGTTTCCGATTGTCACTAAACGGTTCTCTTGCGTGTCCAGTATCGTTTGTGGGAGAAGGTTGTTGTGTTCTCTTCTGAGATGTGTACCTGTAGTGGTATACCAGTTGTACTTTTAATCTAACTAATATAAAAACGTCGGTTTCTACCTCTTCGAGATATGTCAGTCGTTTTTGTTCTGGTCCTCGACTGACACCGAGTCTAGTACTTGAGAAATAACAGTTTAAGTCTGAATTTAACTTCTTTCATCCCTTTTGGTTATCTGGTAAGTCCATACTGGATTTAGTTTAGGGAGTACTAATATGTCACCTTCACTCTTTATCTAAATTCCCTGATCTAGACTATCTCACGGACTACTTGATACCTCCCCCCAAGTACCGTAACATGTCCTCTGTCCCTACTTCTGGTAGGGGTTCTTTTACTTTACGTTTTTTCGTTTTACCAACAGACTCTTCCGGAATGTTTATCGACACTTTTCTTCTCTTAACTTTTCGTTTCCTCTTTTCCTTTCTATATGGGTAAAATTACGTCTCAAGGTTCCTTATCGTTCCTCTCTATTCTTACGGAAGGAGTCACTGGTCACGCTTCTTAATCTTCTTTTGTTATCTTACCCTTTCTGATCTCTAGAGAAGGTCTCTTCCGTTCCCGTGGGGTGAGGTCATGAGAACGGACCTCTTAGAGTCCCTGTCCCCTGGGACCACCCGACGACAGATACTCCAGGGTGTCTTAACCTGTGCTGACTTCACTGAATCGTCTTCGTCATCGTCTCTAGAGAAGTTCTTTTAATCTCTATGTTCCCTTGTAATACGGTAATGGGAATGGTATCAAACCGGAGTTCGGTTTGACTTCCCTCTCTTGTGTCCGGGTGGGTGGTCGTCGTTTGACCTAATTTCTAAATGAAACATAACGGGGTGGGTGAAAGTTAAACGGAACTAAGTACCTGGACTGTAAAGTCCAAAGATACGTTATACCTTCACTCTTTATCTAAATTCCCGGATCTAGACTATCTGTCTCACGGACTACTTGATACCTTACTCCAAGTACTGTAACATCTCCTCTGTCCCTAGTTCTAGTAGGGGTACCTTTTCTTTACGTTTTTTCGTTTTACCGACAGACCCCTCCGGAATGTTTATCGACACTTTTCTTCTCTCCGCTTTTCGTTTCCTCTTTTCCTTTCTATATTCGTAGACTTACGTCTCAAGGTTTCTTATCGTTCTTCTCTATTCTTTCGGAAGAAGTCGCTAGTTACGTTTCTTTATCTCCTTTTGTTGTCTTACCCTTTCTGATCTCTAGAGAAGTTCTTTTAATCTCTATGGTTCCCTTACAAAGTACGTTTCTACCCGAGCTATTTCCTGTCTTTACCATACCTGGATTGTCTTCGTCTACTATAAGTCTTCTCCACCGTTCTTATGTGTCTTCTTGACATGTTTTTTCTAGAAGTGTTGGGTCTATTAGTACTACTACACTAGTGATTAGATCTCGGTCTGTAGAACCTTACACTTCAGTTCACCCGGAATCTTTCGTAGTGATGCTTGTTTCGATCACCTCCACTACCTTAAGGTCAACTCGACAAAGTTTAGGACCTTCTACCACAACACTTTCACGACGTGAGTTATACGGTCGTTTAAACCTCTTGAGTCGTCACCGGTGTCCAGACCTTTTCCAGTCAAAAGTAAGGTTAGGGTTTCTTTCCGTTACGGTTTCTTACGAGTTTGATAGTGTGTTAACGTGAGTAGAGTGTTCGATCATTTCATTACGAGTTTTAAGAGGTTCGGTCCTAAGTCGTTATGCACTTGGCACTTGGGGGACTACAAGTTCGACCAAAATCTTTTCCGTCTCCTTAGTCTCTAGTTTAACGGTTGTAGGCGACCTAGTACCTATTTCGTTTTCTCAAGGTCTTTTTGTAGATAAAGACGAAATAACTGATACGGTTTTGGAAACTGACACACCTAGTGTTATTTGACACCTTTTAAGACTCTCTCTACACTTATGGTCTGGTGGACTTGACGGAGAGCTCTTTAGACATACGTCCAGTCCTTCGTTGTCACTCTTGACCTGTACCTTGTTGTCTGATCAAGGTTTATCCTTTTCCTCATACAGTTCCGACATATAACAGTGGGACGAATAAATTGAAGATACGTCTCATGTAGTACTCTTTACGACCCGACCTTCTTTGTGTTCGACCTTAGTTCTAACGGTCCTCTTTATAGTTATTGGAGTCTATACGTCTACTGTGGTGGGAATACCGTCTTTCACTTCTCTTCGATTTTTCGGAGAACTACTTTCACTTTCTCCTCTCACTTTTTCAACCGAATTTCAAGTTGTAAGTCTTTTGCTTCTAGTACCGTAGGCCAGGGTAGTGAAGTACCCTTTATCTNAATAAAACCCCCCGAGGTTTTAGTGACGTCTACCACTGACGTCGGTACTTTAATTTTCTGCGAATGAGGAACCTTCTTTTCAATACTGATTGGATCTATCATATAAGTTTTCGTCTCTGTAATGAAACGGGTGATTCCAGGCAGATCAGTTCCGATACCAAAAAGGTCACCAGTACATACCTACACTCTCAACCTGACACTTCTTCCGACTCACGGCTTCTTAACTACGAAAACTTGACACCACAACCTCTTCTGAGAACTCTCAGGGAACCTGACGTTCCTCTAGGTTGGTCAGGTAAGACTTCCTCTAGTTGGGACCCTAAAGGAACCTTCCTTACTACGATTTCGACTTTGAGGTCATGAAACCGGTGGAGTACTCTTCTCAACTGAGTAACCTTTTCTGAGACTACGACCCGCCCTAACCCCCGTCCTCTTCTTCCCCTGCTGTCTCCTACTCTACCGACCTACCGTAGTGACTAAGCTACCTACACTCAGACTCACTTGAGGCCCTCAACCGCTACCTGTCCCTCCGGACCGCACGACGCTAAGTATCCCAACGTTTCTCAGCCTGTGCTGACTCGCTGACTTGACTTGATTTGACGGGGTGGGTGGTCTCGTTCTGGGTCAAATAGGGTGTCGGTCAAGGAGGGTAGTCCTTGGAAGATGTTCGGAAATAGGAATAGGTAGTCTCCCGTCTGTCTTACTTTTGGTGTTAGTGTCGTCTGATATATGTAGAGGTATGTAAAACTTGAGAAACGTTATTTGTCTAGAACAGGAGTGTCTTCACTACGGGGTGGGTGTGAGTTGGGTGTGGAACTACCGATTCTACTATGGGAGACACGTATCCCAACAAACTCCGAGATCTACAGATACTCCCTCTTACACACTCTTACACAGTCCCGATTTATGTGTACTAAAGTGAAAGGACCACCGAGTCTACCAATTCACAGACAGATGTTACGCCCTCTGGACTCAAGTTAGGGACCCAACTCTTCTAGGGGACCTCTTCCTTTGCCATTAGGTGAGTCATGAGAACGGACTTTTTACGGTACCTGTCTCCTCGGACCATCAGATGTCAGGTACTCCAACGTTTCTCATCCTGTGCTGACTCACTGAAGTAAAGTGAAGTGAAGTGAAAATGACTCTTATGGGATTAGTGACTTTCACTTTCACTTTCGCTTTCAATAAGTCAACACAGGTTGAGAAACCCTGAGGTACCTGATATGTCGGATATCTTAAGAGGTCCGATCTTATAACCTTACCCATCAGAAAGGGAAGAGGTACCTTAGAAGGGTTGGGTCCCTAACTTGGGTCCAGAGGACGTAACGTCCGTCTAAGAAATGGTCGACTCGGTGTTCCCCTCTCCCGAAAGGATCACCGAGTCTACCATTTGTCAGACGGATGTTACACCTTCTGGACCCAAACTAGGGACCCAACCCTTCTAGGGGACCTCGTCTCTTACCGTGGGGTGGGATCATAAGAACGGACCTTTTAGGTTTATAGACTCCTCGATATCAGGTACCCCAGCTTTTCTCAGTCTGTGTCGACTTGCTGATAGTGAGTGTGTGAGTGGTATTAGTGTTGAAACCACAGGGGACGTTGGTCACAATTGGAGTCAGACGATGTGTTCGACCCTGGTAGATTAATAGAGTGACTCTTCCTTACCGTCTACAACAAATGATGGATGAACCGTCGACAATACCCGACTTATATACACAGGGAACTTTTAAGGATACAGTCTCGAGATTAGGGATTTACACTACCATAAACGTTGACTCCAGAAAGTCATTAATCCCAATCTACTCAAGTCTTCCCACCCTGGGAGTACTACCTTAATCACGGGAATACTCTTCTCAGAGAGAGAAAGAGGGTCGTGTATAGAGTCCTTTCCGGCGTACTCGTGTGTCTTTCTACCATCGGTACAGGTTTGTCTTTCGTTTAACTTGGGACGACCCGACACTATAACCGGAAAGGCCGGAGGTTAAAAGACAACAAATTCAGTGGGTCTGACAGCTTAAAAGAATACCATCGGGATCTACTGTTATCGTTAAGGGAAAGAAAGGATTGTCTTCGGAATGAAAATTACTCACCTTTGGAGACCATTGTCTTAAGATCACCTATTTATTACTAAACAGATTCCATTAATAATATTATAGTAGGGGGAAAAGGTTATTACCCAAATTCTTACCCGTACAGTTAGTCGGTTACTCTTAGTTTTCTTTCAACCCTACTTTCCGGTATTTTTTAACAAAAATCGTACTGTAATCGGTACCTTCATCCCGAAGGGATCACCGAGGCTACCATTTCGCAGAAAGACGTTACGTCCACTGGGCCCAAGTTAGGGACCCAACCCTTCTAGGCGACCTCTTCCTTTACCGTCGGGTGAGGTCATAAGAACGGACCTTTTAGGGTGTCTAGTACCTCGAACCATCCAATGGAAGGTACCCCAACGTTTCTCAGTCTGTACTGACTCACTGAAGTGAAAGTCGGTACCTTCAGTCTTAGACGATTCCTCACACATTGTTAAGTGGACATTTTAGTTGATCGGGACTTTTACCTACCACGATCTCGTAGTCCCGGTATGGACCAGTAGCGACGGTCGTTCGTGTACTTTTCTACGAGTTGTAGCGAGTAATAATCTCTTTACGTTTAGTTTTGATGTGTGACTCTATAGTGGAGTGTGACCAGTCTTACCGGTAGTAGTTTTTTTGTTGTTGTTGTTGTTATTTACGACCTCTCCCACACCTCTTTTCTTTTCTCCCACAGAACGTGAAAACCACCTTGCATTTAACTATGTCGGTGATACCTTCTGTCCTACCACTAAGGAATTTTTTCTTTTTTTTTTTTTTGTTGATCCTTATTTTGATGGTATACTGGGTCCTTAGAGTGATGATCTGTATATGGGACTCCTTCGGTTTTGACTTTTTCTGTGTACATGGGGTTACAAGTAACGTCGTGATAAATGTTATGGATCTTGTGTCTTCGTTGGATCTATCATTAACTGTCTACTCACCAATTTCTTCGACACCAAGTATATATGTTACCTTATAATGAGTCGGGAATTTTTCTTGTGTAAACTCAGTCAAGATTACTCCACCTACTTGGATCTCGGATAATATGTCTAGCTTCATTCAGTCTTGCTCTTTTTCTTCATAGTATATGATTATGTAGATCCTTTTACCATGACTACGTTAATAGACGTACTGTTGTTACCTCTGTGTCTCTTGTCTGAATACTTGTGTCACCCTTACCTCCTTCCTCTACCAGCCTACATGCCTCTCTCATTATACCTTTGAATAATGGTATACATTTTATCTATCGGTCACCCTTAAACGACACACTGAGTCCCTTGAGTCTGACCCCGAGACATTGTTGGATCTCCCCACCCTACTCTTCCTTCTACCCTTCCTTCAAGTTCTCTCTCCCCTGTATACATATGGATACCGACTAAGTACAACTACAAACCGTCTTTGGTTGTGTTAAGACATTCCGTTAATAGGAAGTTAATTTTTATTTATTTAAATTTTCTGTTATTTTTTCTTTGTCCTTTTTCTATTTAAATTAAAAATTTTTATAGGAAACATAAGAAGGGGAAGGAAAGAGATCACACCAACCTCGACGTCGTCGGTAGAACATTGGTCCTCTATTCTATGTACTCCTTCTTTTCGATTATGGGACTATTACCACTCCGGTTCCCACGAAGTTCTAAAATCACTCGGTAAATCAGTCGGGACCCTGAAGTACAAGTCATTCCTTATTTACAGGAATAACAAGTGTAAGTAGAGGTCTGAGGAGGGGTCCGTTCGACTTAAGGTTTTCCGTAAATCGGTTACCTTCCGACATGGTAAAGATCTATGGGTCCCATACGAATCGCTTTCACATAAGAGGGGGAACTCCCCTCTTATGGTCATTTCAATTCTCGAGATCGAAATCTTAGTCTACGTACACAAGTTTGGAATCGAAAATTCGATTAATTGATACACTGGGATTCTTATAAGGAGTTGACGAGATACGGAGTCAAAAGAAGGGTAGTTTTGGATCCTTATTATTATCGCTAATGGAGTATCCCAACAACACTCTTATATTACTCTACTATGGACACTTCACGAATCGTGTTCCATATATCGTACCGTATATTATTAGTGAGTTTATAAATGATACGAGGTACTGTCTTCTACTTCACATTCCAAAGTCCTAAATCACCTGTTCTTACAGGTTGTGCCTAAACACGTTGAGAACTAGTATGTCCAACTGTTTAGTTCTTCTTGAAAACGAAACCTGACAGACTCCCCAAAATTCAATATTGCCCTCACTCCGAGGACCCGTCTCCATCCCTATATCGAACTTTAAAAGACTGGATTAAAAGTAGACCAACAAATCCTTGCAAATTTAGCAGACACACGAACGAGTCAGTACATGATGAGAAGAACTGGGGTACCTGACATCGGTCACAGGAGACAGGTACCTTAAGGGGTCCGTTCTTAAGACCTCGTTCAACGGTACGGAAGGAGGTCCCCTAGAAGGGGTGGATCCCTAGCTTGGGTATGGAGGACGGAACCGTCCGTCTAAGAAATGGTAACTCGGTGGACCCTTCAGGAATCCTTGTAATGAGTAATGAGTAGAGGAATAACCACGAATTGGAGTCCGTAGTTGTGAGTTTAACAGTCATTTGTTTCTGGGATCCCTCAGATTAAACCCTACCTAGTAGTCACGTTACTCACCTCTTCTAAATTTCTGGATACTCTCAAATAAATTTAATAATACGGGTAGTCTATTGAAACTACGACCATCTAGAAGTTTCCGAGGTACTTATTCTTGTAATTACCGAATGCCGGATCTTCAACGGGAGATGTGTCTACCAAGAGGTAGTTTCACTGGGACAGGACCCCCTTATAATCTTCAAACACCAACAACGTTACTGTGGGGACCGTAAATTACCAGTCCCCCGTACCTATAATTTGTAGAACGATATGTGTCAAGATATACCGTCACCTAATAGAGTCATAGGTTAACCTATAAGGACATGTACGTTTCACACAAATATTCTTCGGATCTTAGATTCAACCGAAACTATAATTTTGGTTTCATAAAAACGTGTCAAAATTGTACGAGATCTAATCTTTCCTTGCAGTAATAACACCTCTACCTTCCTACCAACCCGACACAAGACAAATTTTACAATTACGTCTAACAAATGGTAAAGTCTTTTGAGGTAGTGGTCGTAGGATCATTAATCGATCATATAATGGACTACGGTAGACGTGAACGTTTATAACGTGAGTACCTCCAAAAGTGAGATCCACGTTCGTGGACAACATGAGTCACAGAAGGTCTCAACAACGATTCAGCGAAGTCAACACAGGCTGAGACACGCTGGGGTATCTGTCGTCGGGTGGTCCGAGACGGTAGGGACCCTAAGAGGTCCGTTCTTGTAACCTCACCCAACGGTAAAGGAAGAGGTTACGTACTTCCACTTTTCACTTTCACTTCAACAAGTCAGGACAGGTTGAGACTCGCTGGGGTACCTGATGTCGGATGGTCCGAGGAGACAGGTACCCTAAAAGGTCCGTTCTCATGACCTCACCCCACGGTAACAGAAGGTCTCGTCAGGACTGGTTTATAGTTGTGTGACTTTATGTGTAATAGAATAAATTTTCAAAAGGGGAGAAGAAAATAGAAATATAGGGATGATTCCATGATACAATTAAATAAAAATTAATATTTTACTTTTAAAATAAAATTTTTCTTTTTTTTAATTAATATGTTCACCATACATGTTAATAGATGTTGGAAGTAAAGTCCTCTCCTGTCTCCTATAGTGTTTTGTAAACAATATTTCCTCCCCATAAACGCAAACTATTTTACCTCTTGGTGATGAGATACCCCTGAAAAAAAAAAAATTCATTGGAAATGTGACTTCATTTGTATGTACGTCTTTTTACATTAAATTAAATATTTAATTTAAAAATTTTGGATGAGTAGAGGAGCCTACCTAGGATTATAATGGTCAAGGTATCTTGAGGCGAAGCAGGAGGAGGACCAGTGAAGAGTGAGTGATAGAATTGTGGTCTCTAATTGTGACGGATAAAAAACAGAACCTCCCAAAAAAACGGTGTGACGAGCCAGACACCCTAGACAAAGAGCTAGTCCCCAACTTGGGCGTGGTGTCGTAACTTTCGGCACTTAGGATTGGTGATACTGTGGTCCCTTGAGGGTTACAACAGTTCAAAAGTAATTTTGAAGTACATTTCCTAATATTGATACACTCCGTTACCGACACAATTGATTGAAACAAGACAGGTAGTGAAGTGTTATATATATTATAAGTTATTCATATAGTTCAGTATAGTAACATGTGTAATTTGAATGTGTCGTATAAAGTTAATATAGAGTTATTTTGACTTTTTTTGAAGTATATTTACTGCAGTGTTTTAAGACATGAATACATACACACTGAAAAAAAAAAAAAAAAAAGCCCGGAGTACCTCCGATGAGTGTCCTCAGGACATCAGCGAAAAGGGCCTCCGGCGGGGGAAGGTCCGCCAGTCTTTCCGGTACCTGCGCCCGGGCTGAGGATACACACTGAAAAAACTAGTTGTAGTATAAACACTCTTGGTAGATACGACGACGTGTATAACCATTAAGTAAGAGTAACGACTATGACAAGAAAACATGTTTACATTACCTTATATAAAATGGGTAAACTGACAACTACTTATAGACCCATCAAAGATTATAACCTGATATTCTTATCAACGAAGAGCTTCATAAGAACATTTATAAAAACAATTTGTATATATATATATAAAGGTATTCACATGGATCCCCCTAAGGGACCACCGAGTCTGCCATTTCACAGACGGGTGTTACGTCCTCTAGGACCCAAACTAGGGGTCCAACCCTTCTAGGGGACCTCTTCCTTTACCGTTGGGTGAGGTCATGAGAACGGATTTTTTAAGGTACCTATCTCCTTAGACCACCCGATGTCAGGTACCCCAGCGTTTCTCAGCCTGTGCTGACTCGTTGAAGGGAAGGGATTCACATGGATCTCTCATCATGACAACTTAGTATTCCCACGTAAACAACTCGAAATTACCTAAGACGGTCAAAAGGTTTCACCAACTTTACTAAACGGGAAGGACACGTCGATACTCTCAAGGTAACGAGATGTGAGAGTTCAAATCTGTAAATTTACATAAGAAGGTTGGGGTGGACTATTGTTTAGAAAGGGAGGCCCGAAATTCTTTGATCGTTCCTACCTCCCACTAGGGGAGTCGTGTCTTACGAGAGACTTACACGAGTTCCGACTTACAACGACCCCTCGTATCGACCACTCACGACACTCGTTCCCGAACCGACTCACTTTCGGTGCGCGTCGGTAGAGACCCCGAGACCTCGAGGGTGACGTAGAGTCCCCCTCCTACTGAGTTGTGGTTCCGGGAAGTCCGTCTCTTCTTTAACAAGTTTACACGGACCGGAGGTCGGATCCGAGGTCGGAGGACGTGTCCACCTCTGACTTCATTCGTCTTGCCCGATAGTCGGTCTCTCGTCTGAGGTCCATCCACCGTCACCCTTTGAGTCCCACAGACACACACACACACACACACACACACACACACACAATCAACGAGTCGGTACAGGATGAGAAACACTAGGGTACTTGATATCGGACGGTCCAAGGAGACAGGTACCTTAAGAGGTCCGTTCTTTCGGTCTCTTTATATCGGTAAATATATCGGTTTCAGCCCCATATTTACCTATAGATCAAGGTTGTACAAACGTTTAGACTATATAAATCTTGACAAAAAAAAAATTAATTCCAATAATAAGGAAATAAAGAAAAAAATTTTTTTATTAAAATAAATGAATAAAACCAACATGACCCAGAAGGAACTACGTGCCCAAAAGAAGATCAACACCCCTCGCCCCAGATGGGGAACAACGTCACGTCCCCGAAGAGTAACACCTCCGAAGAGAACAACACCTAGTGTTCAACATCCCGTGTGTCCGAAGTCTTCAACACCAAGGGCCCGAGATCTCGTGTCCGACTTGTCGACACCGTGTGTCCGAATAAACGAGGGACCTTACACCCTAGAAAGACCTGGTTCCTAGCTTGGGCACAGAGGACGTAACCGTCCGTCTAAGAAATGGACCCGGTGGTCCCTTCGTGATCTTGATCCAAAAATTAGTTTTTAAATTAAGTAATATGTCCCTTTTGAAAAGGGGTTGGTGGTGTTTACAAAGAAGTATGGTACTTTTTTATTTTGGAGAAACGGAGAATCCAACGGTTAGAAGGTCCTAGGAAGGGGTTCTTTCCGAAGTCAAGAGACAGTTTTAACAGATAAAACAGTAAATTGAAAACTAGTCCATTAATTTCAATTAAAGGTCAGGTATAAACTATTTGACATATAGAAAGAATGAATATATAAGTAATAAAATAACTTAAGACTACACTACGTACTTTTAAATATGTTTATTAAATTTTAAGAACTACAAAAGAAAGAGATCTCTAAATGAAAACAAAGGTTGTTATGGAGTTAGCTAAAATTAACTGGACTTTGGTACGAAATCTGTACACTTTCGATTAAAAAACAAATTAATCAAGTACTCATATATCGGGAAGTCAAGTCAAGTCAAGTCAGTGAGTCAGTACAGGTTGAGAAACGTTGGGGTGTTTAGTGTCGTGCGGTCCGGAGGGACAGGTAGTGGTTGAGGGCCTCAAGTGGGTTTGAGTACAGGTAGCTCAACCACTACGGTAGGTCGGTAGAGTAGGAGACAACAGGGGAAGAGGAGGACGGGGGTTAGGGAAGATCGTAGTCTCAGAAAAGGTTACTCAGTTGAGAAACGTACTCCACCGGTTTCATGACCTCAAAGTCGAAATCGTAATAAGGAAGGTTTCCTGTCGGTCCTGACTAGAGGAAATCTTACCTGACCAACCTAGAGGAACGTCAGGTTCCCTGAGAGTTCTCAGAAGAGGTTGTGGTATATCGGGAAGAATGATAGAAATAGCACCGACCAACTTTTGAAGTTAAAAACGAAACGATTGACTTGTTTTGATATTCTGTTTTCGATACAAGTCACAAACCAAGTACTAGGAAGGTCTTCGTCGGACACGGATGGGTTCTTGTCTGTATCTTGATACCGAGTCTACCATTTCTTAGATGGCGTAACGTCCTCTGGACCCAAGTTACACCCTCTGGATCCAAACTAGGGACCCAAGACTTCTAGGGGACCTCCTCCCGGACCGTTGGGTGAGGGCATAATGACGGACCTCTTAGGGGTCTCCTGTCTCCTCCGACCGACCGATGTCAGGTACCCCAACTTTTCCCAATCCGTGTTGACTCGTTGATTCGTATGTAGAAGTCACTCAATAATTCGAAGAGACCCAAAGTAGTGAAATAGGAATCTTACTCCCCTGACCCGTATCAGGTTGAAGGAACGACTATTCTTCATGGACTCCTTTGAACAAGTTCCGTACCAAAGGGTCCGGTGTCCCAGATTCTAAGGTTGAATCACCCTGACGTTAACGTTAATTCTTAAAAATAATGACTGTCTGAGGAATTCACTAAGAACCCGAAGGGACCACCGAGTTTGTCATTTCTTAAACGGACGTTACACCTTCTGGAGCCAAGTTAGGGATCCAACCCTTCTAAGGGACCTCTTCCCTTATCGATGGGTAAGGTCATAAAAACGGATCTCTTAAGGTACCTGTCTCCTTGGACCATCCGATGTCAGGTACTCCAACGTTTGTCAGTCTGTACTGACTTACTGATTTGATTGATCCACCAAGAATGCTAGTCTTTCAACTTCCCTTATGACTCTAATTTTATTAAAATAATATTAAAATAAACCAAAATGGGGTCCGTTTGTCCACCACCCATACTCCCCATGTCTGGTATTTCAAACAACAAATCTGGGATTCAGCACAAGCTGAGAAGGGTTGGGTCCCTAGTTTGGGTCCAGACGACGTTCAGGGGACGTAACCGTTCATCTAAGAAATGACGACTCTGTGGTCTCTCCGAATGTCTGGGATTTCTAAGTCCGAGATAAAAAGGACCATATGGACTGTATTTCGTATCATTCCCTTCACTTTTGTAAATAAAACGTTTTAACTCCCAAAATCAAAAGTATGTTTAGCACTTATTATTTAAATATAAATAATAAATTATATTTGTTTTTTACTCTGACCGAAACCCGACTTTCAATCTACACAGACCGATACCGTGACGGTGATTCCCCGACACACTGGAACCTTTTCAGTGAAGAGATCTGGACAAAGGAATACATATGTTACCTTCCCACCTTGTCCGTCATGGACTAAAACTACTAAAATAAACAAACAAAGTGTAACTAGGTAGAGACTTGAACCTTACGTAGAGTATTGGTTACCACAGAATGTTTATAATATCAAAAAAAAGAAGCGAAAATGTTAGATATCGTCTAATCTTAGTCAATTCATGGTATGACTCTTTAAATGGAGATCGGACCCTCCGAAGACCCGGGACCTGTACTGCCCTGTGGTCAACTGATACTCTTGACAGATAGTATTTGATCCATAATAGAATAGGAGGTTTAATATTTTGATTTGGATTTGTCATCGGAAAGTTTCATCTTCGTTACGCATATACGACGACGACGACGACGACGACGACGACGACGACGATTCTGCGAAGTCAGTACAGGTTGAGACACGCTGGGGTATCTACCGTCGGGCGGTCCGAAGGGGCAGGGACCCTAAGAGGTCCGTTCTTGTGACCTCATCCAACGGTAAAGGAAGAGACTACGTACTTTCACTTTTCACTTTCACTTCAGTGAATCAACACAGGCTGAGAAGCGCTGAGGCACCTGACGTCGGATGGTCCGAGGAGGTAGGTACCCTAAAAGGTCCGTTCTCATGAGCTCACCCCACGGTAGTGGAAGAGACTGTATATATACCCGAATATAAAATATATATATACCCGAAGGGACCATCGAGTCTGTCATTTGTTAGACGGACGTTACTCCCTCTGGGCCCAAGCTAGGGACTCAACCTTTCTAGGGGACCTCTTTCTTTACCGTTGGGTGAAGTCATAAGAACGGACCTCTTAGAGTACCTGTCTTCTGGGACCGACCGATGTTAGGTACCCCAGTGTTTCTCATCCTGTGCTGACTCACTGATTGTATAAATGTATGTATTTTACTCCGACCTCGTCAGACTTCCATGTCCATTTGATAGTGTTCGACCACCGGGTCTTAG
This sequence comes from Capra ibex, assembly GCA_006410555.1. Lineage (NCBI taxonomy): Eukaryota > Metazoa > Chordata > Mammalia > Artiodactyla > Bovidae > Capra > Capra ibex. The sequence continues at coordinate 32,481,589 of SJYO01037955.1, forward strand.
GGTACCATGGACGAGGATGACGGAACGTAAGAGAAGGAGATCATTAAGAGTGTCGGAGTACCCTTAAGGGGTACTGGTCAATGACGTCCTCCGTTTATTCCCCTTAGTTCGAGGACTTAGTAACTAGGTAGACGTACCAGACGGTAAGGTCGACTTTACCCTGTTGACGACGGGAAGGTGAGTCCACTGGGACTCCATGTCACCTTTTCTTTTCAGGAGACTCTCCCGTCCTAAGCCCCACACGTGAAATAAGAAATGAAGTATACATTCATTTCTATTTGACTCATGTCTAGATATGAAAGATACAAATAAATAAATAAATAAACTGACACGACCTAGAATCAACACCGTACTCCTTAGTTAAGGGACCGGTCCCTAACTTGTGTCGGGTTAGGGTGGGGGTTGGGGGTCGTCGAAACGTAACCTTCGTGTGTCAGAATTGGTGACCTGGTGGTCCCTTCAAGGGTCTAGATACGAATAATTATTCGGAAGTGTCGACTAGTCCCTGACCCTTTCTTGTTTGTTCCTATCCTTTACACTGTACTTCCAGACCCCCTCTCCATATACCTATCTAGAAGGTCTTACCAGTGACTTACACTTTTACAAGTATAGAGTACTCCTCATCCGTCTTCTTACTGGGAGTTTGGATTATATACAAGAGAATGTACTGAAATAAAAACCCCCGAGGTTTTAGTGTCGTCTACTACTGACGTCGGTACTATAATTTTCAACGAATGAGGAACCTTCCCTTCAATACTGGTTGGATCTGTCGTATAATTTTTCGTCTCTGTAATTAAACGGTTGTTTCCAGGTAGATCAGTTTTGATACCAAAAAGGTCATCAGTACATACCTACACTCTCAACCTGATATTTCTTTCGACTCGTGGCTTCTTAACTACGAAAACTTGACACCACAACCTCTTCTGAGAACCCTCAGGAAACCTGACGTTCCTCTAGGTTGGTCAGGTAAGATTTCCTCTAGTCAGGACCCACAAGTAACCTCCCTGACTACAACTTCGACCTTGAGGTTATAAAACCGGTGGACTATGTCTCTGGACTGAGTAAACTTTTCTGGGACTACGACCCTTTCTAACACCCGTCCTCCTCTTCCCCTACTGTCTCCTACTCTACTATCCTACCGTTGTGACTGAGTTACCTGTACTCAAACTCATTTGAGGTCCTCAACCACTACCTGTCCCTCCGGACCACACGACATCAGGTACCCCAGGTTTTCCCAGCCTGTACTGACTCGCTGACTTGACTTGATTTGTACCGTTTTTCTTGAAACGTCTATACTAATTCAAGTCCTAGAACTCTATCCCTCTAATAGGGCCTAAAAGACCCATCTAGATTATATTGGTGTTCTCAAGAATATTTTCCTTCTGTCTTTACAGACTGTCTTCCTCTAAACTTTTACGAAACGATCATCGAAACTTCTTTCCTTTCCCGGTACTGGGTTCCTTTCGTCCGTTTGAGATCTTCGACCTTTTCCGTTCCTACCTAAGAGGAGATCTCGGACGTCTTCCTTACACCGGGACAATTGTCAAACTAAAGTCGGGTCACTCTAAAGACCTGATGTCTTATTATTACATAGTTACACAATTCGGTCCTTCAGACACCATTAAACGACATACTACACTTACAAGTGGTGTCCCACAAGAGTCTCCTGTCCCGTGAGACAATTCGTCTCCCGTTCTACTGGGTAAATACCTACACCCAATTGGTGAAAGGGGTCGGTGGGATCACGATCGAACTACCCGGGTACATGTTTCACATACAAATCAGTAAAATACGAGTGTAGACTAAACAGTCTAATCGTGATGATAATAAGAAGGATCAAAAATTTACTCGTCTGGTTCTGCACTCCTCAAATTCATTTAACCGGTTTCAGTATATCAGTCATATATCGCCTCGGTCCTAAACTTGGATCTAGTACCCGAAGGGTCCACCACGATCATCATTTCTTTGACGGACGGTTACGTCCTCTACATTCTCTTCACTCAAGCTGGGGACCCAGTCCTTCTAGGGGACCTCCTCCCGTACAGTTGAGTGAGGACATAAGAACGGACCTCTTAGGTTACTGTCTCCTCGGACCGTCCGATGTCAAGTATCCCAACGTTTCTCAGTCTGTGTTGACTTTGCTGAATCGTACATGCGTAGACTGAGATCATAGGTTATACTATCAGTGGTCGGTATATGTCCATAAACCTAAATTTAATTCATTTTTCAAATCAAAAACAGTGTGATCGGTGTAAAGTTCACGAGTTGTCTGTGCACACCGATCACCGACGGTAAACCTCTCATGTCTATATCTTGTAGAGATAGAAACTTCTTTTAAGACAACCCGTCACAACGAGATCTCACACCCGAGATTTGGTTATGTTGGAAGTCGTAGAGAGTAATTCCTAATATAGTTCAAGATTTAGTCCAACGTTATACCTAGTCTGAGAAGAGGTCAAGGGATTTATCGACAAGGGACACAGACGGACTCAAGACGTCCAACGAGCCTAAGGTTTCTTACAATAACTGTGTTGCTTTGGGAATGTCATGACCACAACCCACAACTCTGAAACGTCGTCTAATGTGTACGATCTCACAGTTTCAACGTGTCTACTGATTTTATCCAAACGTAAACGAATATACAGACCATGACATAGTCGACCGTCAACCTCCTCCCACCTCCTTCTATGGTTTCTATATATAGTATTGTGGTAACAAGAGTCCTTTATTTCCTATGTCTTAATTTGTCATTATGTGTTTGTGAATGAATCACGGATGATACAAGGAAGGTCCTAGGATCCGTAATCCTTAAATCTCCGTTTATTTTGTCTGTATCCAAGGTTGGGACACCTTGAAGACAAGAAACGAACTCCTTTCTTTCTGTAACTCATTCTTTATCATTCAGACAACACATAGTCGACCTCTTCCTTTACCGTTGGGTGAGGTCACAAGAACGGACCTCTTAGGGTCCCTACCCCCTCGGACCACCCGACGGCAGATACCCCAGCGTGTCTCAACCTGTGCTGACTTCGCTGAATCATCATCATCATCAACACATAGTCCTTTACGTTTCACACCGTATGAAACCCTCCTTTATTGATTTCTCGACTATTATATTCACGAGATCATCAAATATTTATTCTTTATCGGTACATATGATTATCCTGTACAAGAATGAAATCTGGTCACCCTTAGACACATTCTAAAAGTCGTCCCATCTCTGTGCAACGTACCTCCACAAGATCCCTCCACCATACAATATGTCCAATCCGTAGGACCTCAGTACAACCAGTTCTATGTTTAAGACGGAGATGGTGACTACTTGAAGTACTTGAGTCAAAATAGTAGAAGTTTACCGTGCTCGTATTATCGAGGATGGAGAATCAAAAAAAAGAGTATCCAAAAATATTTCTTATTTACAAACGTTACATGGAACTACAAAAGGAATGTTAATGATGATAGAAAATAAATAAATAAAAAAACGACGAGCTCCAGAAGTAACGTCGTGTCCCGAAAGTGAGTAACGACACGTCCAAAGAAATCAACACCGTGTACCCGAATCAACTGGGCTCCGTACATCCTAGAATCGAGGGGTCACAATCACAATCAGCGAGTCAACATGACTTGAGAAACACTGGACGGTCCGAGGAGACAGGTACCCTAAAGGGTCCGTTTTTATGACCTCGACGGTAAAGGAAGAGGTCTCCTAGAAGGACTGGGTTCTTAGTTTGAGGTTTGAGGACGTAACGTTCACCTAAGAAATGGTAGACTCGGTGGTCCCTTCGGCGGTTGGTTCCTAGTTTGGGTTCAGGGGACGTAATCTTCCGTTTAAGAGTCGGTGACCTGGTGGTCTCTTCAGGGTGTTAATGATGATAAAAATTTTAAAATATAGGAAACTATTAATAACCCTTCTACCCAAACTCTCTCAGTCTAGGAATCCTTCTCTCTAGTTAATCACTCGACGACTTCACCGGAACCCGTTCTCCGACACTTCTCCTTCTCTTAAACTCTGTAAATCTTGAAAAAAAAATTCCGTCAACTCCCCCATCGACCATGAATGGTCGTTAGGATGAATCCTCTTTACTATTATATACAGGTGTGTTTTTGAAAATGGTTAGTCCCAAGAGGTCTCTTTTCTTGGTTATTCTATATGTCACTATACATATTGTCTAAAGCATATCCTTCGCCGAGTAAGAAAGTACCTCCGACTCTTCGGGGAACTGTACGTTCAACCTCTTGGTCCTTTTGTCCACTACTTTAAGTCGGGTTCTGGTTTCCGGATTCTTAGTCTTGGTTTTCACAATACAGGGACCACCTCGGTTTTCCGAGTTCTTGGTCCTTGAGGGTTCAGGTTCCAATCCTCTTCTACCTACAGAGTCGAGTCCGTCTTTCACTTAAGCGGGTCGGAGACGGAAAAACAAGATAAGTCCCAAAGTCGCCTAACCTACCACCGGTGAGTGTAACCACTCCCGTAGAAGACTAAGTTTACGATTAGAGAAGGTCTCTATGGTGAGTCTGTGTGGGTCTTTTTTTTTTACAAATTGGTCAATAGAATCGTAGAGAATCGAGTCAGTTCAACTGTGTGCACTTGTTTACAAGTATCATGGTAATAAGAATTATCGGTCTATCACGTTTGTTGAGTTTATAGGTAGTTGAATGTTTACTATTTGTTCTACACCTTATAGGTTTGTCACCTTATAGGTTTGTTACCTTATAACACAAGATAGTGGGTCGACACAGACTGAGAAACGCTGGGATACCTGACGTTGTGTGGTCCGGAGAGACAGGGAGTGGTAGAGGGTTTCAAACGGGTTCAAGTACAGGTAACGTAACCACTACGGTAGACCGGTAGAGACTGTGGAAGAAGAGGAAGACGGGAGTTAGGAAGGGACGTAGTCCCTGAAAAGGTTACTCAGTCGACAATCGTAGTCTACTGGTTTTATGACCTCGAAGTCGAAGTCGTAGTCAGGAAGGTTACTCGTAAGTCCCAACTAAAGGGAATTCTAATTGACCAAACTAGAGGAACGAGAGCCCTCAGACGAGGTCCTGGTGTTAAACTTCCGTAGTTGAGAAATCATGAGGTGGAAGAAATGCCAGGTCGAGAGTGTTAGTATGCACTGGTGACCCTTCTGGTATCGGAACTGATATGTCCGGAGACAGTCGTCTCATCACAGAGACGAAAAGTTGTGTGACAGGTCCTTATAATAAGTCAGTATTTTTCCTTTCTTCATGACTACGGACGATGTTGTATGTGCTTTGAATTTTTGTATTCTGATTTACTTTCTTCGGTCTATTTCTTCTGTGTATAACATATTGAGGTAAATATCATTTACAGGTCATGTCTGTTTAGGTGTTTCTGTCTTTCATCTAAACACCAAAGATCCGTGACTCTCCTCCTCATACCTTTCACTGATGATTACCTATGTCCTAAATAATGACCACACTACTTTTACAAGACTTGATCTATCAACTCTCAACGTGTTAAAACATTTACACGATTTTTGATGACTTGACTTATAAAATTTTGGTACCTAGAATGTCATGTACTTAATTTATCGTATACAGTTTTTTAAAATTTTTTATCATATTGTCCCACTGTCTTTAGTCTCTCACAGATACGGATCTCTAAGAAATTATAGATAAGACAGAGCCACCGTTGGTTTTCCTAGCGTAATCGTGAAGGGTACACGGTTCGTTACAAGGTCCCTAAAATGTCCAGAATTAAGTACATTATGGGTGTTGTTAGTATATTTGATCTGTAGTAATCAAGGACCTCTTTGACTCTAGTCTCTCCAATATGTTGAACGGGATCTAGATGTGTTGATCATTCACCACACTCATCCTATCCTTGGGTGGTTTGGACCGGGATCTTGTTTGAAGATATAGTATTTGAGAGAATGACTCTATTTATTGTAGTAGAAGACGTGATTTAAAGGCAAGTGAGGTCGTCGACAGTGACATAAATAGTTCCTATGTAAATTAGAGACACCTAATGGGATGATAGACTAGGACCTAATGTCAAGAGTCAAACAAGGAATTGATAAAGTTTTCATGACTGTATAGGTAGGCAAATAGGTGGTAGGTGGTAGGTAACCGGTTTTGAGTTCCTTTTTGAAATTGACCGAAGATGTCTGATAGAAAAGTGAGTTGTATAGAAGCTCTGCTGTCAATAAGGAGGTTTCTTCCACTCCTCTCGTCTTCCTTTCCCTCCCGTCTCCTCTCTTCTTCCGCACCCCTTCCTTCTGAAATCTCCGAAGGACCAGAAAGTGGCAGTATGACAGATCCATGGAGGGTAAAATACGGTACGCCCCGAACCAGAGGGAGGGGGGAACGGTGTTTTTATGCAAGGGTAGGAAACCGAATAAAAAATAACATTGTTCTGTCCCACCACCAACCTTATTATCGGTTGTGAGTGTTTCACGAACGTTACCGGTCCGTAAATCCTGTGGCACTTTGAGATGGTTGTTGGAGGACGACATCCAACATGAAAGTAGTAGAGATAAATATCTTCTCTTTTTACTCCGTGTTTCTCCAACACCGACTCCACTCAATGTCGTCACTCACTGTCTCGACTCTAGACTTCAGTCGACCCGGGTCGTAGTCTCAGAATGAGTAATACGGCATGAGGAGAACCATAGGGACAGTCACACCAGTCGACACAGGTTGAGAGACTCTGGGGTACCTGATATCGGACGGTCCGAGGAGACAGGTACCTTGAAAGGTCCGTTCTTATGACCCAACGGTAAAGGAGGAGGTCCCCTAGAAGGTCTGGGTCCCTAACTTGGGTACAGAGCACGTAGTGGATGTAACCGTCCGTTTAAGAAATGGTGACGCGGTGGACCAGTCGGGACAGAACCATATCTCAATAAAATATAATAGAAAAGACCGACTGTACAAGCATAACATTCTTTGGGAAAATCCTATGGTCAAGAACTGACTTTCCACACTCCTTTCCGTTAATCTATATAAAGTCCTCTCATCAGGAGGATCCAGGTGGAACAGACGGTTAACTGTAAAGGAAGAAACTGGAGTCTACGATAAATTCCAAAGAGTACTACTGGGACTCCACGATGTCCAAGGACTTGACGGAAGACTTAGTAGGTTCATCTAATTCGACTCGTGTCGACCAAGTAAGTGATTTATTCCAGATGGTGGTCCGTGGGTCATGTCAGACTACCCCCCTTTATGTATAATTAGTTTGTTAAGACACTGTTCCCGTTGATTCATGACTTTCGTATTATTCCCAGACTAGGTCGGTCCTCTAGTACCTTCTGACTCCTCCCCAACCGACTCACCTCTGGAACTTCGTACTCCTAATTGACCCACTTCGCTCCACCCCTCTTGTAAGATCCGTTCTTGTACTATCAGGACCCCACCCTGTCTCGTACCATTTATAGTCCGATTCCTTCGACCTTACCTCTCTGAGTCCTCATTTTGCCCCGTCCTGGGATGTCAGGAAGGTTAGGTAGGGGGTGGGTACAGGAGACGGACGGGAAACAGACACCTTCTGAAATCAGTTTTTTATTCAAATTAGTCTCTTCACTCTGTATGATTTTGTTTCATTTTGTCAGTTTCCTCTAATTTGTTATCATTACAGTAGTAATCCATATCGGTTCTTTGAAATTGAAAAAGAGTTCCCGATATCTATTATAAGAGTCGATATAGGACACTCGACAGAATATCTATGGTTTTGTGGTCCACCTCTTCAATTGATGTACTACTGGTCTGACAGGGGTCCTGTTCTCGACGGTGTTATGGTTCTTGATCGGTGTTTCTTTACCCTTGTTTACCTGGGACCTTGACTTCTAATTGACGTATGGATTTTGTTGGTTCCACTACGACGAGTCTGGTGACTACTGGTTAAACTTCCCCTGACAGTCTCTTCTGACACGACAAAGACGTACATCGTCGGGGTTGGGGGGTTACACAGATATTTCAAGAGTGGAGGACGAGTAGTCTCAACCCCCTCAGTCGGAAACCTGTATACGGGAACGAGGGGTGTGGTGGGGGGTCAACGGTCGTAGACTTTATTTCGTTTGAAAAGAAAGATGGTTCGACTGGACAAATAACCGAAAACTCATTGTTCGTCGGTCTGGGTGTGTGATAAAGGCAATTGTCTTTCTTCTATGACTGCTCCACCGTTCCAGTCTGGTGTGTCCCGAACATTGAGTACACCTTGAAAACTAAATAGGATTCTCCCTCCACTTCGTGTCTCCCCAAACTAGTCTAAACGCAAAACTTGGGTAGTCAGACAGACTTCACACTTCCTGACAACAAAATATCTTTACGATGAAGTGACTTTGGGGTGGTGTTAGGACACTCCTAATAACAATAAGGTCAGTGTGTCCAAATTTTTCCGATTTGTTACACGAGTCCAGTAAGGTGATGATTTACTGGACCTTTTCCTGGACTCAGAAGAATTAAGGGTCGACGAAGGTTTTGAGGAAGGAATTTATTTGGGTTCACCTCTCGTTCAGCTCCGGAAAGGACCACGGTGTGGATGGGACTAGAGATCCTTATCAATGGTTTCTCTTTTCCGTACGGGGGGAGAAAGGTCAGTGGACGGACGAATAACCCCACGCGGGTGTCAGGAGGAGATAGGAGTTTACGGACGGTTCGTTGGTTTGTGTTTTGACCGGTTTTTTCTTGGAACAACCAGTCCACTAATTGTGGACAGAAGAGAGGCGGTCAAAATAAGTTCATCGGATCGTTGATTATCACGTTTAAATAGTTTCGTCAATGTCAGTCGTGGAACTTCCGAACTAACGAGGGAATTCAAGTTCCGTTTAATGAAAATTTTACGTCAAGATTATAGGACTCGTCGTTGTGTGAACCTCGTGTTTATTCAAAACGGACCCCTTTGTAGACGTAAGAGTTTTTGTTACTGTAACTGAATAGAGTTTATATGATGTGAAGAGAAAAAACTTTTCTCATTCTCCTATTATGTCTGTCCTAAAGTCTTGGACAAGAAACATCCTCCATACCCCCCTCGTCCTAACCGTATTTATTCTTGACTCTATAATAGAGACGAGACCGTCCTCCCGAAGGGTCCACCGGATCACCATTTCTTAGGCTAACGGTTACGTCCTCTGGGTTCTCTGCGTCCATCCTAGGGATCCAGCCCTTCTAAGGGGTCGCCGTAGGGTGAGGTCATTTGAACGAACCCTTTAGGACACCTGTCTCCCCGGTGTCAGGTCTCAGCCCTCCCCTGACTTGTGTGTCTGTGGTTCGTCTCCCAGACCCCCTACCCGCATTTGTGGCACTTCTTCTCCACTTCACGTCGTGAATCCGTGACTACCTTCCGTCCTTCTCTCTATTCCACCCTCTTTATCTTTGTTTGGCTGCTCCCTGACGTTCTCCTTTCTCTTACCAACTTTTACGTGTCCCTTTCATCTCTCTTTTGCCACTCTTTCGTCTCCCTTGTTTCTGTGCGGACGTGGCCCCCTTCTCATGGGAGGACAGGACTGGGACTGTCTAATCCGACAGAATCGTCTGACAATACTAGGGCTGAGGGACAGTGAGCTGAGGTCGGTCTGATTGAAGGAACGGCGGGAACTCGTGAGGACGGAATCCCGGGAGGTAAACGACAAGAAGGGCGTTGGTAGATGTGGTCCAAATAGAGGAGTGAAGGACCCCGAGAGAGATGAGCTGCCGCAGGGATTGGTGTGGGATCATTTCATCGTGGAGGGAGCGAGAGATTGAGGATGGGACGAAATAAGAATTTCGACGTTAGTTGGTCGGCTGTCTGATAAACCGATAACAGACTTAAAGTGTGGTCGGGGAGGGGCAAAGGGTCTTCCATTTAAGGCATACTTGCCCCTGAAACAAAACGAGTGACGAGATAGAGGTCATGGGTCTTGCCCCGGACTGCGAAACACCTCCGAGGTATGTGCAGGAGCCTTAGGTCCCTCACCCGCGCCCACTCTCTTTCCGTTGGCCTTCTCTAATTAAGCCTTCCCTATCGGCAGATACCCCAGCGTGTCTCAGCCTGTGCTGACTTCGCTGAATCGTCGTCGTCGTCGTCGATTGCCTTATCGTGTGGACGGTAAGAAAAAGAGAAAGAGGGGAGGGACAGAAAGGGAGAGGTGAAGTTTCCGATTCCTGTTCTTCGTCCTTACTCTCTTTATGCTTCTTTTTCTTAGGTCTAATCAGGACAAGTTTAGGACTACTTTGCACGTTCCCAACCTCTTCCCGACTTTCCCTCTTTTTGTTTACGTGTGCGTTGTCACTTTTCTTCACTTTTCATTCTTCTTTTCTGACCATCTGCAGTGAGAGAGGTGAGTGAGAGAGACTGAGGAGGAGAGCCGACCGGTCTCCGCTAAGCGGAGCCAGTGGTCGCGCCTCCTTCGGTCTGGGCGGAGAGAACCTCTTACGGGTGCCGGGCGGAGCCGACTCCGGGCCGTGCGCGGGCGGGCTCGGCGCTTCCGCCGCCCTGATGTCGAGGGTCCCACGGCGCGCGCCCGCGCGGACGCGTCACGTCGCCCTCCGCCGCCAGACAAGAGGCGACTCCTCCTCGCCCCGACTCCTCCCTCCGTCGCCCACTCTCAAGTCTCAAGTCGTCGTCGTCGGGCTCGGGTACTAAGGGTATACGGGACATCAAAGAAAGTGGATACCACTCATATTACACGGGGAGACCCCAGGGGCGGCCCGGGGAAGGGGCCGGGCCCCGCCGCCCCTTCGCGCCCCCAACCCCGTCCGAGGCCCCTCCTCCGCCGCCGGCGGCGGTGGGCCCGCACGCTCACTCACTCCCTCACGCTCCGCCCTCCCCCCCCGCCGCGCCGGCGCCGGGCCGCTCCCGCCGAAGAGTGCCGCGGAGAGAGAGAGAGAGATGGGGAAGGGAGGGAACCGCAGAGACGGGGAGCCGCGGAGAAGAGGGCGGTACCCTGGGCTGAGAGGAACGGGCGGCGTCACGGGTCGGCCGACCCCCTTCTACGGTTTTACCGCTGGCCGTTGATGAAACCTAAGTGGGTGTCGCCCCGCCGCCGCCGCCGCCGACGCCGGGTCATATCCATTGCCGAGGGGCGAGAAAGGGAGGAGAGGGGGACGGGGGGGAGGCGGCCCTAGGGCGGCTGCGCTGTGGGGGCGAGGGCGGGGGTGAGGGAGGCGGGGGCCTCAGGGCCGGCCACCGTCCGGTCCGGGTGCCGGAGAGGGCCGGGCCCCGACCTCGCTCCTCTGCCGCTCGGACCCCCGGCGCCTCCCGGCGGGCCCGGAAGCCGCCGGGGCGTCGATTTTACCGGAGGGCGCCGAAGCCTCGGCGCGGCGGCGGGGGCGGGCCGCCCGACTCCCTCCCTCGCCTCCGGCTCCAGGGGCGCCAGGGGGGCGGGGGCGCCCGGCCAGGGGTGGAGGCTAGGGGGAGGGTGAACCCCTACCTCTCACACCCGCTCCCGAAGAGACTCCCTCACCCCCAGCGGGGCCGGGCGCGCGACGGAGAGGAGCGACCCACAAGCCCGGGGGCTCGGGTCTATTGCACAGCAAATGAGCCGCGGAAGAGGACGCAGGGCACTAGAGTGGACCAAGAGGTGGGCTCGGGGCGTTTTGGTTGACGCCCACAGTAGCGTAAGTAAACCAACTAAATCAAAAGGGACACTCCCCTCTCCATTTGTGTGGTTGGTGGACACTTAACACATCGACCATCTGACCTTTTCTACGCGCTTCAAAGATCACGACTGTTTACTCAGGTGACGGAACAACGTCGATAACACTAATCCGAGGTCCACCCGGTCATTAAGGGGACCCACCCAGAAAGAGGAGGGCTCTTTACTTTTCCCGATCACTCCATGTCTCAATCACTTTACGGGGTATACTTTATAGATGGAATTCCCTTCGAGATTAAAGACTTTACAGACATCAAGCAATATATAGAAGAGTTTTCTTTCTTTTGATCTAAAACAATGAAAACTCAGTAAGACTCTCCGAGATCTAAGCCCGTATGTCCCGAGGATTCACTACTTGAAAAATATATATCTTTCTAATATAATCTATAGACACATCATCCGTCAAATTTTGGATCTATCAAAAGAGTGCAGTAAGTAAATTCCTCCGCCCACAAGATTACCTTTCCTGTAGTGACCCTTGGTCTTCTGGACTCAAGGTCAGACAAAACGAGGACCAAAATACTGTCACCCTCATAGAGAATTAACTCGACAGTAAAAGGAGTAGACATTTTATTCCGACGGAAAACACCAATTTTGAACATTAAGACTTTGTGTCAACGGTATAAAGTACCTTATTATTCTACGATACAGAACCTTCGTGAAGAGACCACCGATTCGCCATTTCTTAGGCGGACGGTTATGACCTCTAAAGCCAAGCTGGGGACCCATCCCTTCTAGGAGACCTCTGCCTTTACCGTAGGGCGAGGTCATAAGAACAACCTTTTAGGGTACCTCTCTCCTCGGACCGCCCGATGTCAGGTACCCCAACACTTACTCCGTCTGTCCTCATCGTTGATTTGTGCTGGTATATAACATTTCTTTTCCCAAAGTAATAAAATACATAGTGAATTTTTTTGGGGTGATGGCTAACTTTAGCGAGTTACGAATTCTGTGGTAACTAAAAATTCTCTATATATTTATAAAATAACTACTTTAACTTTAAATGATTAACAACTTACGGAACTTACGTACACCGCATAAAATGTTCAGGAAAATGGAACTACGAATGAACGTCTTTTTCCTGACTCTACTGTCTAATAACCTCGTTTTTGCAAATTTTTTTTCAGAAACGAATGTTCAACACTAGCAATTTGTGACCGCTTCAAAGTCGATGAAATTTGTCGACTATTACAAGCACTTCCCTCTTTTTAGTTCGGTAAAAAGGAAGAGACCTTTTATCCTCTATTGATTACTCGTAGACACAGTATATAGATGACCATGGTTCATGACACACAAGATCTGTTCTGATAAATTGGTGATGCAAAATTAACAAATTGTGATAAAAAGACAATATGACAAGCGTCTCACTACTATCTAAACAACCTAATAAATAATTGACAAATGACTTTTGCATCACTCAAGAAACACCGTCAAAACTTCAAAAAAAAGGATTACGTTTGGATATCTATCTTTACTCCCGTCCTTTACGGTTAAATTTCTATGAATTAGTGAAAAACTACTTTTATAAACGTATATACATAAAATAGGGTCATATCCTTCGATAATGTCTTAAAGACATAGATCAAAAAAACCCAAAAAAAAAAATGAAACTTAGAATTATCAAAATCATTTGACAATCCAGTTAGGTTTTATAATTCGACTAACAATGTATAAATACACACAGATTATGCCTTCTGGACCCAAGGTGGGGACCCAGTCTTTCTAGACCTCTTCCTTTACCGTTGGGTGAGGTAATAACAGACCTCTTATGGTGTCTGCCTCTTCGGACCGTCCGATGTCAGGTACCCCAACGTCTCAGACTGTGCGTACTCGCTGATTGTGAAATTACTCCTTTCTGATCAGAAAACTACAATGAATAAATACATATATAACCGTTTTGATTAAAAATTCTATGAAATAGGAACATGTATTGTACAATGTACCTTAACAAACAAAAATTACCTTTCTTTAGTCTAAGTCATTACGATTATGAACAAGTTCCTACTAGTTGTTTATTATCATTTTCGTATACGTTTTTTACGTCACTACTACAAGTAGAAAGAAGGACAGATCTTTAGTAATTTTATGTTGAAAGTCTGTACCTTCTGGTGCCTAATGAATAGTTTTTTAAAAAAAAGAAAATTAAATTTCCTATATTTGAGTTCCTTTAGAATTTGTAAATGGACAACCTAATGTACTTATTAACCGAAGTGAACATCTCATGTCTATTGACTTTCATTGACAAAGAATTCAGATCCAAATTAACACCAAGAATCAAAAGAATCAATGTCGATACATTTCACAAACTAATTTAAATAAAATTCAAATTCGAAAGAAAAACGAACAATCATAAACTCTAAATATTACCATACGATTTATCGTTTCAAGAAATTCTCTACAATATTCTTAGATTCAGGACGATGATTATTAAAAATCTATTTGGTTCAAAAAGAAAACATATTACGTATAATCTATAAAACACTATTCGAAAATGAGTTAGAAACACGATGTACAAGGTAGTCGATGACTTATTAAAAAGAAGGACGAAAGACATAAAGAAAAAAAAAAGAAAAACATAAAGAAGATTGCGATGATTTATTTGGATGCACGGTAAACCGGTGATAACGTTTACATTAGAAAAGTAAAAGAATGGTAAGTACACGAAAAAGGGGAGAACCTTTAATATTTTAGTTTTTTTAATAATAACACAAATATACACATACAAAGACTATCTTACAAATAAACCCCACACGTCCTGTTTCGTCTAAAGTCCGTACCACTTTTTTTAGCCTTACCGAAGTACCGTCTTTCTCTTGAACCAACCTATCCATGGATGAAGTAAGTCATGTCATGAGAAAAAACAAACTCTTATATATGAAATTTTGAAAATCTGTATTAAAATATTATTTAAAACTTCTTTTGGTAAAATTGTCAACATTCCTGAATTACATCGTGTCTTACACTCTTTGTATTAAGAATCACCTTTTTTGAACGATTTTTAATTACAAAGTATCTTAGTTTAGTCAAAAAAAGGAGAGAATGACCCTCAATATGTCTTCAAGAGTATCTTCAAGAAGGCAAAAAATTCCTTAAAACACCGTATTTGTTTATGTGATATACATTATGTTTGATTGCATTAGGGTAATATCAAATGATCATTATCCTGTATTAGAAAAGAAACTCTCAAATTTGTCGGTCAAAGAGAATAAGGAATCTTTTCGGTACCTACAAAGTCAAGAACAGTGGAAAGATAGATGAGTTCTATGAACAGACAATAGACGCATTGGGCTTAGAAATCAAACACGAATTTGAAAGAAACAAGACAGATATTAAGAATAGACTTACAATAAGATGGAAGTTATTTCAATCGATAAATTTTATTAGTAAACCGTTGTAAAAAATGTGAAAATTATAGATCTTAAATAACTCACATTTTTGAACTCATTACTAATATATCGCTAGGCTCTATTAACGGGGGTATAGAATCTTTTTATTATAAGAATTTATTATTTACGAATTCACCTAAAACTGACAACAGACCTATAATCGAATTTGTAGACGATCAGTAGAGTAGATCACTAAGAACTCTATAGAAAACCTGTAGACAAGAATTTCCTACTCATAGAGAAGTGTAGTGATTCCATTGAACCTATCCGACTAATTCGTCACTTAAAAGAAAAAAAAGGAAGAGAAAAAAGGAAAAATAACCTCACATCTCAATTCTTATAACATAGAACCTCCTTTCTTATTTTCATTGTGATCATTCCAGTGATTGTCTCTGAGACTTTTTTGGTCTACTTGTCCAAAAACTTTGGTTACAATCACTACCTTTAAATGACCGAGATGGCTTTTTTTAAATGACGTCGACGATTAATATAATTGAGAAGGTAACAACTTAATCTCTAGAATCCCAAGTATAACGTACTTACTTAAACTTTATTACTTGTAAAAGAAAGGTTTTCCTAATCACGATAATGTCCCTACACAGGACATACACAATAATTATCGGAATTCCCGTCACACTCGGTTTTATCGTGAGATATCTTACGAATTTCACATAAGAACTGACACGAAAACGAAAACATCGGACGAAGTGTCATATGATATTACTTTTCCCTTACTCGATCAGTGTGAAACCTAAACTTAGAGACAGAGAAATCCGTGAACAGGTTCAGGGAATTAAAAAGATGCTGAACCAAAGAAGTCGACTGAACGAAACTCCACTTCTAATTTATATTTTGAAGGACCGGATCACGGACTAAAAGTTATCCATGAAATGGGTACAATCAAAAGTCGTCTCTAAACGTATTATTATAATTTTCCCAAGATTTTCGATAGGAATCAACTATAGATAGGATGTAAATTATATACTTCAAAGTAGTAGAGTCGCCCCTTCCTTTACCGTTGGGTGAGGTCACAAGAACGGACCTCTTAGGGTCCCTGCCTCCTCGGACCATCCGACGGTAGATACCCCAGCGTGTCTCAGTCTGTGTTGACTTCGTTGACTCGTCGTCGTCGTCGTAGATAGAGTCACAATTTTCATCCATGAACTCATAGTCAACTGTCGGAGTCAAAGTCACAGTCAAATTATCTCTGGAGGTTTAAAAATTAATGAACGTTCATTGTACTAATATTAATTGTCTGTTTATACTTTTTATTATTCTTAAGTCTAAAGGACGTAGATTCTAGTCCCTTTATAACCATTGTGAGTACAAAGTAGTTACAGTCTAATCTATTAATATAAAGTTTATTCAAGAAACATGTATCGGTATTTTAGATAATTTATCTAGATTTTGATTACTCTATTACGTTTTGTAAAATTCCTTTTTTATCCGATATTTCTTGTATTTTCTTCTGTATGTACTTCTACCCGACACAAGTACCTCACTTTTTTTTAGTTATGATAGTTCAATTAGTCAAAAGAGGACTCATCAGGCATATAAATTACATTAAGGTTATTTTTGGTGTCGTCTGAAAAACCCCATTGAACTATTTCTTTAAGAATACAACTGTCACTTCTCTCATAAACAGGTTTTCGTCAGTTCTGTCAGGACAGTACTATAGTACGTATAATCGTCCCTGGTTTTCTGTAATTTGTCCTTTTACACCAAAACTATCTCCCTGTCTGTCTAGCAACCGAATGTCATCTCTAGGGTCTTTATCTACACACGAATACCCCTCACCTAATCTTATATACCGACAAATTCATCTCTATGAACAGTTTTTTTTGTTGAGTCGGTTTAAAAATAAGTCTTTATTTATTAGTCTTATTAGTCTTTTGTCAGGAAGCCGAACATTTACATCATTGACTGTTTCATACAATCTTAATGATCTTTCTCTAATTTCCACCCCTCACACGGATACCATGAATAGGTATGTAACAGGAACCGTAGTGAGATAGTATTGACCCCAGCAACAAGATTCTTGTCGTAACGAATTCACAAAACACTTTCGACACATGTCACGTCGAGAATTAAGTGGGAATGTGTCCCGGTTAATAACTTTATTTCTTGTAAACTGAAAAACCCAAAAAAATAATAATCAGAGGAGTACATTATTCATGTAATTTTACGTAAACATCCGTCACTGAACGTCATGCGTATCAAGGACGAGAGTTCCTCAAATGAGACGACCTTTTACTCTCATCCCCGTCCATATGGATGTCCATTGAGACGGTACCATTGTTAGCATGACTGAAAATTATTTTTTGAATTTACCCCTTAACCTCGTAAAGTCGATACCCCAAACTCCATCAGAGGTACCATAAATTAAGACTTTTAGTTCCGTCCCAGTAAAATCTGTTTTACACAACCGGTTCCGTTCTTCTTTAATTTAAGAAAAAACCAAACACATCCAAAAAAACCTGTGTGGTACACCGTACATCCCTAGAATCAAGGGGTCCCTAACTTGTACACGGGAGTTGTCACTTTCGTGTCTCAGGATTGGTGACCTGACGGTCCTTTAAGGTACTTAATTTAAGAATTATACCAACCATCAACCACCCAAGACTTCAGGACCGAGGGAGATGGTCAAAGGTACACTGTAACCCGTTTGTTAGGAAACCATGAACTCAAAGAAGTAGATATTTAATCTCTATTATGGTTATTAATAGAGTGTCCTAACTTTAAAAAACTTTTTAAGAGGGAACTTCACACTATATATACTTTTCTTGTGTATATTATTCTCATATCGAACTACTTTACAGTCTTCGACCCGTGGTGACATATTGGTCGTGGGTCTGGTTCTTTGTTGTAATAGTCGTAGGGTCCTCCGGAGATGTAAGAGGTAACACCAAACTCTTAAGTCACTCTATTGTAAACATTCCACGAGTCTTATAAGTCATCCGTAAACCTTTACTCGAGTCTTAACCCTATTCCCAGTATCACATTTACACTTATAATCGGTATACCACCACTTAGGTGGTAACATCGACACTCATACCTACTTGGTCTCCTTAATGAACAGTACGTAGTTTGTGAATTTGTAAATCATTTGAAAAAAATTTACTCACCCCCCTTTTTTATCTCAGTCCCAATGTTTAAACCCCTTGAAGGCACAACTTTCATCTCGGTCTCTTTCTTTGTTTATTGACCCGGTCCTACCACCACTTGTCTCGATCCTCTTACATCACAAGTATTTTTGATTTTCTTCTATTTCATCAATCGTTATAATTCCGAAATCTCTCCGGTTCATTTCTTAACTGTCAATAGTTTTAGTAACGAAATTAAAAGTACCCGTCGGTAATATCTTTGTGATCTTAGTTTCTGTTCGTATTTTAAAACGTATTTTATCCAAAACGTCAGATTGAATCATAAGTTTATTAAAAAAAAAATTAAACACCTTCATACCAACTAAATGTTCCGACATAAAGACGACATGACGTTTCACCGAGTCAATATATGTGTTTAAAAAATACCAGAAAAGGTAATATCAAATAGGGTCCTATAACTTATATCCAGGGACACGAGATGTCATCCTGAAACAACAAATAGGTGTTTATTTAATAACTCCCAGGATCTCTAATTTACCCGAATTTCATAACCCTCCGTGGCACAAATTTCTATTTTTTTTTTTCACTTTTATTTTAAAACTTAATTAAAAAATAAAGAACTTTTTCTATTATATCACATATTAACGTAATATGACCATATCATCAGACGTAATTTACCCGTCTCTTGAACTTTAAACTTCTTACTATGAAAAACTATCTTTTTTGTTACTCGGAAAATTTTTATGTATATTTACTCCCGTTTCTCACTATACCAAATACTTCTACTGAAATAACGAAGAAAGTGATGGGGTCAAGATGGGTAGGGTTTGGTCAAAAAATGATATTCGTCTGTATCAGTAATATTTAAATTAGTTTTATGAGAATACGAATTTTAGGAAGTAAACGATTGGAAATGAAAGTCTTATAGACCAATAGGATCGAAGTGTAAATCTCCTAAACCCCCAGAATAATATATTTGAATGTCAACTAATAAGTCTACTATAGGTTTTTTAAGACTTTTTTATGATCATTTTTCTTTTTGACTGTACTTCTCATCCAACAACGAGTAACAAGTCAACGCAGACTGAGAAACGGTGGGGTACCTCACGTCGTGTGGTCCGGAGGGACTGGAAGTGGTAGAGGGTCTCGAACGAGTGTGAGTACAGGTAGCTCATCCACTGTGGTAGGTCGGTAGAACAGGAGACAGCAGGGGAAGAGGAGGACGGAAGTCAGAAACCGTCGTAGTCCCAGAAAAGATTACTCGTCAAGAAGCGTAGTCCACCACTTTCATAACCTCGAAGTCATAGTCAGGAAGATTACTTATAAGTTCTAACTAAAGGAAATCTTAACTGAACAAACTAGAGGAACGTCAGGTTCCCTGAGACTTCTCAGAAGATGTTTTGGTGTCAAGTTTTCGTAGTTAAGAAGTAGTGAGTTCGGAAGAAATAGCAGGTTGAGAAATGTAGGTATGCACTGTTGACCTTTGTGGTATCGAAACTGATCTACCTGAAAACAATCGTTTCATTACAGAGACGAAAAATTAAAAGACAGATACAACCAGTATCGAAAAGAAGGTTCCTCGTTCACAGAAAATTAAAGTACCGACGTCAGTGGTAGAAGTCAATAAAACCTCGGGTTCTTTTATTTCAGACACTGACAAAGGTAACAAAGGGGTAGATAAACGGTACTTTCCTACCCTGGTCTACGGTACTTGAATCCAAAAACTTATAACTCAAAATTCGGTCGAAAAGGTGAGAGGAGAAAGTGGAAGTTCTCCGAAAAATCAAGGAGAAGTGTGAGACGGTATTCCCACCACAGTAGACGTATAGACTCCAATAACCATAAAGAGGGCCGTCAGAACTAAGGTCGAACACGAAGTAGGTCGGGTCATAAAGAGTACGACATGAGGCATACATTCAATTTATTCGTCCTATTGTTATTTGTTGGAACTGCATGAGGAAAGGGTTAAAACTTGGTTAGACAACAAGGAACAGACCAAGATAACGAAGAACTGGACGTCTGTCCAAAGAGGTCTCCGTCCACCCCACCGGACTATAAAGGTAGAGAGAATTCTTAAAAGGTGTCAAACAACACTAGGTGTGTCAGTTTCCGAAATCGTATCAGTCACTTCGTCTTCATCTACAAAAAGACCTTAAGAGAACGAAAAAGACACTAGGTTGTCTACAACCGTCAAACTAGAGAACAAGGAGACGGAAAAGATTTAGGTCGAACGTGTAGACCTTCAAGAGCTAAGTGTATGACAACTTCGAATGGAACCTCTCAAAAATCGTAATGGAACGATCGCACACTTTGTTTACGTCAACACGTCATCAAACTTGTAAGAAACCGAGACAGACAGAAACCATCCACCCTACATTAAAAAAAATCAAAGTGGAGAGATTCATAGGTATGGAAAGAGACTTACAATTATATAAACTCTATATTACTTTCTGCATAAAAAGAACTCATATCCTTCAATATCTCGTGAAACCAAATTAAATACCATAGGTAGTCGAAATTAATATGGGTCATCGAACAAAGAAAAAACTCATTAAGACAAATGTTTATGAATGTTCCTAATTGTAACGTACTGAAAAAGAAAATCCACAGAAGGTTTCTTTTGCCAAACGAATAAAAGTTTTACCTTATTTTAAATAAAATAGAGTTAATGGTATACCTAGGTGACCTAGAAAAAAAATATTCAGATTCTAAATAGAATCACTAGAACAAAAAGACAAAGAATTTTGTAAAACGATAAAACACTAGGATTTCTGATAGAAGACAAATGAGTAGTAAATAAAGGTCGATACGATACTTTTTTTTTTCATTATGTTATCGTTTTACCAAAACCTTCGTGGAGCTTCCTACCATACCATCACTTTATTTACCTTCTATAACGTAACGGGTTGTAAAACGTAGAAAGTTCTACCATACTTTCTTCTCTCTCTGTGATGGAAATTAACAACCGAAAATCAAAGGGAAGTTGTGTCAACCCCTCAGTCTTAATCAGTAAGAGACAAGTATGACAGTTTCCTATTCTTTCAATTGTGTTCTTTTATAAACTGTCAATAATGTATTTATTGTACTTACGTTCTTGTTTCACTGTGATGAGTTCTGTTTACTATTACCACTTTAACTAACGTACTCGTTTTAGAGTCGAATTCCCAGAAATCTATGGTATAGGATCTAGTCCCTAGGGGTTGGGGGTCCGGTGTCTGGTAATCCTTAGTCGGTGTGTCCTCCACTCACCGTCCGGTCACTCCCTTCGAAGGCAGACACAAATTGTCTCCGAGGCTAGTGAGGGAAATTTGGACTCGAGGTGGACGACAGTCTGGACGTCTTCATAATCTAAGAGTCATAATCTAAGAGAAACATCGAGGAGGACACTCTTAGATTACGGACTACCAGACTCCTCCCCGACTCCACTACGATCACGACCCCTCGGTGACGTTTATGTCTAATAATAATCGTCTCTCTAAACTGATGTGTCTCTGGTGTTAGTCATCGACCTGACGTGTCTCTGGTGTTAGTCAACGTACATCTGAGGACAGTCTTGGGATAGTCACTCACTGTTAACATACACACGTACGATTCAGTGAAGTCAACATAGGTTGAGAAACACTGGAACACCTGACATCGGACGGTCCGAGGAGACAGGTACCCTAAGGGGTCCGTTCTTATGATCTCACCCAACACAAAAGAGGAGGTCCCCTAGAAGGGTTGGGTCCCTAGTTTGGACGTAGAGAAGGTAGAGGACGTAACCGTCCGTTCAAGAAATGGTGATCACGGTGGACCCTTCGGGTCCACCGTTAACATATTAATAAAGTAATATATAATGTTACATTATTATTATCTTTATTTCATGTGTTATTTACATTACGTGAACTTAGTAGGGTTTTGGTAGGAGAGGGGGGTAGACACCTTTTTAACAGAATATACTTTGACCAGGGATCACGGTTTTTCCAACCCCTGGTGACAGACTCTACTCAAAGAAGTGTGACTTCTTAGTCATTTACTTGTTATATAAAGATTCCTATTTTTTTCTTTCATGAGAGTAGATCAATTATTCCTGAAGTAATACATTATAAGACACTGTTATAATCCTTGTAGGGTAAAACGATCTTCATATACACCGTCTTTAGAAAGAACAAAACATGAACTATACTACGTAATCACCTGTTTAGAAGTTCCCTCTATACATATGTGTTCATCAACCTTCTTTTATCTACCACATCTTTAAATTTTTAAGTAATCTAATAAGGTCTTGTTTTTTAACTGCAAAATGTTAATACTTAGTTTATACCAGTAGTAGTAGTAGAGAGAAGTCTTTTTATACTCGGCATTTTGTAAAGTTTTGAAAAATTTCGTAACATACAACTGTTAAGTCTACATCCTTCTTGGTGGCTTCATTACTTCTCAACCTTGAGTGATATCTTTATGAATTTTACACTTTGATCGTAAATGTCTACCTGTACAAAGTACAAATACGTAATTCCAACTACTCGTCAATACAAATCTTTTGTACCAGGTAAAACAGATATACACCTTATTCTTAAAATTAAATATTAAGTATAACTTTAAAAAGATAATCAAAAAGTAATAGGGAATAAGAATACATTTACCAGTCTATTGGAGTTTTTATGACTTTTCCTCTCTTACTCCAAGTCACCTAGGTTTACTGTAAAGAGGACCACCATCGAGTCGACCATTTCTTAGGTGAACGTTACGTCCTCTCTGGGACCAACTAATGACCCAGTCCTTCTAGTAACCTCTTTCCCATCTTTATGGGTGAAGTCGTAAGAACCCGAAGGGACCACCGAGTCTACCATTTCTTAGGTGGACGTTATACCCTCTGGACCTAAACTAGGGACCCAACCTTTCTAGGGGACCTCCTCCCGTACCGTTGGGTAAGGATATAACAGACTTCTTAGGGCTTCCCGTCTCCTTGGGCGTCAGATGTCAACTACCCCAAGGATTCTCAGTCTGTACTGACTCGCTGATTTGTGTCTTGTCATGTTGTGACTCTCAATTTTCTAGAGTTCTTTTGACAATTGTCAAGTATACCATACATTGGTAGGGAGAGGGAACATCAGATGTTTAGATTACTCAACCATCTTTACCGTCCTCACCAATAAAATAAACAAGATCAAAAATTCTTCTTTTATCTCGGACTTAAATAAGTCATAAGTCAAGTTAGCGAGTCAGTACAGACTGAGAAACACTGGGGTACCTGACGTCGTGTGGCCCGAAGAGACAGACAGTGGTTGAGGGCCTCGAATGAGTTTGAGTACAGGTATCTGAACCACTACGGTAAGTTGGTAGAGTAGGAAACAGCAGGGGAAGAGGAGGGCGGAAACTAGAAAGGGTCGTAGTCCCATAAAAGGTTCCTCAGTCAAGAAGTGTAGTCCACCGGTTTCATAACCTCAAAGTCGAAGTTGTAATCAGGAAGGTAACTTGTGCATCCTGACTAAAGGAAATCCTACCTGCCCGACCTAGAGGAACGCCAGGTTCCCTGAGAGTTCTCTGAAGAGGTTGTGGTGTCAAGTTTACGTAGTTAAGAAACCACGAGTCGAAAGAAATATCAGGTTGAGAATTGTAGGTATGTACTGAGGACCTTTTTGGTATCGAAACTGATCTGCCTGGAAACAACCGTTTCATTACAGAGACGAAAAATTATACGACAGATGTAACCAGTATTGAAAAGAAGGTTCCTCGTTCCCAGAAAATCATAGTACCGACGTCAGTGGTAGACGTCACTAAAACCTCGGGTTCTTTCATTTCAGACAGTGACAAGGGTAACAAAGGGGTAGATAAACGGTACTTCCCTACCCTGGCCTACGGTACTAGAATCAAAGGACTTACAACTCAAAATTCGGTTATAAAAGTGAGAGAAGAAAGTGAAAGTAGTTCTCCGAGAAATCAAGAAACGAAAGACGGTATTTCCACCACAGTAGAGAGGGTCGTTAGAACTAAGGTAGAACACGAAGTAGGTCGGGCCGTAGAGAGTACTACATGAGACGTATATTCAATCTATTCGTCCCACTGTTATATGTTGGCACTGCATGAGGAAAGGGCTAAACCTTGGTCAAACAACAAGGTACAGGTCAAGATTGACAAAGAACTGGACGTATGTCTAAAGAGTGTCTAGTCCACCAGACCATAAGGGTACAGAAATTCTTAAAAGGTGTCAAACAACATTAGGTGTGTCAGTGTCCGAAATCGCATCAGCTGTTTGGTCTTCATCTACAAAAAGACCTTGAGAACGAAAAAGTCACTAGGTCGTCTACAACCGTTAAACTAGAGACCAAGGAGACGGAAGAGATTTAGGTCGAAGTTGTAGACCTTCAAGTGTCAAGTGCATCACAACTTCGGACCGAACCCCTTAAAACTCGCAATGGAAAGATCGTACACTCTACTCATGTCTACACGCCATCAAACTTGCAAGAAACCGTAACGGAAAGAAACCCTAACCTTACTTTTGACTGGAAAAGGTCAGGATACCGGTGACAACTCAAAAGGTCTAAACGACCGTATAACTCACGTCGTGAAAGTGTCGTAGTAGAAAATCCTGAACTTTATCGAGTCGACCTTAAGGTAGTGGAGGTGATCGAAACAAGAATCACTACGAAGGATTCCGGGTGAACTGAAGTTTGAGGTCGTACAGACCGAGATCCACTCACTAGGGCGGTAGCACCAATAAACCCAGTACTTCTTAAAAAAAAACATATCAAGAAGAACGGTGTCTTATATAAGTTATAAGAAGAAGTATAGAAGATGAAGACTATCCAGACATTGTAAAGACAGGAAATAACACGGGTAAAACGTACTTTAAAGAGAACCACAGAGGTCAAAAGAACCTCTAGAGATCAGAAAGGGTAAGATAACAAAAGGAGATACAGAAACGTAACTAGTGGTTCCTTCCGAAAGAAGACAGAGGAACGATAAAAAACCTTGAGACGTAAGTTTCCCTATATAGAAAGGAAAAGAGGAAACGGAAATCGAAGAGAAGAAAGGAGTCGATAAACATTCTGAAGGAATCTGTTGTCAAAACGGAAAAACGTAAAGAAAAAGAACGCCTACCAGAACTAGGGACGAAGGACATGTTATAGGGCTCGAAGACAGGTATCAAGAAGCCCGTGAGACGAATAGTCTAGATTAGGGAACTTAGATAAACAGGGAAGGTGACATATTCACATTCCCTAAATTAAATCCAGTTTGGACTTACCAGATCATCCCTTGATGAAGGAAGTTAAATTCAGAACAACCGTTGTTCCTCAAGTACTAGACTCGGTGTCAGTCGAGGACGAGAACAAAAACTACTGAGAATTCTCGAAGAGGTAGAAACCGACTTTTCTTATATTAGTCAGACTAAAGACATAACTGGTAGACCACTACAGGTACAAATCTCAGAAGAGAACACAACAACCTCCCACAAACGACACTGACCACGCAAGACAACCGTTGAGGTAATCTGAAACTGGACGAAACAAAACATGAGGTTCCGGTTTAAACAGACAATAAGGTCCATAGAGAACTGAAGGATGAAAACGTAAAGTCAGGGGATATTACTTTTCCTGTAGAAAAACCCCACACACAAGATCTTCCAGAACATCCAGAAGAATCTTGGTAAGTTGAAGTCAAAGAAGTCGTAATGACCAGCCCCATATCTGAACCTAATGACACTATAACTTACCAAACGGAACCCTTGTTTGTCTATAGTAAGACAGTAAAAACTCTAACGTCGGTTCATGACGTAAAGTCTGAGAAAACAACTGATACTACCGATGAGGTAAAGAAGATTCCCTAAGAACGGGTGTCACCATCTATATTACCAGTAGACTCAATTTAAGTGGGTAAGGTCAGGTAAAATCAAGCGACTAAGGATTTTACAACTACAAGTGAGAACGGTAGAGGACAAACTGGTGAAGGTTAAACGGAACTAAGTACCTGGATTGTAAGGTCGAAGGATACGTCATAACGAGAAATGTCGTAGTCTGAACTGAATGTAGTGGTCAGTGTAGGTGTGGACCCTATAAATTAGGTCTATACATTGGTAGAAAGAGCGAACATCACATGTTTAGATTACTCAACCATCTTTAACATCCTAAGCAATAAAATAACCAAGACCAAAAATTCTTCTTTTATCTCGGACTTAAATTCAAAGAAGGTTTTAAGACGTTACTACGTCAATAACAAAATTATAACATTTCCATTATCTCGTACTGCATCGTTCAAATTCCTTATAGATTTCCAACATACAGAAAAAAGTAGTAAGAATTGTAATATTTTATAATTTATATTTCTTCTATTTAAACTGTCTTCAAAACATCTGTATCTTTTAGGATATTAAACTGGATCTTCTCAGGTTGTTACAACTTGTAATTTAAACCCGATTACCTTTCCAACACAAAACACACGGTTTTCTTCCTTTTTTTACAAAATAGTCAACGAAATGACACAATAGGTTTCAACTTTGTCTATGTGAGTTGTCTCATTTTTTGTGTGTAAATTATTATATTCACTGTCTTCAATGGATGTAAAAGAACTCTAATAAAAAGGGGAGTACCGGAAAGTTCCAGTCTTTTAATTTGTAAGACGTAGACAGGATACCACCAAGGAGATCTTTAAAGTGTAAAAATTAAATTTCAATTAATGAAGGGGCCACCGAGTCTGCCACTTCGCAGACGGATGTGACGTCCTCTGGGTCCAAGTTAAGGACCCAGTCCTTCTAGAGGATCTCTTCTCTTACCGTTGGGTGAGGTCATAAGAACGGGGGGTGGGTGGTGTTTTTTTTTCCCCCGAGTTTCTTTATAATGACCTCTTTCGTTACCGTGGGGTGAGGTCATGAGAACGGACCTCTTAGGGTACCTGCCTCCTCGGATCATCCGATGTCAGGTGCCCGAGCGTCTCAGCCCGTGTTGATTCACTAAAATGAAGTGAAGTTTCCACTAGTAATGGAAATAGACAAATCCTTCCATGGAAATGTAATGGAAGGATTTGTCTTGTTCCTGAATTTTACGAAATTGAAACTACTCAACACGACTAAAACACGAAAACAACAAAAATCTAAAAGATTTGGGACACTGTCAACCTGTTTTAACAGAATATATCGGTCGTTAATAAATTTAAACGGAAGTTTAAATGGAAAAAAAAAAGTTGAACTGCAAGTAAGTAGGACTCTAGTAAAAGAAAGAAGGATTTCATATAGAAACTCTTACAGGAAATTATACCCAAATGATTCTTGTCTAAAAGAACCAAAAAAAAAAAATTAGAGTTTCATAAAAGTAAAGAGGGAAGAATAAGAACTCTTCAGTAGTGAATCAGAGATCCCTTAAAAGAAGGAGTCTGATCAACACGAAAAGTGAGAAACCACAAATGTCAAAGTGAGTCTACCTAAAACCACTCTTAAGGAATAAATTAGAATGAAACCTCATCAACCCTGAGGACCTATACTCCTACAATATAGTCTGTAAGATAAATCTACAGGAGAGAGGGTAAGAAAAAGAAGTAAACATCGAGGTCACTTAACGTTCAATTGTAAAAAATAAGAAAGGAGGACCAGAAATTGGAGAAATTATAGAAAGTAGAGAAACACACGTAAGACCCATTCAAAACATCTAAAAAAAAAAAAAAAAACGGTCGATACAGATTAGTCAATACACTACGGAAAGATTCTAAGATTAAAAATACATGACATAAAGTAAAGACCTTTAACAAAGGTAAGTAGATTAACAAAAACTAACTGGAGAACCAGAACCAAAACTGATAGAGAAATCACACGAATAAAAGACAAAACATAGGTTATTAAGATTATTAACAGCAAAAGAGTCAAAAATTTATTAAAATGTTCGAGAACGAGTATCATAGAATAAAGGAATACCCAAAGTAAAAACTAACTCTAGAGAAAGAACGTCCTAACATCGTAATCTCTCTTTAGACCTAAGACACCGTGGACCTTCGTAACAGTCGTGTCTCTATGAACCAAACCACAAAAGGGACCAGTCTATTACACTTAAGGTCTCGGGTTCGATCCTCTCACGAGTGAACAATTCTTAATAGTTTCTTCTCGGAAGAGAGGAAATGGATCTCGGTTCCGAGTCTGTTATTTCAAAGGTATATCAAGACGGAATTTCCCCCTTCACCCGAAAAAGGATTAAGTGAAAGACAATCAAAGAACACCCCCAAGGTGTCAAGACTCGGAAATGAAGGGTTACGGAAACTACAGAGACAATTGTGTCTTTAATCATACATATCGTCAATTGGTCCTCCTCTAAACCTCGGGATCCAAATCCGTTGTCTGGAGACCGGTGAGCACGTGAGAAGTAAAATTGCCTGTTGTTTATGACAAAGAGACAGTATTCTACCTTCGTAAAACGAATTTCTCCAATATTCATTTCTCGTGTTTTTACTTACTACTTATGGTAGTGTCTGGAATTCAATTACAAGACAAAATATTATTTTACCACTAAGAGTTTGAAAGTCCAAGACCCTGGGAAGATTCCATAAATATTTTAACAAAAATAATAACTGATACGGTTTCGGAAACTGACACACTTAGTGTTATTTGACACCTTTTAAGACTTTCTCTACCCTTATGGTCTGGTGGATTGGACGGAGAACTCTTTAGACATACGTCCAGTCCTTCGTTGTCAATCTTGACCTGTACGTTGTTGTCTGACCAAGGCTTATCCTTTTCCTCATGCAGTTCCGACATATAACAGTGGGACGAATAAATTGAATGTACGTCTCATGTAGTACTCTNACTTCTTCCGACTCACGGCTTCTTAACTACGAAAACTTCACACCACAACCTCTTCTGAGAACTCTCAGGGAACCTGACGTTCCTCTAGGTTGGTCAGGTAAGACTTCCTCTAGTCGGGACCCTAAAGAAACCTTTCTTACTACGATTTCGACTTTGAGGTCATGAAACCGGTGGAGTACCCTTCTCAACTGAGTGACCTTTTCTGAAACTACGACCCTCCCTAACCCCCGTCCTCCTCTTCCCCTACTGTCTCCTACTCTACCGACCTACCGTAGTGACTAAGCTACCTACACTCAGAACTCACTTGAGGCCCTCAACCACTACCTGTCCCTCCGGACCGCACGACGCTAAGTACCCCAGAGTTTCTCAGCCTGTGCTGACTCTCTGACTTGACTTGACTTGACTTTCGGTGATGTACGATTGGTTCTTATAGAAATACTTTTCATCGATAAGGTTGGTGCTTTTTTCATCACTCTACTCTTCGTAACAAAAAGTAAAAATGTTTAGAAAAATTATAGAGGAACCTATATTTCTATTCTACCAACCTAAGGGTACAGACGAAAACGTAAATCAGACAAGGTTATTCAACAAACCTAATTTTATATACTTCCGTTAAACATTAACTATTTTCTCTTGGTTGGAACACCTGGGACACATTATTAGAATCTCTGGGAATCGACAGGAACCTAGTGCAAAACTCTTCACTCTACATCCTTTCAAAGGGCAATGATCTACGGTAAAAACACCTGTTCGGTAAACATGTGTATTGAATAACACTAAAGTCATCACATTATATTTCGGTCCAGTATAATTACCTTAAACTTTCTACCCGGGTCTCAACCCATATCTAAGTCCAACTCCGGTCTTTACATCCACATCTCAACATAACCTTATTGATATTCCCTCATAAATTTAAATCCCGACTAAACAATCAGTAATTTCAACGGACAGAATCTTAAGACAAGATTATAGAATACGAAGGGAAAAGGGTCTTATTACGTAATTGGTCAATTTTTATCTATCTTCCTGAATTACTATTGTTCAGGGAATAAAAGGAAGAGGGACGGAGGATTAAGGTGAAGGATCCCTGGGAGTGGAAATTATGTAGAACCAAAATAAAGATTGAAGGTATAGTGATTTATCATACGACGTAAAAATATAGAATTAAATAGTTGATATGTAATTAAACTGAAGAATGTCAGCACCACTCCTCAAGTATATATGAAAGAGTACGAAGAGTACAAAGAGGAGGGTTTAGGTCATTATACCGACAGAGAGAAGTTGTCATGACAGTCAAGACAACACCAAGGTAGTGTTCAACTATCATAGAACCATGATAATTCTTAGAAAATTAAGAAGACGAAGTGAGAGGGAGAAAGAGGTGAGGTAGGGCGATGAGTCGTCATCAAAAGGAACACTATCGTAAATGTAACACAAGACATTATCAAATAGAAGTCACTAAATCCAAATAAGATTTTGAACTTTCGTTTTGGTAAAGTAAAAATACTGATATTTATCATATATGATACCACGGTTCATGACTAGATACTAATCTTAAGGATCACATAAGGTAAAATATTGGGACATAGTGAATTATTAGAAAGATCCGAGTTCAAGTTTACCCAAAAGGACAAAAATGTGAGATGATCAACGAGTCGACACTAGTACTAAAAAGAACTGGTCAAAGTATAAAGGACTTCAGAAAGTAATTGGACAAAAAGTGGGTTCAGAAGAACCACGGAACTAATATAGTACTCTAAAGGGGTCCGAGGACTACACGACAGATAACAGGTCAGTAGACAAAAGGACTTGTAGAAAGAGGACCTCCAAAGACAGGAAGGAAACTAACGCCAGAGTAGACCCGGAAACATAATGACGACTGGACCCGAAAATAGTGAGACGATCAAACTTAGGTGACAAACACCTTAAAGTACCATAAAAAGAACAAAATAAAAAACCACTTCATGTAAAAGTACATCGAAGGATTCTTTTCCGTATATCCTTCATTTGAATTCTGGAATTTACAGTCTTAGATATAAGACACAATTATCAAATCGACCCACGTCTTAAGGTGTAACTATTGGTAAAAGGGAACTTAAAAGTTCTATAATGGTATAACAGAAGGTCGGTGATCACAATTTTTATTCAGACTAAAAGTAAATCAACACACATCCATTGGACAAAACAAACACAGACCTCTCAATTTCCTAAAAAAAAGAGAAACAGAACTCCACAATACTTTTCGATTTACAGTCGCAACAGGAAAGAAAGACAAGACGTGAGGCATCTGGAGACTTAAACTTTTGTGTAAGGAGGGAAGTTCTCACCCTTTTAAAATAAAGAATTAAAGAAGGTACACGAAAAAAAGAAAAGAGATCTTAAGGAAGAACAATCTTAAATTCTGGACGATATAAATAGGAAAGAGAAATTAGTAAAAGAAATAGAACAATTACAGGAAGTGAAAATAGAAGATTGTTCACATTTCAAGAATAAAATATCTATGTTTAACCTCTAAAACCTTTAAGAATGGACAACGAAACTCAATAGGTAAAGGGTACCTTAGTAAGAACAAAGAAAAAGTCAAACATCATTATAGACCAGTAAAACCGACCGACAAATAAAACTATTCCGAAGACTGACAGAAGTGAAAGTCGAAACAACCAAAAGTCAACGATTCTGCAAAGACTAAGAAACACTGGGGTACCTGACGTCGTGTGGTCCGGAAGTGATAGAGGTCCTCAAATGAGTCTGAGTACAGGTAACTCAACTACTACGGTAGGTTGGTAGAGGAGGAGACAGTAGGGGAAAAGGAAGACGGCAGTTGGAATGGGTCGTAGTCCCAGAAAAGGTCACTCAACCGAGAAGTGTAGTCCACCGGTTTCATAATCTCGAAGTCGTCGTAGTCAGGAAGGTTACTTATAAGTCTCCACTAAAGGAAATCCTAACTGACCAAGTTCATTGAAAACGACAAGTTCATTGAGAGCAACAGAAGAGGTCGTGGGGTTAAACTTTCGTATTAAAAAACAGTGAATCGGAAGAAATACCAGGTTGAGAGTGTAAACATGTACTGATGACCTTTCTAGTATCGAAACTGATATACCTGGAAACAGTCGTTTCACTACGGAAACGAAAAATTATACGACAGATCCAAACAGTATCGAAAGGAAGGTTCCCGTTCGTAGAATTAAAGTAACGATGTCAGTGTTAGGTCTTACTAAAACCTCGGGTTCTTTTATTTTAGACGGTAACAAAGGTGAAAAAGAGGTAGATAAACGATACTTCACAATCCTGGTCTATGGTACTAGAATCAAAAGACTTACTACTCAAAATTCGGTCGAAAAGTGAGAGGAAAAAGTGGAAGTAGTTAGTTCTCCGATAAATCAATGAGAAACGAAAGACGGTAATCCCGTCATACCCGACCCAAAGACTACATCAACGACAAAGAGGGTCGTCAGAAGAACTAAGGTCGAAGATGAAGTAACTCGGGTCGTAAAACGTACTACATGAGACGTATCTTCAATTTATTCGTCCCATTGTCATATGTTTGAACTACATGAGGAAAGGGTTAAAACTTGGTCAGGTACAAGGTACAGACCAAGATTGACAACGAAGGATCAGACGTCTGTCCAAAGAACCCTCTGTCCATTACACCAGACCATAAGGGTCGAGAAATTCTTAAATGGTGTCAAGTAACACTAGGTGTGTCAGTTTCCGAAATCGTATCAGTTACTTCGTCTTCATCTATGAAAAGACTTTAAGAGAACGAAAGGGATACTAAGTCGCTTACAACCGTTAAACTAGAGACCAAAGAGACGGAAAAGAGTTAGGTCGAATATGTAGACGTTCAAGAACCAAGTGTACGATAACTTCAGATCGAACTTCTTAAAACTCGTAATGGAACGTACACTTTACTCACGTCAACACACCATCCATCAAACTTGTAGAAATCGAAGTCAAGAATTCGACTTCCATTTGTCAAGTCCTTATACTTTGTAAAAAAATGAGAAATTATAGTTATTATAGGATTTACGAGGGGGGGGGTTCTCTTTATGGTAAGGATAAAATACAGACTAATAAAGAATTCGAAAGAATGGGTACAACTAAAGGATACAAACAAAGTATTAAACGAAAAAAATCAAACAACGTGAAATTTTGACTGACTTTGACTAATCTAAATAAGTGTTTCCTATAATAGTAGATTTATTTTCGAAGACGAGAGGACCAACAAATCATTTACTTTTAGAGTAAAGTGTTTAATGAAGACACCGTGTCCTACACCCAAAAATAAAATACAGGACCAAATAAATTCTAACCACCCCCCCTCGTGTACTGAACACCCTAAAATCAAGGGTTCGTCCCTAACTTGACCCCGGTAACCGTCACTCTCAAGTTTCAGGATTGGTGACCTGACGGTCCCTCAAGGGATAAATTCTTTGTTGAATTCCTGTCAACACGCACACACGAGTCAACGCAGACTGAAAAACGCTGGAGTACCTGACATCGGGTTGTCCGAGGAGACAGGAACCCTAAACGGTCCGTTCTGATAACCTCACCAAACGGTAAAAGAAGAGGTATTTCTACCAATTCAGAATTTAAAATATATCTCCATATTGAATGGAAAATAAGATTGTGGTTCTGATCCGTTTTTGGAACTAAACTTGACAAAGTTGAATTCTGATTAAAATGTATTTGATTAAACTTGAACTGGACTTAAGAATTTTTAATTAACAAATCTGAATCGACGAACTATAAATTAACGTAATCATATCAGGTCACACCAGTAGACACAGTACATTTTCTGACAAAAAGATTTCCATAAACTTTAACTTTCTCTTGAAGGGTCTACCTAGATTCTATTGTGTAGTCTCTTAGGAATAAGAATTGACGACAGTCGACGGGATCGGGAACTGAGGGACCCTTGACTCTCACCTAGTAGTAGGAAGTACTACGAAACAACCTCCGACACCAAGGTCAGGTCTACTACCAATCCCTGGACCAACATCTCTCGTTCAATCTAATCAATTCCTACATTTATATACCAATAACGATTTACGTGACCGTAGAAAAAATATACCGACGACCCTTCCCACTGATATTTTAAATAACAAGTGTAACTCTGTATCAACTCACTCTTATGATAATTATTTATACACCCCGTTATTCGTATTTGGTCTCGTGTTCCAGTAGGTAGGGGTTCAACACACCTGAAGATTTCTAGTCTCCGTCATACGTAGTTTAACGAACGGATCGTATGAACTATAAAGATAAGATGAGGTTGAAAACGAAAAACAGGATATCCTGTGTAAAACCCCTCGTATTTTACACTTGTCTACGAGCTACTTCTCGTCACCCTACTTACCTTTGTCATATCCTAAAGTTCTGAGAGACCTAAAAATACATAGGCATATCGGACATACACGCTTTAGAATGGTCATTTACAATTAATGTTCAAGGTGTCTTGACCACGTAAATATAAAATTTGTACTAAGAGAAAGAGCCAAGATCCTTAAAACTTCTTGATATGCATTGACCTTAAAAAGAATTGTTACACCTTAATAGGTATCTTTTACAGTTACGGGTAGATTAAAGGGTGATAACGTCAAATTTGAAGGAAAAAGGACAGAATATTAACCGTATATACATCTTTTACAATCGATTAAAAATCACAGTTTTACACCTTTTGGAGTAGGTTTATCTTTAATATTCTCAAAGAAACCTGAGACAAGATTCAAAAACAAAAAAAAAGAAAAAGTATAACCCGACTTTAGACGGTGGGAAGGTAGGTAACCAAGATCAAGACAAGAGACCTCGTCGTACCTCATTCAGAGAAGATAATCTTCCGTCGATAGTATAGAAGGTTCCAGTGGAAAAGATCTGACTTACAGGGGTCCAGGAGATGAAAAATACATTTTATTATGGGTATGAATATTTGAAGTATGACTAAGGAAAACTTATGTAAGATTAACAGTCACAGAAGGTATTATGTCAATTTTATACTACCGGGGTCTAAAATTAAGATACGGTATAAAAAAACCATAACACGTATGGTCACTTCTTATAGGACATGACATTGGGTACTTAGTCCGTGTGATCAAATAATCACGTCGAAGTCGATACAGTCCATAAAAAAAAGGAATCGTCATGAATTGAAAACTCAGCATAATTTTGCATACCAGTTGATTTTGGACAGTCCATTTATTGACAACCCCGATAGGAAAAAAAATTCTTCCGTAAAGACGGAACCATTATCTCGAAATCGTCCACACTAACACTTACATAATGAATTGTCTCTTGGATTTTGTTGTTTTTGCAAAAATATACGATCGTAGACACCCGGAACAAAATACACTGTATCCGAGAGTTTAATTTTTAATTTCATTTACAATGAAATTCTTGAAATGGACTTCTATGTAAACTAAGTCTCAAAACCTTTTACCAAAACAGAGAAACTCCAGATTTACCAATACTAACGTTTTGTAGACTGAATCCAGAGGAAAACGTCGTACGCGATGTAAAAATTCTCTCTTTCTTTACACATATTACTAACGACGGACATTGGACCTTTTACATAGATTATATTATCTATGACGTAACATTTTAGACATGAGATCTCCTAAAGAGTTGGAGTCGTGACAACCGTAAGAAACCTATTAAGAAACAACACATATCGACAGGAAATATCCTATATATTGTCGTAGTGACTGGAGATGGGTGATTTATACTCATCGTGTGTAATGGTGGAAGAGGAGACGTCAAACTAGTAGTTTTTATAGAGGTCTGTACTGGTCCATAGATATCCTCCCGTATCAGAGGGGATCAACTCTTGGCGACGGAATCTCGTCGTCTTCATAAAGAATTCAGTACAGCCATTGTTAAAGATGGAATTTACAAAAGGAATTAACCTCGATCTTATGTTATAAAATTTTGATATCTTGTATTATTTCTTGAAATGTATGTCGTCTATGAAAAAATTCGAGGATTAAACTAGTCAAAAAGAAGGATTATGACGAAGAATAGAGTCAAACAGGAGGGACGAAACACTATTACTAGAAAACTAGACTTTGTTATTCACACTGACAGAATTAAATAAGTCTAATTCCCTACTTTTAATACGTTGTCATTGTTTATCCCATAAACCAATCCACCAAATGATTCAAGTATGAACAAGAAAACATCAGGTACTAATTTAATGACCCTTTACACGAAAATTCAACTAACTTAAAGATCTAAAATTTTTAATTTAACATAAAACAAATAAGAAGATGAGGTGTTATATCGGTCGTCGGTCGAAGCCCACATCGGATGAGAGTAGGTTGGTGGCAACGATCGATGTGACAGGTAGTCCGAGGTCATCGACGAGTGTGTCAATGACGACGGATACGTGGTCGTCGGCGGTGTCAACGTCAACGGTCCGGACGAGGTCATCGACAACGTCGACGACGTTGTCGACGACGAATACCTCCAATGGGGTGACGTGTGTGTCGCTGACTGATACCAATATGTGTCTCCGTTGTTCTTCGTGGAGGTGGTGGTGGGGGTCGATGATGTGTCTTGATGGTCCATTCTTTCGAAGACGAAAGTAATCGGAATTGTATGTCCAAGTCACCGTAGTCACAAATTACATTACAGGTTCGGTTACGAAAAGTTTGAACTCAGAACGTTTTATATGGAGATTACTATCTCTTTTCACTCACACACAAGGATCCATTAGGTCCCCGTATGAGGTCTCTAATTCGAAGGAACGTCACTCAAAATATAATAATTAGGGGGTCAGGTAAAGTGAAGTGAGATATATATACAAACGAAATTAAATTTTTTTTAATGACCGATTTATAAAATTAAATTGTTCCCAAAACTCCTTTTAATTCTGTATATTCCAGAAGACGGGGAACAACCATGACACCGTAATAAATAGGTGAACCCCGTGGGGATACAGACAAAACTCTTGGTACTCGAAGTCGACACACCCTGTTTGTCTAATGTATCACAATCCTGAAGCGACAGTCAGGTCACCAATGGACCGTGAAGGTGACGTCCCTCGAACCCAAATCGGAGACCACACCTTGGGTGTACGACCTTACGGTCATTTGTTTCGTTTAATGTACTACAGGAGGACTTTGTGACACCTTTAAGATAACGGATACACATGAAGAAGGGGAACTCTATGACAAAGAAATATTGTCTTTAACTAGGACGGGAATTCAGTAGATTAACGAAGAACAATCCAAATACCCTTGTATTTCGAGAATTAAGAGAAATATTTTTATACCAGAGGAATACAGAGTATACCGTGATTTAATGATGAACGAATTAATTATTTAAACCACGATTAAGAAAATTGGGTAAAAAACAAACAAATGAAAATTCTAGATCAAAAATTTGAAACCCCGAAGACTAAAAAATTATAAGAAAGATTTTATTTCCCTAAATAAAACAATAGGTTCTTTAACTGTATACCTAGTCGTAATAATCGTAAACGATAATTATAAATCGTCCAAAGATTTGAGTCTAAATGAAACTGCACACTAACAAAAGGAATGCAGGTATCTGTCTTATATTATTTAAAATAATAAAAATTATCCCACATACTTCGGGTAGTAAAAGACCCAGGACGGATGAAGAAGTCAGAAAGATGGACACACGGAGGGTTCGGGAGGAGTGATATATGTCACGATCTTAAGTTGGTCGAGTAGAACTAGAAGTAACGAAAACTCTAAACATTAATTATAAGGAAAGGGAATCTTGGAGACAAATGGAAGGGAGGTGGACCTTCGAGAATGAGTAGTAATACAATTATTTATCACCACTTATTCCTACTTGTTTTTCTTTCGACTTTGTCAGTGTTTCGAATCTTGTAGGTCCACAAGAAATGAGACCTTAGGTAGAAATTCCGTCTAGGTGGTAAGTCAAAAATTTATTTTAATTAAAAATCCATTACAAATAAAAATTTACAAAACTACTAAAAAAGATGACATTTTCCATTCGTACGATGAATTTTACTAAACTAGAATAAATTACTTCAGGGTTTACTTAGGGGAAACATAACTTAAACTTAGAAGACAAATATAAGTATGTATAAATCCAAAGACAAAAGGAAATAACCTAAAAAAAAAAGGAAATAACCTAAAAATTACACCGTTTCTACTCCAAAAAAGGAGACGGTGAAGTGACTATCGTTCTAAAAGAAAGTAAGAGAAAGAAATCCTAAGCATGAGTATACATTCTAGGTGTCGAGGACGACATCGAATACTATCATTCGTCATGATGGTTGTTGGTTGTCGTTGACGACGACGACATCGACGGCGGCGGGTCGGAGTCGGAAGACAACGACTCTGGATGATAGTCTGTCCACTCAAATAATTGTATGGTGGGAAGGTAACATGTGACAACTTTGTATAATAAGTTCCACAATAAATTACTTCTATCCGAAAACTTAGGTAGATTTGAACAACACAATATAATGGAACTCTCCGTCCAAGATCGGTACAGGACAAAAGACATATTTTTACGGAAACTCAGGGTTTCTCTCTTCCGAGACTTCCGTCAAGTATTAGTATAGGAAGAGAGAACCTTCACATAAAGTACAGACCAGAAGTCGAATGTCAAGAAAAAGACGACTTTATTCGTCATGTTTTTTTCAACACCGTCATTGAAGACCGACGGACGAAAACCGGGTCTTTACGGGTCTGTATGGAAGGAAACATTATTCACCTCCGGGACTACCACCAAAGGTAAAACACCTAGGTATAAAAATTAAGTAGAAAGAGACTAGACATTACTGTCAACCAAAACAATAGTCGGTGACTATCATGTTATATATAATTGCCAAACTTACGTCTTTGACAAAACAAACGTTTCGGATGTATAGACATCAGAAATTTTCTACCTAAAAAAAATGTATCTTTAAATTGACTCGTGGAAATTCTGGTTTCGAGAGAACTCAAGACTTTTCAATCAAGTCAACGAGTCACCACACGTTGAGAAATACTGGGGTACCTGACGTCGTACGGTCCGGAGGGACAGGTAGTGGTTGAGGGTCTCGGACGAGTTTGAGTACAGGTAGCTCAGTCACTACGGTAGGTTGGTAGAGTAGGAGACAGTAGGGGAAGAGGAGGACGGAAGTTAGAAAGGGTCGTAGTCCCAGAAAAGGTTCCTCAGTAAAGAAGTGTAGTCCACCGGTCTCATAACTTCGAAGTCGTAGTCAGGAAGGTTACTCATAAGTCCTGACTAAAGGAAATCACAACTGACCAAACTAGAGGAACGTCAGGTTCCCTGAGAGTTCTCTGAAGAGGTTGTGGTGTCAAGTTTTCGTAGTTAAGAAGTCGTGAGTCGAAAGAAATATCAGGTTGAGAGTGTAGGTATGTTCTACTGACCTTTTTGGTATCGAAACTGATCTACCTGGAAACGGTCGTTTCATTACTGAGACGAAAAATTATACGATACAACCAGTATCGAAAAGTAGGTTCCTCGCTCGTAGAAGATTAAAGTACCCACGTCACTGGTAGACGTCACTAAAACCTCGGGTTCTTCTATTTCAGACAATGACAAAGGTAAACAAAGGGATAGATAAACGGGATTTTACTACCCTGACCTAGGGTACTAGAATCAAAAAAATTACAACTCAAAATTCGGTCCAAAAAGTGAGAGGAAAAAGTGAAAGTAGTTCTCTGAGAAAATCAAGAAATGAAAGACGGTATTCCCACCACAGTAGGAGTATAGACTCAAATAAATAAAAAGAGGGCCGTCAGAACTAAGGTCGAAGTACGTCGGGTAGTAAAGTGTACTGTACGAGACGTATATTCAATTTATTTGTCTTACTGTCATATGTCGGACTTTTCATCCGCTGAGCAAAGAAAAACTTCCTGGTACTCTCACACTCATCTCGGAACTTAATCCTTTCTCATCTTAACCAAAGATCGGGACCACAATGGTCATAGTACCCGTTCACTAAAAAATGGAGTAAAGTAGAGAAGAGAATAAACACTTACCCCATCAACTGAGTCGAGAAAGATCCAATCAAAATCTAGATCCTAACTAAAATACTCAGGGAATCTTTCACCCAATTTTCATGAAACTTAATATTACTAGGACTGAAAAGAATATCAGAGGAAAGATTATTAAACACCCATGTTACTCGAAATTATTTGAAGAACTAATTAATGGTTCCAAACTACCTAATACGACTTCTCATGACTTAATTAGAACTCAGTCTAATGGTACCATATCAGATTTTAGACTGTACTGGTACACTGAAAAATTTTACTAAATCGAGAACCTGTAGTCTCAAAAGAACATTTTACAACATGTGTAGACATACAATACACCTAGTCTCAAGTATGATACACATCTGTTTCAAAATATTTGACAATTCACGACAAATAAATTTCATGTAAATGAATTGATTCGTATTTACTCAAACCAGGGACTATATAAACCCGGAAAGAGTCTTTTGATGTAAACATACGAAATCACTAGGAATTACTCCCTAATTAATAATTAAATCACTACCATTTAGAGTATTCTAAGAATTCCATAAGTTTATTCACACACACGAGAGTCAGTATAGGCTGAGAAACACTGGGGTACCTGACATCGGGTGGGCGGTCCAAGAAGACAGGTACCTTAAAAGGTCCGTTCTTATGACCTCACCCAACGGTAACGGATGACGTCCCCTAGAAGGGATGGATCCCTAGTTTGAACTCAGAGGACGTAATCGTCCGTCTAAGAAATTGTGACATGGGGTCCATATGTGACCAACATTACACAAGTTTCTGTCGTCTTTCAAGTCCGCTCTGTAAGTACTATCGGCACATTCTTGTCGACGTGAGCTCGATAACTGTAAACTTCTTAATTCATCGAGGAACACCCAACATTAATCGAACTTCAAATCATACCTGTTTAGTCATTTGAAGAAAATTTACCATAAACTTGTTCAAGGTATATTAGTTCGTAACTTTTAAAATGACACTGAATTTAATATGAAACTCCGTGTGAGACAAAACAAGGGTCATAATTCGTATTGAGAGTTCATATGACTCATCGGGTTTATGTGTGTGTGTGTAAGAAAGGAATTTTGATAAACAATTAC
This sequence comes from Capra ibex, assembly GCA_006410555.1. NCBI lineage: Eukaryota > Metazoa > Chordata > Mammalia > Artiodactyla > Bovidae > Capra > Capra ibex. Next base: position 32,522,523 of record SJYO01037955.1, read on the forward strand.
TGTACCAAATTCATCATGACCATAAAGTTAATCACCGTTTAGAACTGTTTTACAGTAAAACCTTTATATATCTTTCGTAGACCCCTTCTTATCATTAAATATATCTACAACATGAAATACTTCAACCATTATTCTTAAAATGAGGAAAATAGTTCCTCTTTAACGATCGTATTTTAAAGGTCAATTACTACAAATACAAACAAAAAAGATCCTATAACCATGTCATTGATATGACCAAGTGGAAAGATTAAAAGAATACAGAGAAAGGGTTAAATCGGGGTTTTCGTCCAATATCGGTTCCACGTTGAGTCATATGTGTTCGGGTCGTTTGAGCTGTTCACTGTCGGTATTTTGGTCGGTGTGGTTCAGGTCGATGGTGATGAAAGAGGTAAATAGGACATAGGAGGTGGCATGTCGGTCATCGTCGACGTCGATGACACCACGGTAGGATATGGGTCTCACGATGAATATCATGGTGCCGTCAATGAATAAGACCATTCTGACTATTTCACACAAATTTACTCATTTGCTTAATTTGAGTGATTCTTTGATAGAGCCAAAAGACACCCTACTAAAATGACCCTAACTTAATTAACTATCCGCAATTATGTTTATAAACATGTGTTACACCGTCTACTTGGTATGAGAATACTACATACCAAAAAAAAAAAAAATTACGGTCCTTTAAAATCGTCTTACATTTTTACGGGAGACCCGAAAATTTTGGAACCCGGATCGTAACGTCAGTCTCTTTTATTGTAGATCATAAGATGTCCCAGTAAAGGACAGACTGAAAAGGTTTACTTAAACTTTCAAGTTCCGATTGAAGTCCTCCATGGTGACTGTATAAATGAAACAAAAAGGTCGAGTGTTCCTCAATATAGAAGTATAAATGATAGTCTTTATTCATTAAACTTTTATAACCCTCGGAAATATTTGTAGGTATCTACTACCAATATATTGTGTAGAAAACTTCTTGTCTCATCTAAATAAAAGGAATCATTAGTGTATAAAAAGGACCGGTTCTCATTAATGGTTTTGGAACGACACGGGTGACATGAAGGATTAAAAGGTGACTCCATGCAACATCATAACCTCACGAATTTCAGGGTGTACCGAAAAAACTTCTGTGAATCACTACATGATTACATATCAAACAACAACCAAAACGTAAAATGAATAAGGAATCATACGACAGAACAAGTACCTCCTAAATTCCACCGTATCCATTAAGGTAAAAAGTAGAGAACTACAAAAAACCATCAACTCCACAATCTTCATCGGCGACTTAAAAATTTGAAAAAAATAAAGAGTTTCTAATAAAAATTAGAGAATGAGATACAGCTTGAGACACGTACTACAATCCCTATGTTTAATCAGTCCGTACTATACAAACCCTAGTTCTCAAGTAACACCGACTTTATGTCCTATGTGCCCTATTGTCCTTTAACTCCGACCTTTACAGTCACACCTTTCGGAACATACCAGACGACACAACAGAACAGAAATAGAACACCCGTCTGTCCTACGGTTTCTCTCGAGTTCTTTCCCTCGTTACCCCTGTCTAAACATTCAATTAATTCTGTCGGCACACCTTTACTTGACTGTATTCCTCTATAATAAGAAACTAAACAATGAGTACTAACTTGTCTATGTTGAAAAGACGGAAAGAGACCAATTGACCAATATTGACATTTACCTCAATAAAGTCACTTTAGATAAACCTGTGAATTCCTTTTTTTGCGTGTAGTCGAAATTATTTATTCCTTACACTATAATAGGAAAGGATAAGGAACAAAAAGGGAACGTAGATAAGAAGGGAAAAAGAAAGACGGAGAGAGTCGGAAACAGAAAGAGTCAACGAATTTATATGGAATGTGTCGTACTTCTATTAATAAATACAAATGACGAAAGTATACAACTACATAGTAAAATTTTGAGTTTCGATAACTAAATTTTTCCTCCTTTTTAATTTAATGATCCGTAGATAGGGATCTGTGATTAATGGTAATTGAAAAATCACGTACAGAAAGATATGAAAGAAGGTACCCTAATACGTATACATTTGTATTACCAAAGAAATATTTTTCACTTAAAACAGAATGTACATGATGTCACATTTGACGAAAGGAACAACACTTACGGGATTCATATCTCTATGTGGTAAGGGACCAAGTACAAAAAAGGGGTTAAAATCTTGTAAAAGGAAAACGTCTTTTCACTTTTTTTTTTTTTTTTTTCTGTTGTGTACGGGTATGTTGTAAATGCATCCAAGTGGTTTATAATAAAACAATGTAAACGAATTGAAAGGAGACAAATTTGTGTAAAAGTTTACTAAATCGTTACAAAGGAACAAAAGATTCAACGGCTACTGAACCACGGAACGGATCTTAAGAAGGTGAACATAAAGGATTTTTATCCTCGTAAGAAAATATATTGTTTTACGTCTATTCTTTAACCTGTACCTATAATAGATTATTTAAAAGAAGTCAACAGGTGTTTACAGAAAATACCGACCTGAAAGAGGTATTCACTACATAAACATGAAACAGAATTTAAGTCCTAGGTCAGTTCCTAATATCCAACATAAACCAATAATCAAAGTAAAAGGAAACTACATCTTATTAGGGACCCCGAAGGGACCACCGAATTGTCATTTCTTAGGTGGACGTTACGTTCTCTGAGCCCAAGTCAGGAACTCAACCTTTCTAACGGACCTCTTCATTTACCGTTGGGTGAGGTCATATGTACAGATCCTTTAGGGTACCCGTCTCCTCGGCCCCCAACGACGTCAGGTGTCCTAGTATTCTTAACCTGTACTGAATCGCTGATTTGGTGGTGGTGGTGTCTTATTGAAGATAGAAATATAATAGAGAGTACTGGAACTAAAAAATTTTTTATAAATAGAATAAATAAATGACAAACCAACGTAGTCCAGAATCAACACCGTATGGCCCGGAAGTAACACCGTTCGTTATACGAACGGTGTCCGAGGTCTCTCATGTCCGAGTCCGAGTCCGAGTCCGAGTCATGTTCGTACCCGAGGCCTCTCATGTCCGAGTCATCAACGCCACACGTCCGGGATACCGTACACTCTAGAATCAAGGTCCTTGTCCCTAACTTGGCACAGGAGACGTAACCTTCCACAAAAGAATTGGTAACCTGGTGGTCCTTCTAGGGTCGGAACTACAAAAACTTCTTAAGTCTGTTCAACGGAACATCTGATAGGGTGTTAGACCTAAATAGACTAAAAGAAATATAAATCTAAGACCGTCAAAAAATCAGTCATTTTGATGGATACAGTCGTAAAGTAAAGTCGTGTAGTCCACGTACATTATTTCACTTTCAGCGAGTAAGCACTGGCTGGGAAACGTTAGGGTACCTGACATGTCAGGTACCTGAAGAGGTCCGGTCTTATGACCTCATCGATAGGAAAGGAAAGAGGTCCCCTAGAAGGGTTGGGTTCCTACTTGGGTCCAGAGGGTGTAACGTCCGTCTAAGAAATTATCGACTCGGTGTTCCCTTCGGGTCCTCATGACCCCACCCATGGGATAGGGAAGAGGTCACCTTGAATGGTTGGGTCCTTAGTTTGGTCCCAGAGGACGTAACGACCACCTAGGAAGTGGTTGACTCGATAGTCTCTTCGGTCGGTACATTGTTTATTACAGTCAAATAAGGAATAATTACCACAGTTTATATTAGTGATTAACTTCATCACTGATGGTCTAGAAAGGAAAAATTTCTATGGAAAAAGGTAAAACATTACTTGGTTCAATAGATACCCGGACAACCGGGTCGATAGAAAGATTCCACAATGTAGGAAACTTTTAGTCATTGACTTAGTTTAAGAGGTAACCACTTACTTTTTAGGAAAATGATTTTTAGGAAAATTAAGAGGTAACCATTTACTTTTTAGTCACACTTTACTCAACCTAAGAATCCTTAAGAAGGGACTTCTTCTCAGGGTAGTGGGGAAGAAAAAATCACAATGATATCCGAAGAAAAAATAAGTCAAATCACATTAGGTAACGAAAGTAAAAAGAAAAACTCCGTGTGTCACAGGGTTTAAACCTATCATTTCCTAGGAAAAGTTTGGTTAAGACTCAGAAAACTTAAACCGTAGTAATCAGAAACTCGTAAAGAAAGAAAAGACCGTGTCATTCTACAACGAGACGGACTAAGTGGTAACGTAGGGATTATAGGTCGTATCGTGGACTGTATCCCATCCTCTATTTTAGAGACTCTTTAATTTTTTTTATGAAATTTTTAAGTCATAGATCCGAAGGGTGTGAGTTCGAGATATTGTTTTGTAGTTCTCCATTCTTGACTTTACCGGGAATAGTGGAATATTGGATACGTCTTGTTCTGTCTCATAATTCCTTATTTATTTTACGTTTTGTTGTTATTTGAAACTCGGAAAGGACGGTATCTGAGTGTTAATCGGTAAAGCGTTTCCTTGGAACCAAAGAACATACCGTCACCATAAATCTTTGGTTCTAGATACGAATCTTTTTGTATCAAAAATTACTGATTATGACAAAATAACATACGGACACGATGCAAAATTTCAAAGACAACCCTTATAAATCAAAGTATAATTCCTTTTCGAACTTTGTCGTGACCCATTTTATTAGTAAAGTACATGTCTAAACAGACAACCGGTTAACAAAAAGAGTCTATTTAAGGATCTAAACATTGAATATAGTTTCTCATATGTGTAAAATTTCTTATATACTATGTGTTACACTTTAACGGTAGGTTTCTCTAGTAATAATCCCGAAGACTCAAGACACAGACGTTAAAATATAGACGATGTCGAATCCAGTCGATAAGAAAAATAGAGAATGACTTTTACTTAAGATCACAACCATGGATGATTTACTACCGAACACTATATTACATAAATGACGACTTCACCATCAGAAACAAAGACTATGACATGGAAATTTTTAATATGAGATTAACAAGATTAATACGTTGAAGAATAAACTATTCATAAATATTATTCCACGAAAAATCCACTTTAACAAAATCGAAAAGTCTTAACTCGAAAATGAATTAAATCTCTGTGTCGTAATATAAACAAAGGGGAATTACGAAATACTCTTTACATACATACAAACGATCATCAATATCCTTTAAATTTCCTCTAGGGAATCGTCTCAAGGTCTTGGAAGTCGTATGGAAAGTCAAATACGAAACTAAAAAATTTTTTACGACTTATCATTTGATATTAATTCGAATGGAAAATAATCAAAATCTGATGTACACACGTTTACTTCCTCCAATAAAACATTTATAATACGAATCACTAAAAACAACAAATTTATTGTGTTTCCTGGAATCTTTGACCAGTCAAGTCAGCGAGTCAACATAGACTGAGAAACGTTGGGGTACTTGGAGTCGGACGGTCTGGAGTGGTCAGGTAGTGGTTGACGGTCTCAGATGGGTTTGGGTACAGGTAACTCACCCACTACGGTAGGTCGGTGAGTAGGAGACAGTAGGGGAAGAGGAGGACGGGGGTTAGAAAGGGTCGTAGTCCCAGAAAAGTTTACTCAGTCGAGAGACGTAGTCCACCGGTTTCATAACCTCAAAAGTCTAAGTTGTAGTCAGGAAGGTTACTTGTGCATCCTGACTAGAGGAAATCCTACCTGACCAACCTAGAGGAACGTCAGGTTCCCTGAGAGTTCTCAGAAGACCTTGTGGTGTCAAGTTTTCGTAGTTAAGAAGCCGTGAGTCGGAAGAAGTGTCCGGTTGAGAGTGTAGGTATGTACTGGTGACCTTTTTAGTATCGGAACTGATCTGTCTGGAAACAACTGTTTCATTACAGAGACGAAAGATTATACGACAGATCCAACCAATATTGAAAGGAAGGTTCCTCATTCGTAGAAAATTAAGTACCGACGTCAGTGGTAGACGTCACTAAAACCTCGGGGGTTTTTATTTCAGTCGGTGACAAAGGGGTAGATAAACGGTACTTCACTACCCTGGTCTACGGTATTAGAAACAAAAGACTTACAACTCGAAATTCGGTTGAAAAAGTGAGAGGAGAAAGTGAAAGTAGTTCTCCGAGAAATTAAGAAGAAGTGAAAGACGGGTTTCCAACCACAGTAGACGTATAGACTCCAATAACTATAAAGAGGACCGTTAGAACTAAGGGCGAACACGAAGAAGGTCGGGTCGCAAAGAGTACTACATGAGACGTATATTCAATTTATTCGTCCCACTGTTATATGTCGGAACTGCATGAGGAAAAGGATAAACCTTGGTCAGACAACAGGTCAAGATTGATAACGAAGGACTTGACGTATGTCCAAAGAGTTCTCCGTCCAATCCACCAGACCATAAGGGTAGAGAAAGTCTTAAAAGGTGTCAAATAACACTAGGTGTGTCAGTTTCCGAAACCGTATCAGTTATTTCGTCTTTATCTACAAAAAGACCTTGAGAGAACGAAAAAGTTACTAGGTCGCCTACAATCGTTAAACTAGAGACCAAGGAGACGGAAAAGATTTTGGTCGAAATTGTAGACCTTCAAGTGCCAAGTGCATAACGACTTCGGACCAAACCTCTTAAAACACGTAATTAAATGATCGTACACTCTACTCACGTTAACACGTCATCAAACCTGTAAGAAACCGTAACGGAAACCCTAACCTTACTTTTGACTGGAAAAGATCGGGGAACCGGTGACGACTCAAAAGGTTTAAACGACTGTAACTCACGTCGTGACAGTGTCGTAGTAGAAAATCCTAAACTTTATCGAGTCGACCTTAAGGTAGTGGAGGTGATCGAAACAAGCATCACTACGAAAGATTCCGGGTGAACTGAAGTGTAAGGTCCTATAGACCGAGATCCACTCACACTCACTAGTGTGGTGGCACTAATAGACTCAGCACTTCTAGAAAAAACATGTCAAGAAGACACATATAAACGGTGGAGAAGAATTATAGAAGACGAAGACAATCCAGGTACGGTAAAGACAGGAAATAACTCGGCAGAAACGTACTTTACAAGGGAACCATAGAGACTAAAAGAACTTCTCTAGAGATCAGAGAGGGTAAGATAACAAAAGGAGAGAAAGAAACGTGTCTAGTGACTCCTTCCGAAAGAATAGAGAGGAACGATTAGAAACCTTGAGATGTAAGTCTATTCATATAGAAAAGAAAAGAGGAAACGAAAAGCGAAGCGAAGAAAAGTGTCGATAAACATTCCGGAGTCTGTCGGTAAAACGAAAAAACGTAAAGAAAAAGAACCCCTATCAGAACTAAGGACAGAGGATATGTTACAGTACTTGGAGATAGGTATCAAGTAGTCCGTGAGATAGTCTAGGTCAGGGAATTTAGATAAAGAGTGAAGGTGACACATCAGTATTCCCCAAACTAAATCCAGTATGGACTTACCAGATCACTGTAATCACTTACCAGATCAAAAGGGGTGAAAGAAGTTAAATTCAGACTTAAAACCGTTATTCCTCAAGTACTAGACTCGGTGTCGGAGTCAAAAGAGTAGACATTTGATATATATCATTATGCATGAAATATATGGATGGATATCAACACAAGACTCTATAGTGACAAGGACCTTGCGACGGAGAACATCATACCTAAGAGTTAAAAGTTTTTTGGATCCCTTAAGGGACTACCAGGTCACTAATCATGGACTGGCGAAGTAACGATATCCGGATCCAAGTCAGGGGTCAGTCTTGATTCTAGGACGTTCGGTACGTCGTACCGGTCTTTTTTTGGATCTCGGATCTTGAAGACTAGTAGGTCGTAACATCCTACGACGACTAGTATAGGAGGAAAAATAAAAGAGCTATGTATTAAGTACTTCGACGTAAAATTCATCGTACAAATGTCAAGAACGTGTGTTGATCAGTAAACCTTTAAAAAATAATTATGAAGTCTTAGAATACTAATACTAAAGGGTACGTAGAATTGGAAGTGGAAAGGTTAAGCACAAAAGAAGGGACACATTTTATATAATTTCACTCACCCAGTATTTAGAAATGAGGAGTCATATCGTCAAACGTAAACTCTTTAGTTTTTCAAGTCAAAAGGAATTCATCAAGAAGATTCTACAGTATCGTTGATCCTTAGAGAGAGAACTCGGAATTGAAAACTGGATGAGTAAAGGAGAAGTCCCCTTTCCTACTGTTAATCCCTCAGGTTGTCTAAAGGTCCCTAGAATCAAATTCTTTGTCATTCAAAAGGTCAAAATTGTATCACATTATTTATTTTAGTCGTTGAAAAAGTGTACATTTCGAAAATATCTAAAAAATTAGATATTTAGTGACGTGTATTTGTCGAATATATATATAATATATACATCGATCGAATTATACGATAAGTAGTTTCTGAAACTTGTTACCTTCCTATTTTAACTATGTAAATTGGTCTTTTAAGTCACGAAAAAGTGGAAAACCTTCAACTCTTGGTTACAGAAACCAAGAAATAAAGTTTAGAACAGAAAACAACAGGACTATGAGTAGTCTTGAGGTTGAGGTATAATGTCTGAAAACGGTTCGAAATCAGTGGAATGGAGAGGTTTGGTCAAAGACAGTCGAGGAATGAAAATAACTGACACGTCGGGGAAGTCAGTCAGTGACCCTAAGTTTTAGAAGCACAGTAGAAACACATTAAAGGAGAAAGTATAGAAAATAGGAGATTTGGTGGTTCGTGCATATCAGAATGAAAGTACTGAAAAAAAGGAAAGACATAAGACCAAGTCTGAAAAGGAGTTTGGTCGTGAAAGAATTAACATAAGTCCTCTTAAGACGAACCCCTTTTATGACATATTGTCAAGGTATTGGTGTTTTCAAATAGTCTGTACGATAGTGTCGGAAGGTCGTCATGATATTCGGAAGAACTTTCGTCACTGGTTTAGAATAGGATTGTGAACTGTACATAACACATTTATGAACCAACGAACTGAATGTAATTTTCTTCCTATTCATTGTAAAAAGAATCCAAAACACTCTATATTAAATAAACATTTATACGCGTACATTGGACAGAAAAATTCGTCTTAAATAACCCTAATTTAAGGGATTAAGAGTAGTAAAAAGAACCGGAAAATGTCCATACATTGTATTAGAAACAAACTAAAATAAACATTCCATGTAGAATAAGTCCAATACTTCGTCGTCACATAAGTCGACGTAGGAGGATGATGGTTGTCGTCGTCGTCGTTGTCTTCGTCCGCCGTCGCCGCCGCCGTCGTCGACGACGTTGTCGACGGACCTGTCCCTGGTGGAAATGATTTTTTCGTGGTAAGGTTTTATTTGTTGACTTTGGTTTTGTCGGAGGGTTTGGTGGGGTCTAAGTGATAACACTACAGACATTCTAGTCGACACGACCTGGTGTCCATGCATACAACATACGAAATGGTATTTAGAACTCACCAACAGAAACTATCAATTCATACTAACTAATAATATTAAGAATACGGATGTTTCTTTCAAATGTAAAAAGAGAGGACGATCGAAAATCAATTGTGCATGTATAAAGTAGTTTACTGGTAAAAAAATTTCCAAAAACATAACTGTATGTTCTTAAGATTCTTTTTATGTCATTTTTATTAATACTTACAATAATTTTCCACCTGTTTAACTCGAAAAGAAATCCTTCCTATGAACCGAGAAATTTATTTTGAAAATTAAATCGAATTTTCAAAATATAAGTCTAATCAACCCTAAAACCTCATTCTAACTTGAAAATAAAGAAAAAACCGTAAATACTAAGTGAAAAATTCGGAAAATACGTTTTAAGAACTTGAAACTAAAAGAATCAAGAAGTTCCAGATAGAACTCACATACTCATCTTAAAACATCAGTTTTTTCCTACTACTCTACTCTTCTGAAACAGGCTATATTTATCGTCTTCAACGAAAAGAGATCATAATTTTTAGGAATTCGATAAAATTATTAGATATTAAAATCCTATTGTAAAAAGTACTCTGACTGAAAACATATACGAAATATCCTACAATGAACAAAGATATATGAATAAAGGAGGTACTCCGACATCCCTGAAACCCTTATTCTTTCGACATCCTTTCACAGAAAAAGTTTTTATAGTTGGTTTCTTCGTACGTCTTGGAAATAAGGAAATAAAACGAAAAAAAACAACAACAAAAAACAATAACAAAAGAACGACAACGATTTGTACTTTATTCACTAAATCCCTTCCTAGACAAATATTTTAGATCACTCAAGTCGAGGGAAGGGTTGAAATGAACAATTACAGAAATTTTTACAGATCACAAATATATTTTTAAACCATTCGTCAAACCGTCCGTTTTCCGTATCATAAACTTTTCTAGTCTAAAACTCAAAAATCATCAAAAGAAGGTCAATGTAGTAGATAGTGGGAAAGGGTTGGACACATGTAAGAAAATTTAAATGATCTAGTCAAGACAGACGAAAAGTCATATCTTAAACCCTCAATAAAAGTTAATAGTCGTAAGAGACTCAATGTGGTTTGATCAAATTATATACACCGACAATTCTATTCTGGAAAAAAAAAAGGATAAAATTCAAACTATCTTTTGTCAAAGTAACACTATTGTACGAGCCCCCTCTCCTCTGTACCCCTTACAAACGTCGTTGGGTCCTGATTTGTACTTCCTCTTGTTCTTACAACCGAAATCATAACTCCTCACATAGGATGAGTCATTACTGACAAATCCCACTTACTACTACACCACCGTTAATGTTTACAATTCTCTGAACTGATACACCATTGTATGTTTTCGTATCGTGTATCGAGATCCCACTATTCAATTATCGTAAATCTTAGTCGGATATATACGTTCCGACTGGTAACTAAACCCCCTCGACCTACCAATGTGTTCTTGTCCGGTTCTCATGGAGACAATTCAGTCTCCGTCACGACATTCCCCAATTACTTGGATACCTCTTTTTATGACACACTTACTCTACCACTTAATCTCTGATTACATCTATATTCTTTCCTCTGATTCAACCAAGGTCATACTCCCCGACAGGACACAGACGCTGAATTGAACACCGGAACCCGTTCAACCTCTGATTCAGATAACAGACCCGGAAACAAAGGAGTGAAGACATTATCCGTCAACAGGGATTTATTAACTCCAAGTGTGACGAAGTGCTTCGGTGAAATCTGACGACGTCTACCCCTCTTCTCTTAGTCTACCGATCCAGAATCCAGAAGGAGAACAACAAACTTTATGTCATTGAAAGGAATGAACACGTATTCTAAAGTAAAACTCTTTCCTAAAAGAACAAAGTTTGAATCTTTTAGTAAAATCCATTGGAGATTTCAGGGTAAGTCGAGACTCTAAGATACGATAGATACGTTAAAATATGAGTAGTATACACACATATTTAAAAAAAATTTATTATGTCCTTTATTATTTGACCGGGGTGAGTTCCAGGAATAACTGGAGAGTAAAAATATTTTGACGGAAGGAGCCAGTAACTTCTGTTAAAAATTATCCATGAACGTGATAAAACCACCGATGATAATGTTATTACAATAAAAAGGAAGTTTTCCCTATGTTAAGACCGTCAATTTACGAAATTTATCTGAAAACAAGTCCCACCTTACCTAAGATTGTGTCTAACACTTTTACGTAAGAATTCAAAAGAGTCTACGTTGACTGAAGATTCGGTCAAAATATTCATTAGTATGGACAAATATTTCTCAGAACAATTGTACATCATTGTAACAAAAAAGAAGAGTACACCGTCTATATAAAAAGGAGGGAGGAGTATTAGGATATTAATTTATTAAAGAAAACCTTACTAGTGAGAATTATCAGAGATGGGTTATAATATGTATTCGTGATTTTCTATATTTAAGAAAGTTTGACTCTCGTCAATGGAATATAACTATAAAACCGATACCTACTTTCAGGAAACAATTAATTGCACAATCCATTCATACAAGAACCATTTGTTCCATGTCTCTTGGTGTTTATGTAGTACATCCATCCCTTCGGTGTACGAGGACAAGTCAACGAAAATTTTACCACATCACGATTTTTATTTTTTATTTTTTTATTTTACCACATCACGACTCTAAAATTACTCACAATCTCTAACCTTACTTAGTAACGTTTATTACATCTATCTTTTCATCACTTCGTTTTAATAAGAAAAACAAACTCTGTCTGAATATTTCTTGTAAATCTTCCCGTCTTTGTATTTTTTTTTCTTCGACGTAACTTTCGGAGTGTCTTATGGTCGTCGTCGTCGTTGAGATGAGCACCCTGAGTTTTAGTCGATGCAACACTCGAGACGCTACACAGAACATGCCCTCGTCTACGTATACGACGGGTGTAAGCACCACGATTCGTAGTCTTTCATCCACAAAAAAAGGGTGTGTTGGAATACAGAATTGACAGAAAAGAAAAGGTAAAAACCACCCCAACCCCCATTTCATTTCCTCCGAAGTTTTAAACTTTTAAAAAATCCCATAATGTACGGATTACATATATATTTCCACTGTAGTTTATCAGTAACGAATCCCTTCTTTTCTGACCACTGGGAAGAATTTTAACTTGAACCAGAAAAGGGTGGTTGACTTTAACTTAGTACATCAACAAAAGACGGAAGACAATCCGAATTCATATCCAACCATACGTACATCGGTTCAGTAAAGGAGTGGTTCACCATCTACATTATACATAGACTTAGACAAAGTGTGTCTAACAAAACTTTCATTACTCAAAAATAAATTTTCACATATTCTCTTTTTTTATGTTGTTTCTTTTTATACCAATTCTAAAAGTAAAATATCGCAGAAAATCCGTTTGAAAAAAAATTTTTTAGATGTAAGAGACTCAAAAGACTGTCTATTTATACGAAAATAAAACATCCACCAATTTAATGTGTGTTTTGAACCATTTGGGTAAGGAAGTTGTCTTGGTTTGCAACAATCGGTTCGATGAAGAAGTTGTCGACATAGACGAAGTTTCGGTTGACGGAGAGGAAGTTCGTAACGTCGTTCGTTAACATGACACTTATGAAGTAGTTAACGTTGAAGAAGTCACTTTCCAGAATGTCGATGTCCTTTGAGCAGAGAATTATCGTGTCGGTTGTGATTTCATAGTCGTCACGGACGTTTATACCGACGGTTCTTTTGTAGATGTGGGTTTTATTTGAAACAACCGTTCATGACTTCTAAAACACAAGGAAGATTGAGACAATTTCACCATAAAGAGGAGGTGGGGTCCTCATCGAGAAGATGAATGTGTCAACAGAAGAAAAGACCCTGGAATAAATTAATGTATAGACATAAAAAAAAGGAACTTTAAAAAAGTCAAGGCAAAAGAAGTCGGTATCTGAATTTTTATATATACATAAATAAAATGATAAGGAGTCCGACGATTGGATTAAGAATGAAAGAGATGAAGGATAGGCCAGGAGTCAGAGAATATCATAAAGTTGAGACGGGAAAAGACTTTAGTGGTTTTTGGATGAACGGTGTAACTTACCGGTCAAAAGACAAAGTAGGACAACTGGAGAGATTGTAAACTTTGTCAACTGACGATATGGAATTTCGAAATCAATACAGAGAGAGAGGTAAAACCCAGGTGACCGAGGTAGGAGTCTACAGAAATAACCAAGAGACCGAGAGTACAAGTAATCGACCATCATAACGATTCTAAGACTAAGAGAGTAGAGTGAGTCAATCATAAGTACTCATATGTATAACACATACGTTATGGAAATTTTAGCAAACCCGTTTAAGTCCTGCGGGTGGACTCAAGATCTTGGTATAAAATTCATAAAGGACCAGTAATAGACATACCAAGACAATTACGGATAATCACAGACAAAGATTGTAAAATAGAGTAGTGTTCTCATGACACTTGATTAGAGTATTTTGATGACGAAAAAGTGTACTTTTTCAGGTGACTGTAAAAAAGAATGAACAACGGAGAAGGTCAACAAAGATTAGGAAAACAAAGACAGCGATGTTATAAGAGGTTTTTTCAGAAAAAGAGAAGTATCGGAGACGAAACAAAAATCCGGAAGTTTCGACGAAGGAGTCTCGAAACAGAGAATAACGTAGGTCAAAGACGTTGTGAAAACAGTTTCAATAAATCATTTTTTTATAAATAGTTTAACACAATCAAAGGGTAAATTTTTAAAAGACACCGGAGGGGGAACGTATATTCTTTTTACAGACATAAGGAATTACTACAGTAGGTTCAGGAAAGTGTTTAATTGGGGATGGAGTCTATAGTAACGGAGATGGAGTCACGACACGAATTCAGTGAATCAGCACAGTCTGAGAACCATTGAAGTACCTGACACCGGACGGTCCGAGGAGACAGGTACCCTAAGAGGTCCGTTCTTATGACCTCATCCAACGGTAAAGGAGGAGGCCACCCAGAAGGGTTGGGTCCCTAACTTGGGTCCGGAGGACGTAATGTCCGTCTAAGAAATGGTAGACTCGGTGGTCCCTTCGGGACATGGAGTCACTATTCAGGATAACTTAATGGTTCAGAAAAAAATTAAATGGTATCAGAAAAATTAATAATAATAAACAAATAAAATTAACCTCCGATTAATGAAATGTTATAACCACCACCAAAAAGGGTATGTAACTGTACTTAGTCGGTACCTACATGTACACAGGGGGTAGGACTTGAGGGGGAGGGTGAAAGGAGGGGTAGGGTAGGGAAGGGAGTCCCAACAGGGTTACATGGTCCAAACTCACGGGACAAAGTACGTAGTTTGAACCTGACCACTAGATAAAGTGTATATCATTATATGAACAAAGTCACGACAACAGTGTTTAGTAGGGTGGGAGCGAAAGAGGGTGTCTCAGGTTTTCAGACAAGAAATATAGACACAGAGAAAACGACAGAGCGTATATCCCAGCAGTAATCGTAGAAAGATTTAAGGTATATTTACGCAATTATACGGCATAACCACAAAAAGAAAGACTACATGAAGTGAGACGTATTATCCGAGGTGAAAGTAGATGGAGTAATCTTGCCTAAGTTTACACAAGAAAAATTATCGACTCATTATGAGGTAACACATATATATGGTGTCGAAAGAATAGGTAAGTAGACGGCTACCTGTAGATTCAACGAAGGTACAGGATCGATAATGCTTATCACGACGTTACTTGCAACTCCATGTGCACAGAGAAAGTTAAGACAATGGTATCAGAAAAATTGAGGTACAAAAACACAGAACGCACACGTATGACAAGAAAGACAAATCTATATTAAGAGAAAAAAAGACGGACTGGTCAAGTATGAATCGTGTGAATTCGGGTCGGGACCACAGTATGAACGACTTCGATAAGGATTGACTTAGTCCAATTTCCTACTACCGAGGAAAGGAAATACAAGGGTTTTATGAGATAATTGTGTAACACGATATTATTGCACAGTCAATCAAGTCAACGAGTCAGCACAGGCTGAGAAACGTTGGAGTACTTGACGTGGTACGGTCCGGAGGGACAGGTAGTGGTTGAGGGTCTCAGGTGGGTTTGGGTACAGGTAACTCAGTCACTACGGTAGGTTGGTAGAATAGGAGGTAGCAGGGGAAGAGGAGGACGGGAGTTAGAAATGGTCGTAGTTCCAGAAAAGTTTACTCAGTCGAGAAACATAGTCCACCGGTTTCATAACCTCAAAGTCGAAGTTGTAGTCACGAAGGTCACTTGTGGGTCCTGACTGGAGGAAATCCTACCTGACCAACCTAGAGGAACGTCAGGCTCCCTGAGACTTCTCAGAAGAGGTTGTGGTGTCAAGTTTTCGTAGTTAAGAAACCACGAGTCAAAAGAAATATCAGGTTGAGAGTGTAGGTATGGACTGGAATTTAATAACTGTGGAGTTTCTGTCGTGTGACAGACTGACAACCGTTGGCGCACTTATCGTCGTGCGGTCCGGAGGGACAGGTAGTGGTTGAGGGCCTCAAGTGAGTTTGAGTACAGGTAGCTCAGTCACGACGGTAGGTCGGTAGAGTAGGAGACAGCAGGGGAAGAGGAGAACGGGGATTAGGGAGGGTCGTAGTCCCAGAAAAGGTCACTCAGTCGAGAAGCGTACTCCACCGGTTTCATAACCTCAAAGTCGAAGTCGTAGTAGGTCCTGACTAGAGGAAATCCTACCTGACCAACCTGGAGAAACGTCAGGTTCCCTGAGAGCTCAGAAGAGGTTGTGATGCCAAGTTTTCGTAGTTAAGAAATCACGAGTCGAAACAAGTGTCAAGTTGAGATTGTAGATATGTACTGGTGACCTTTTTGGTATCGGAACTGATCTACCTGGAAACAACCGTTTCATTACAGAGACGAAAAATTATACGATAGATCCAACCAGTATTGAAAGGAAGGTTCCTCATTCGCAGAAAATTAAAGTACCGACGTCAGTGGTAGACGTCACTAAATCCGAATCTGTGATGGTAAAGTCCATGAACGAGAAATGAAAAATCCATGAACTACAATATTCTCGGTACCACTCCTGTCTCTCCTGGTAACTAATAATACTCTCTCTCTTACCCCTCTAACTCTGTACATAAAGTCATTATCGTATTTTTTCGGTTTACCAAAGATACCAAGAAGTTTTAAGACTAGATAACATACAGTTAGTCCTCAAACAACCATCCTTTCTAGTCTTGAAATAGATCTCTAGAACATAGTCAAGTATGTAATATGTTCTTCTTTTAATTTTAATGAGATTAAGAAAATACAAGATCCACCATTATTCGACGTCAGTTGTCCTTTATTTTGTCTTCTGAATTTTCCTTGACTTACACAATTTTTGTGAGGACAGTGAAGACATGGTTAAGGTCTTCATTTCGGTCTGTGTCACAGTCTTGGTCAGTGTGGACGCAGAGAACGACGAGACGTCTCGCTACACGTCGGTCACCCGGTACTAATACACCTCCTCCATAACTAAACTCTTATGAGGACAACACTCTATTCTATCCTTTCTGCACACAGTGAAACAGTGTTCACACGAAATGTACACTTTAAGTCAATATAAAATCCAAATCTAATGAATATTTCCCTATAACTTCCCTAGAAACAACTTCCAAAACACAACAAAAAAAAATTCGGACGGGAAACTCGAACGGATTCACTGTAGCGTCAAAAAAACAATTGAAGAAAGGGACGACTGCAGTAGTGACATCATACACTTCATTGAAAGATAAATAAACAGTCCGGAAGAAAATTGTATTGGGAACATATCACGACTTTTATTTTTCATTTTTGTTTTTACACTTGTCGTCTTTACTGTTTCTGTCGTTTATAAAGAAAGACTTGTCAAAACACACATTTTAAATCTAACGACTATATTGTCTACTGAAAAATAAACTAAAGAGTTCGACTAATCTTTTGATAAGGACAAAATGTTTTATTGAATCATTTACCTCCTATTCCTTCATAGTCTTCCCTGAATTATATATAAACGACAATCACCTTTCTACTTGTATGTCACCACATCGGGCTAAGACGAAAACGACATAACATCTTGTCAACTTGTCTTGTTCGAGAGAATTAAAGTCACAGATGTAGACATTTTAAACCCATAGAGAGTCACTTCTACACTTCGAATCTAGTTTATTTCATGGATTCGTGTCACGGATCGTATACCATCTAAAAACTGTTTATAAATAAACAAGGAAGTGGGAAAAGGTAGTTCTTTTTAATGAATAACTTAAGAAACAAATGTTCTACCTTTTGACCCGACACATCAAATATTCAATAAGTGTACGTCAAAATTAAATTTCAATATCCAGAACCCTTAAAGGACCGTCAGGTCACCAATCCCGAAGAACGAAGATGAAGTAACGCGTACCCAAAGTAGGGACCAGTCCCTTGATTCTAAGGTGTTACGGTTGTACCATTCCGTTTTTTTTTTTTAAATTTCCAATTATTTGAAAATTTATTTATTATTTGAAAATCGACTATCATTCTGAACCAACAGAATTTTTTTTTCATGTCGGTCTTGTAGACCGGTCTTATGAATTAGTGGTTATTATGACCAATTCATTAGAATTGAAGTCTCCTAACACAAATCTTGGTTAGAAATTTTGAACGACTTCAAAATTATTGAAAATTATTGTAAGATCAGATGAACAGAAGGACTGACCAACACGTCAATCTTTTTTTAGCTGTAACCAAAAGTTATTTCAACATGTACATATTTCAGAACCCGAAACATCTTTATTTACTCTTATTACGGAAACTAGTAGAAGTCGAGGTAAAGGTTCTTGTCATGGACCGTCCTCGTCCATAAGTTATTTATCAAAAAGTTATTAACTTCCACAGATAACGTAATTTTAGATTTACAAATGTATATCCCCTGCAAATTGATATTCTCGGTTTATGTTCATTGTGTAGAACGTAACATGTCAATTTTTAAGATTGGGACAAGTAAAGACATCTAATAGGAGAAATTTTTCATATCTGCAACGGGGGGGGGCGGAAAAGACTGATATTTAAGACTTTCAATAATTGTTGAGTACTCTACCCAAATATAACTTTAGAAATGGACACTGTAAGGACAACACTAAAGAACTGAAAAAAAAAGGGGGTTGCAGTTCCATGCTTTACTACTTCCTTTTCACTAATCTAAGGTAACGTTTAATACGCTCACGTCGAAATTACTAGGGTTACGATTCCTCTACGTAAATTTTCCTGCTTCTGTGTCTGAAGTTATATTTCACTCTTTTTAAAGTCGACAAAAAGAGAAAGAGAAAAAATACGCCGAACCTTGTAAGATCTACGTTTTTATTTCGTAGATTTATATTGAGTGATTCAGGTACTTGAGGGTGAGAGTCTAACCGTACAGTACAGAGTGAATCTCTCAGTCTACAAATTAAAAATAACTAATCAAACAATATGAATCCCGAAAGGGACCACGGAGTCTACCATTTCTTAGACGGATGTTACGTCCTCTGGGTTCAAACTAGGGACCCAGACTTTTTAACGGACCTCTTCCCGTACCGTCGGATGAGGTAACAAGAACGGTTTCTTAAGGTACCTGTCTCCTCGGAGTACCCGACGTCAGGAACCCCAGTGTATTAACCTGTGTTGACTCATGGATAGTGAGAACAATATGAATTCTTTTTCGTCACATCAGTATAAAGTAATAAAGATCACAGTTTTATTTTGACTGTAATGAACCTAGTTCATTAGTACATTTTTATCAACGAAGTTTCCTTCACAAACTTTCTTTACAGTCCAGAGGTTAAAGGAAATAGAACCGTCTTAAAGGTAATTTCACCTAAAACTTTTGTGAAGGTTCATTATTCAATTTAGAGTGATGATTTAAATTTCAAAAATTAATCCAACCTGAATACATGATCTAAGTACAAAAGATTTGTGTCTTTACCACCTCTAATTTTTATTAAGCAATTACCCGTCATTATGAAGAGATACTTTTTTTCAAAAATTGGGGTATGAGTCTATTCTTAGTAAATAAATGTTTGTTTGTTTCCTTATGATTTATGGGTAGTCAGAGGATTCCTAAAGAAAATAACCAATTGTCATTTAATTCATGAAAAACGTATGATTTGAATTTCTTGGTTCTTAAAACCCCTACCCTTCCTTCTTTCTTACAAATACTTATATAAAACTTAAAAAGAGACTAAGTTGAATAAAATGATGTAAATGAGAATATTATCTAAACGTTTATTTTCGGAGATACTACTTTCTTATACACCCTAACATACTAAATTCTATACACATCTAACAACCTTCCTAACGACCAAAAAGTTTGTAGAACAGATACAATTGTCTTTTTTCATTTAGGTCTAAACGTTCATCTTCATTTCGGGTCATAATCTCGTTCTTTCTAAGTTCTTCTCTTTTACTCTTTCGTTTACGTCTTTCTCCTCATGACCGCTTCCTCTCTTCTCCTCCTTGCGACCTCTTACCTTTACTCCATCATAAAAATTGAAAATCATGGTACTATCCACCAAATCTGAAAGATTCTTTGAATCGACAAGACTCATACACTGAGGGTAAGTCTCGTTAGGTCTAAATAATCAAAAGTGAACACTCCCTCTGTGATCCAGATCCTTTCTTTACGTAATGTCAATTCAATGACCGATAAGATTATAAACCGTACAGGAACCATAATCCTGAATAAAACATTTATCATTGAAAATATATAAATTTATGTATTTATCAAATTATATTTATTTACGGAGTTAAATTTCGTTTTATCTCGTAAACTAATGTACTGTTTTTTTATAGGATTTATATTCTAACTAATCTAAGATCTGTAATTATTACACATCCCAAACAAAATTTTTGACATCTTCGATATTCTTTCCTATTTACTCTTTTATACAAGTCATCTATGTCTTTACAAATCAAAATAACTATATTGACTGTATAGAAATTCACCGTGTTAAGTAACTAAAATAAGTCTCAACACGTCAATGGTCGTGTCAGTCAAAATCTTGTAAAAATACTGGGTGTTTTCTTTGGTATTTGGGTAAATCGTTAGTCATGGATAAAGGGGTGGTTGAGGAGGGAGATGAGGACCCGTTGGTGATTATTTGAAGTAGAATCATCTATCGGACATCACCTCTAAAGTGTATTTATTTTAGTATTTTGTATAACTGAAAACACAGACCGATGAAAAGTGAATCGTACTACAAAAGTTCAAAGTGCGTACAATAACATATATAGTCATGAAATAAAAAATACGTACGTATTATAAAGTAATGTATTTCACAGTGTAAAATAAATAGACAAATAGTCAACTACCTGTAAACACAATAAAGGTGAAAACCCAATACTTATGACGACGGTATTCACAAACACATGTTCAAAAATATTGGGTGAAAAAAAGTAAATGTATGGTTGAACATTCATTCGATTTTAATAAAAGGTACCCATACATTATGAAAAAACACGTCTACATTTTAAAAGAAATATTGGGTAAAGGATATAAAAATCTATAAATCTCAAAAAATACCATAAAGGGATAACAATAATGTAACTGGTTGGAACTCCGTCATAATAACGTATTTAGTGATAGTCAACTGTGATTAGTTTAGGGTCTTCGTTTTTACAACTGTCTATGGACATGAAAACGGACACGATCTATCAAATTGAATCACTAGGAGTTTGAAAACCAGAGTCCTGGAAGATATTGAGTTATTAATAAAAAATTATATTTAAATAAAATTAACCTCCAATTAATAAAATGTTATAATATTAAGTTATTAATAACTTCTGAGACTTCTCAAAAACACATACACCCAATATCCGACAGTTGTAACATAATCTTTCCTTTTGACTCTTCAAAGTCATAAATACTTGAATAAAAATATATTGAAACAAATTTATATCAATTTATAATTATATTATAATTTAATCCACATAAATAATTATATTATTACCACTTATATTATACGATTGATATTATTGACAAAGAGGAGGTCTTTATTACTGTAACAAAATGTAAAAACGTCTAGAGAAATTACAGATCGAATTCCGTCGGAGTAAGAGAAAGACGAAGACACGAGTTGTCCAACACTATTGTGTAAAACGGAGACCTATTGAGGTGACATCTGAGTATTTCTCTTATCTCTTTCGTCTATAATAAAACTCTCATTGAAACTACAGTACTTAGGGGGACTTCCACAGAGTTCCTGATGGATCTGATGGGTCTGGTGTGAAACTCCCGACGAGGATATTAAATAATTTTATAGACGGACACTCTTTATCGTTGTACTTTCGGTCAAAATAAAGTTGAAACATAATGACCGTTTAATTTAAAAATAAAATACGAATTAGTGAATGTAAAGAAAACACCATTTAACGGATAAGTAAACAATTGAATGGACAATTGTCTAAACATGTCTGTGAAGAATATCGATAATTGGGTAATTGTACAATAGAAATTTAGAAATTACAATAAATAAATAGTTAAAAAGAAAAAATACATAAATTTAAATTGAAACAAGAATACTTTAAAGACTGAAACATTACGTGACCGTTAAAAAGAGATATGGATCTAATACGTCAATGAAGGACAAAATGACGATATGACATACGGTCCTTCATCGTATATCACACAATCCGTGATATCATATGATACAAATGGTTCATACTTAACCATTTGTTAGTTATAAATTTATACAGGAATACATTGGATTTGTAGTAATCATTATTATCTTATAAGTTTTGATCTTACTTGTACCAAAAGGTCCCGGAAGTTCGACATAATAAGTAAAAGAGAGTACTACACTTATTTTAATCTTCATACTAAGATAGACAGGATTTAACCTACTGGGTCTTTCGTGATGAATAAGGACTGGACTTCTTTATTACCAAAGATGTCATGATGAACTCTTCGTATGAAGAAAGAATGCAAAACATAATTTACTTAAACAGATCAATAACAATTGTTTTTAAGCGATATTTCTGTGCTGACGGATCCCTTAATAACCATAGGATCAAACTTCGACTTCCGTTTCTATCTTGACTCTCCCTCTCTCAGTATACCACTTTTTAATCTAAGGTTTTTACAACTGATAATTTTGTCTCCGATGTACGATTGACGGGTGGTTCAAGTCGGGTAACCACAAAATAAACCACGGGTATCATAAAAAAACCTGTGGTTGTACTTAGTTGTAAATTTCTGGTACTCTAAAGTGTTTTCAGGACTAACTGGAACCCTATTGGTAGACCATAAGGGAACACTGTCATTAATTATCGACACGCCGGGAGAACAGAGATCGGTCTCGTACACAAAAGGAAGAAATGGTATGAAGGGTAGTAGGAATCGTACAGGGGTTTTCACTTTATCCTACACTCAACGGTAAATAGGGACAACAAAAAGGAGTAACATCTTTTTACAGAAACAGAGAGAGACATAGTCTACTCCTTTAATTTCCAACAGAATTCTTCAAGAGACAATGTTTTTTTTTTATCTCTCGTGTAAAGAAACTTCTGTACTCCTTTTATGGACTTACATACGAAACCCAGAAAGTGAGTGAAATAATCAGACCGGTGTACTCCATCCGCAAATTCAAATGTTACAGATGACAATGCTCCTTCTCCAACCTTACTTGACACTCCAAAGACCACGAACAAAAAAGTTGAGACAGAAGTCTGACACTTTAAAACAAAACGAAAATAGAAACAAAAGAGTAGACAAGTGACCCTAAGTGAAAGTAAGTGATTAATTACTTTCGTTTACATTAGACTATGTCTCCCCCTTTCTTTCCATAATCGATCTGACTAGCCCAAAAAAATAACGAAAGATATAATAATGACTACATTTAAGACCCCCATATAAAAAGCTTCACCGAATGTCATAGTAAGAAATACAAAGTCTGCAATGCTTCTCCTGTACATGACCTCTTCTTACCTCCTTCTTGTCGTAGTAACCCTACTAGCGGCGGCTTACGGACTACCTCCGATAGGAGTACCAGGGGGCCCGGGTGATCCGGAAGACCCTCAGGCTGGTCCGTACGGAGGAGTCGGTGTCCCCGGACGTCACTCACAGGTGAGACAAATGTATCTATCATTTTCACATTCTGACAAAGTCGTAATCTTTTATTGTCAAACTTCTCGATTAAAAATCCGAATTATTATAGGTTTAGAGTCATACGAAAAGTAGACTAAATCTTAAAAGAGAGGAAAATAATATGAAAGAGTTGAGCACATGAATACACATTCCTGAAACATCTTAAAGGTACTTAGAAAGAATAAAAGTCATATTTGATTCCCTCGTCTAGAATTCTCCAAAAAAAAAAAAAAAATGGAAACAAGAAATCTAACAGTTCTTGTTGATTAAAACTTCCGACAACGAAACAGAAGGGTAATACATACCAAATCTTAGGAAAAAAGTTTACAAATCGTAAGTTTTGGATGGTGATGAAGATTTAAATTCACGTACTATTCCCCATCCATCTATCTCAGGTACCCCAGTGTCTTAACCTGTGTTGACTCGTTGATTGTGTATTCCCCATCCATTTACCAACCTCTATTGTGTGCCACCTACATAATCTTGACATCCTTTCTCCACGTAGAACTCTCAGTCGCAAGACATCTTCGATCTATTTTCTATGGACCGAATACTCCTCGTAAAGCATATTCAAGTCTGATATCTTTTGTTCTAAAAAAAAAGGAAACATGACCAAAAGGTCTCTCGTGAATCTTCTTTTGTCAGATTTAAGGACGAGAAATTGGATAAGAAAGAGTAAACAGAAAGGTATCTTATTCGTAAACATTTTAGACAAAACAATTTTCGTTTTGCAAACTCTTGACCAAAATTTCAACATATTTTACATAAAAGTATTGAAATTCTACCACACATAATATTGAACAAAACTCACGTATTGTATGTATGAATATATGAGTGAAAGTTATGACATGGAAACATGTCAAATGTAAAAACAAAAATGGTTTTACCCTTTTTTTCCTCTTCTATCGAAATTTACCTGTAAGACATATTGACCGAAAGAATGACTTTTTACGTTGTTCGCATACACATCAACTTTTTATCATCAAATGAAAACGAACCCTTTGTAACAAAATTACCTCAATGGAGAAAAAAAGGGTTAGAGGTCGGGAATGCAGCAGGACTGAGTAGACTACTGGCAATGCATTACTGTTTCGTACGATGGTAAATAGGTTGACTTCTCCTTAATGTCCGTCAAGTCTTTTAACAAAGATAGTGACTTGCACGAAATTTTGAACAAAGTCTGTCGAACAGACTTGTGCTCTTCTCGTTCTCGTTTCTCCCTCTACTATTCTTTCTCCCGCCATTTCTGTCCACACAAACGGCTCAAAAAAATGAAAACATATCAAAACTAAAAGGAATACATCTGAATGGAATATGAACTTTATTTTCAATTGTTTCTGATTTTTAAGAGACCATCAGATGTACACAATACGAACACAATCTAAAATTTACATAAGTCGACGAAAGACGACTTTACTCTTTATTAAAGTATGTTAGAGGTTGGAACATTAAATGAGTGACATAAATTTGAATATATTTCGATAAAGTTTAGACAAAAGTTTCGTCGGCAACATCAAAAGGTCAACGTAAGTCGATAAGTCACAAATAAGTAAACAACGTAGACAAGTACAAGCAAGCAAGAAAATTGTCGAATGAAATTGTGTAAATGGGTATTCGTACTTATTCGAGTTTGAAATCGTTGTAGAAATATAGACACATATGATTTGTACTGAAAACAATAAGATTAAATACTCTGTCTTTTCGTAATTACAGGAAACGAAAAGTCAACAAGGACTCTTGAATCGAGAACTAAATAATTAAAAAAGTACAAAGAATAGATTTATTTCCCATAAAGATTTTTATAATTTACAAGAATATGATATCAACTACGTTTAAAATTACTACATTTTTAATAAAGTAAATGATGACACACAACTCTCTAATAGTACCAACACCAATTTTCCCTTTACAGTATTATATTGAACTAAAGTGGTGTCTCGAAATTTTCCTCAAAACGCTCACCCGCATAACCGCTTTCCTAATGAAGAGGCTCCTCTATCTTTACAGTTGGAACAAAACGACACGAGTCTCTTTGGAAGTTTCTGTAATAATTCGGCATAACGTCTTTTGGATGGGTTCGTCGAACGACATTCATAATACCTTTACAAGTAAAAATGGGGAACAGATCAAGTCTTCAAAAACCGTCCTGATTGACACGAAGTCGAATTTGGATTCGGTCGGAAATTTCAAAACCGAACTGAAAGGTTTAACGAACTAACATGTTTAACCATCGTGTCAAAAGATGAAACAAAAAAATCCAAAATACCACGAAGCGAAGTTGTACTTCGGTAGAACGATTAAATAAAATTTTACATTTCGACGTCGTGTACAGGAGAAGGATAAGAAAAAGGTTCCAAACTGAGTATTCTCTTCTGTCAACAAGTCCCTTTTAAAAGTAAAAAACTAAAAAAAAAAAAATTTGTTTCGGGTACATACATATCATTCGAATTTCAAAATCTTAAGTACTTGAACGGATAAATCAACTTATGTACAAAAATTTTTTCATATCATTGATTTTATCTCTGAAAGACTAAACTTAAAGGGGTCGAAATAATACTAATGAAAGGTAAAACATGTACAATATTACCATTGTTACTGAACAACGACAGAGGTAGGTCCTTCAACACCGTTTAAGTTAATTATCTTATAGGGAAAAACCAGGATGTTTTTGTTTTCAAAAATTCAAACTTAATTTTTTTAAAATAATATCATAGAACAGTCTTAGTGTCTGACCTTAAATTTTGTTTCCAAGGAACTTATTAAATCACATATTTTGAATAAATCCATAAACTTTAAGTTCTTAACCGTAAAGTAACCATCATACACAACATGTCATTACAATCCTATTTATCATGGACTGGTGTCGTTTGGTCGACTATGGTTTTACCTATCACTTCGTACGGCAATTTTGAACTCGAGACTACTGAGACCGTGAATAACAACAAACGACAGATAATGGTAACAAGGTCTACACTCTAAAAAAATTTAACACCTACTCAGAAAAATTCGTATCCTCGGTCCTCTTAACAGTAACACACAGATGAACAATATGAAGGAACTCCGACGATCCCGTCACTTTCCCTCCTTTTCTTCGAACTCCTGAATCTTTTTTCATACATCAAATGTTTCTTTTTAGAATTTAACAACACAAAACATTTTGATGTTTCCTCTTTTACAATATAAGATTGACTTGTTAGTCATCAATTCGATTAAGAAATGTCGTGTAAGAAATGGTAGACTCGGTAGTCCCTTCGGGGTTTTGTTTTATGTCAAAGGTTTAGTTAGACATGAACATGTCACCTATTCGTCTTCTCTATCTTAATAGTAGTAGTGATAGCATCAATTACAGATGTACTATGACACACGGTCCGTGACAAAAGTCAAGAAACACATCAAGTAAGTAAGTAAGAAGGATGTCAGAATGTCCAATCTATTTAACATGACAAGGGTAAAATATTTTTGCCCATATCCCCTCAATTTATAAACGGGTTGAAGTGTAGTAATCATTTCATCGTCTCGATCCTAAACTTGGATCTAACAACAACGACAAGTCACCGATTCAGTACAGGCTGAGACGCTGGGGTACCTGATGTCGTGTGGTGCGAAGGGACAGACAGTGACAGAGGACTTCAAACGAGGTTGACTATAGGTAACTTATACTACGGTAGGTTGGTAGGGTAGGAGACAACGGGGAAGAGGAGGGGAGTCAGAAAGGGTCGTAGTTCCAGAAAAGGTCACTCAACCTAGAAGTGTAGTTCACCGGTTTGATAACTTCGAAGTCGTAGTCAGGAAGGTCACTTGAATCTATGATATGACCCTTGTGAGGTACATTAAAGATCTCAGAAGGAAACAAGTACATATGACATGACTTCGAATAATGTACATATGATTTAACGTCACTTAGGACAACAACAACCAAAAAAAAGACAACTCGTTTTCAAAGACGAGGGACTAAATTTTACATCTAGACAACTAAAGTGTCTGTTCCACGTGACCCATACCAACTTAATGTCGAGGACAATCAAAGTCCATAGATAAAATCAGAGTTTATGATCGATGGACCTACGATAAAATCCTTCTATACCATTATTGATATCGTCACAAAGAAAGTAGGTTTTTAAGTAGTAGATTTTCCACGTATGTGTGTATGTCTATTGAGTATACTATGTTTATTACCATTTATAATCAAGTTGTTTCTTAAGATTTTCCTTTTTCCTCGTTCTCTAATATTAAACGAACAAAACGTTCCGAACCTCCCTTTATCATATACCAGATCAGGAATGTTTTACCAATTTCATCACACTCTTTCACTTTCTCGGTATTACTTTGACGAAACAAACTATTACATTCTCCCGGTCGATTAAAGAACATGAGAAGTAATATATC
The DNA here is from genome assembly GCA_006410555.1 of Capra ibex. Classification (NCBI taxonomy): domain Eukaryota; kingdom Metazoa; phylum Chordata; class Mammalia; order Artiodactyla; family Bovidae; genus Capra; species Capra ibex. Next base: position 32,550,414 of record SJYO01037955.1, read on the forward strand.
CAATATTCAGGACTCTTCATACTGTATTTTACACGACAAAGACTTCGCCGTTATTAAAACTTGAGTACACACCTTGGGTTTTACGTTCAGTGATAGTGGGACTGTAGAGGTTAATAAGCTCTTCTCTTGTACTCCCTTCCTCCAACCTTTCGGTAATTTGTAAGATGAAAAATAATTGAAGAAAAAAAAGGTAAATGGATGAGAAATTCTACCGTAATTCGGGATCTTCCGTTGTACGACCGTAATGTATACTTAGACTATCTAAACCGAATGTATCGTTGATCAAAACGAATTCTAATAAAGGGTCTAGAAAATAATCACACAAAAATCATTACATGAAAATATATTTTGCGAGTATCATAAGTAAAAGAACTAAAAAAAAAAGAAAAGAACGATTGGAGTCTAAAGACCTTTTTCAAATTTAATAAGAATCAGTATTCGTATCAACTGATATACTTTTTAATTGATAACGATCATTTCCCGGTGTTTAAATTGAAGAGAATTCAGTAACAAGAACAGAAATTTTTTCTGTTCCCTCAAAGTATTCATTTTAACCAACTTATGAGTATTGTCAAATTCTCTGTAACAATACATGCATTAGTACCTAAACCGAACAGGACTCCATTTATAAAGACCAAGAGACTCCAACGAGAAACCAAACCTCGCGAAAGTATTTACGTCTCGTAGGATTACGTGAATCTAAACCCGTAGACTGGGGGCGAAGAGATGGTCTCTAAACTTTTTATTTACTACCATCCACATCAATTACTCAATATCGTGTTAATCCCCAAAAATTGAATGAAATGTTAACATCTGACACTTTAGGACGACCACGGTCGTTACAACGAAATCCCTGACAGGATATTGTAAAAGTTTCGAAGTTTTCGAAAATTCGGTTTTTCGTACCAGTCACAGACGCCATACAACCAAGACAACAAAATACCCAGTCTATTTTAAATGAAACAAAGGAAAGTACAACAAAAACATGTAGAATTAACCAACTTATACCTCAATATACCAGATGTGATTATAAAGAAACACTATGTCTATCTCCTCTTTTCTTATGAATTTTAATTAAACAGATTTTATCGTACTCATCCGAGAGTTAATGATAGGGAAATTTAAACAAAAGAATGTCGTTTCGTCCCAAAAAAAACAAAAAACAAAAAAAAAATTCCGTGACCCGAAATGTGTTGGGTCCTTTTGTTGTAAAAATGATTTTTACGCTAGTAATTCTCTGAACGGATTGAAACGTATGTATTATATCTATATGGTGTATAGTCCTGAACATGCAACATATTCGAAAATAGAATTTTTATTCACCCAAAACACACTTCCAAGAAAACATACTCGTACTTAAAGGTGAGTTCCAGACCGACACCTATAACGACCTTTTTGTCAAAGACTCAGTCAGACTAGTTAAGTCTACGTCGTATACTGAGAATCCTAAACTTTTCCTTTAGAAACTAATACAATATGTATTTTCAATGACATAAATCATACTTTAATATTGGTGAATTGAAATAAAGTCTCGTGTAAAACAGGTCAATATAAATCCAAATGAATTTAAACACGTCATAATTATTAATAGTATAAACATCAGTAGAAATTATTGGATAGGGAAGATTTCCTTTGTTTTAATATGAAAACAGACTGGGTCTGAACTCAATCTTAATAACAAGACTTAGAGTATTCATAATACCATTTTCTTTACTAGTCAGGTTTTAACTTTCTAAAAGAAGTTCTGTGACTCGACTTTTCAACCTACACGTTTTTCACATCTTTGTGACTATCACAAGGAACGACGTCTATTGACGTCATTTGGTACAGAAATCGGAGTAATACTTCTAACGACGTCTTATTGCCATACATAAGAGGGAGTGACGTCGAGACTTACGAGACACAGAATTTTAGTAAATTTCGGAGATCGAACGAAACCCCTCAATCAGGTTCCCATTCCTTCCGAAACGGCCTTCTCATGAACATTTGGCACTCTAACCACTGAACGTGCATCAACAACATCCGAGAATTTACGCATTACCAGGACAAATTATGGTTTTTAATAAATTTCCTATACTAATTTAAAGGGTTTATTGACAATTTGTGTATTGTCTAGATAAAATGTCATGACACAAACTGTCAATTTGTAATTCATTTGGAAATTAACTGCACTTCGAATTTTACAAGTTTACAAGATTGGGAACGATGTCGTAGAGAAGACATCGTTCAGTTCATAACACACACAAAAAAAGGTGGAAATCGAATAGTCCGGGCCAGGTTTCGGAAGATCGTCTCCCTTAACTAAGGACAGTCCCCAACGACGGTTCTGTAGCCTTCCTAAAAACTGGTTCCAAAAGTTTTCGAGTCACAGTGTGGACGGTAAACTAAATTTCTCCCTATAACCTACGTCTCAGACCGTAAATAACAGGAAACACACCGACAAGACAAACAAAACAGAAACAGAGAAGATCTTAACTCGTCACAAGTGTGATCAAAAATTTAACAACCCACCTAATATATAAAATGTATTGGTACAATTAAATTTAATTATATAAGGGTAATTGAAAATTAGTATTTTATCACACCTGTGTCGCACAGAAGATTGACCACTAATTGGGGAATTTTAAGTATTTTATGGAGAACATCCCATTCTTAAACGAAAAAAAATTATTTAATTAAAAACAAAACAATTGACCCAATAATCCTTCGTTCATACTAAAATCATGTTATATAGATTCCCCAATTAGGTGAACTTTATATCTTACCCACGTTTTTAGGTGTGAGATTTAAACTGTCTTCAAAGGATGAATATCGAGAATTAAACAAAAATTTAACGTTATCCACAGAACCGTAGAAACTTTAACATAGTAATTAAATTTAAAGGCTTCAATATTTACAAACACACGTTTTTCTTTTGAAAAGAATGTAACCTCCTTTAATTTTGTACTTAATTGTAATTTTAAGTCTTTGAAATCTCTAATGTGTAATAGTGGATAAACGCAAAATCGAAATCGTTTATTGTATTTATTCTCTGTACCTTTCCCAAGAAGTCGGACAAGATATTGGAACGAAACCCCTCACCAAAAAACAACAAAGAAAAAAAATCAAGAAGTTAATCGACACGAAAGGCCACAGGAAAAAGGAAGAAAGTCTTATCGGGTAAAGAATTAATACAAGTGATATCAAAACCTAAGTCATCAACTAGAACGTCTAAAACTCCAATAAATAACCAAAAAATTTTAATGATCATAAAGACTGAACGATGAGAGAAGAATCACGGGTTCAAGGAGAAAGTCACAAGTAAAAGTCTTACGGTGTGTCACAAAAAACTCACAGACATTTAGAGGGAAGATTATACAAGAGACTTTTAGGTACGGTAGACTAACAAATTCCTCATTCTTGATTCTTTTCTTTCGGGTCTGTTCCCTATGTTAAAAAATAGTGAAAATTTTATACGAAAAATTATATAGAAGATGAGTTTATTCCTGTTCATAGAAAATTCTAAAGACTTACAAGTATATTTTTATATGGTAGTTTATTGAACGGGTCTCAACGTCACCATGAGAATTTTAATAGGAAGTACACAAGAAAATAGTATATAAAGTAACAAACAGAGTATAAGTAAACCATGGGAGTTACTAAATAATTTAGTGTATGATTTACACGAAATTAAACCCACGAAAGATAGCTCTTCTGACGATTTAAGTTATTTAATGAACGGACCGTACAATAAAAGGATATAAATCTTTTACAAATTTATAGTGGTTCTTAACACTTAATCTAAATCAATACTTATCAAACTAATCGTTGAAAATATATGTAAAATGGATATACAAATCTAATTACATTCGACCGGGAAGTTGATCAAAATAATTATATTTCAAAAACGGGACTAAATCCAAGTCTAAAAGAAGAGCAAAATATATTGAGTAAATATAAAATATATTATTAACTAATTTTAGTCAATAATATTTGAGATATTGCATTTTCTAACACGTATAAATAGTAGTTTGGTAAGACGAATGACATAGACAAGATAAAGATATGAATTAGACAAATTCGTCCGATCAAGGATAACGGGAAAAGATGAAATGAGTAACAAAGAGAGGTTAATAAGAAAGAAACCTTATGAAATACCCTTGAAACTTAAAATTTCCCGTAAAGCATAAGGAAATGTTGATTTCACGAGAACACCTTCTCTTTAGTAACTTGAGGATCTTTACGGACAAAAACCGAGGAATAAAAAAGACACTAACAATGATGTAACTAGTAGGGTATAAATAGTAATCAAGAAACTGTAAAATCAGGGTTTTATTGGACACTGGTAAATTTTATGACTTGTTTGTCCTATCAAATGACATGTATGAGTAAATAATTCCACCTAAAAACACAAGGGAGAACAACAGAAACACGACCACGTGACATAGGTCATTAGGAAGGAAAACTAAAAGAAAACCACCCCATCCCAAATATAAACATCTTTAATGAATGATATAAAGATTTAATTTCTCAAGTTAAGAACTAGAAGTATAATCTAAATACATTTAAACAATTTATTGAAGGACCCAATGAAATTTCACGACTGTTTTGGGAGTTTACCGAGCACACTGTGACTACGATGAAATTCCTTCACAGAACGAGTGGACCAGTTTGTGGGTAAGGAGTGACGTAAAACGGTTAAGTTAGGTAAAATCTACATTGGAGCCCATACCACTTTCTGGGTGGCCTGCAGAACCTGTCCGTTTTTACGGAACTGCGAGACCGACGAGATGCGGTGCGATTCACCAAGGTCCAAGCCTTGTAGTAAAATGAAAAAAGAACATCGGAATACTCTCTCATCAAGTCATGTTGTACAAATTGACACAAATTTGTAAAGTTTTCTAACGGGTTCGTTATGATGAAATTTATAGTCTTTTATACAATTGTATCTTCCGACCCATACTTCTAGACGTATAACGTCCATGATAATTAAACTGTTATTTGATCCTAAAACCCCCACAAAACATCAAACCCAAAAAAATAAAAATAAAAATCACCGATATAAACTTCGACTGAACAAGTCCTTGTAGTGTACAAACACATATATATAATATAAGGTATTCCGACGTCTAATTGAAACGAAATTTATTACCTTATACACAAATTTCGAAACACATATCAAAATTCTAAAAAAGGGGGAGAAAGAGAATTCAATTATTCACATCCCTTACTTTCCACTCCTTCGTCGACAAACCAAATCACTGAAACGTCAATACGTTTCCGTGTCTTTCCTTTGGTTTGTCTAAAGGAATTAGAAAGTCAGGGATCTGTTTGAAAAATCGAGAAATGAAAAAGAAAATAAAGATTGCATCCGTCTGAAAAAAAAATTCAAATGACTAAATTTACTTGTGTCCAGTTCCAAGTGTCCCCTAGTTCTTGTTAATAAGAACATATTAGACAAATGAAACTGGATTTTATAGTCGAAAATTTATGATTGGGACCGTATTTTATAACGACATTTACCGTCGAGTATCTTAGGTTAAAATTCACACCAATAAAAACAAAATAAAAATAGACTCGAAGGTAACTTGTCACCATAAAATTGAAAAAAAAGTAGTTCCCTATAAAAATTATAAAGATTCTAATTAAGTCAACTAAAAACACAACGAGAGTTCCGATCTCGATTACCAGATGTCAGGACACACTAATAGTATGCATAAGAGGCCCTGGAGACAGTCGCTCAAGGTTGAACCAGACTAAAAGGTTCGACCCATTCATTATACATTGACATACACTTTTTATTTGTAGAGTCTTTATAAAGACGTCAAAAAATATCGGAATAGAATGTAGATTAATAGTCGAAATAAAGGTAAAGGATTTACCTCAAAAAAGAAAAAGAGTACTCTTTAGGATCCCAGAATAGTCTGACAAATTGAACGATTCTTAATATGAAAAGAAAAACATAAAAGGAGAAAAAAAAAAATGAGAAGTGTGTCACAAATAATGAAAATATCTACGTTAATAATCAACATGTATATATTTCTATGTTTCTTTTAAAATTTACTCGATAATTAGAGGGATACGTCCTAAAACAATGAAATTATTACATATTCCTTAAAAATTGTAAATTTTTATTCGTAATACGTTTTTTACGTATTTTAATCCTTTAAGTTTATTACGTTTTTCCGTGTTTTATTCTTCACTTTCGGAAGAGTAGTAAATTTCCGTTCAATAGTACCGTGTTAAACAACACTAAAAAAAAAGGTCCTTCCTCTTTACGAATATACGTACAGCACATATAAGGATAAAAAAATAAATACATGTTTATAGAGAAACTACAAGTTTATAAACTCAAGGATTTATCGTTTTTAAGTCTATATCTTCCTAAGTAAGTTTTCATATTGACTTGGATGTCTAAGATCTCAACCCAATCCCTCTCAACTGATCCGTCCCAATAGAATTAAGACCCTCGAGAAACTCTCGATATAACTGATGAACCACAAAGGAAACATACCTGTACGGTATAAAATAAATTGACCATAGACAGACTACCTGTCAACGTACCAAACGTCAGAAAACGATAATTTAAAAGTAACATAATACCAATACGAAAATACTCATAATATATGTACACTACCGATCCCAGTTAACGATATCTTAAGGTTCCAGTTTCTTGTACAAAACTAACATTGACCCTTTCCACCTAGTAAATTTTAATGGTTTTTAACAACTTGAGTCGTAAAAGAAGTGTAGGAGTGATTGAAACCCTATTCTAGTGTGAAGAATTGTGCAATCCATTTTTTACCTCAGAGTAAAAAATGAATTTAAAGAAATTCATTAATAACCGTAAATATTCATAAAAAGAGAATTGACGGTTAAGGATAATAATATAAAGAGTATTAAATATTAATGAAAGACATTCTTTAATCGTGAATGGATATAATTTTATTAAAAAGGTCAAAAGTAAACGAAAAGTTGAATTATTAAAAACGACAAAATATTTTCCAAATTTTAAAAGTGTTTAAGATTAGGTAATCACAAAATACTGACTTGTTGAAACATAAGACAGATGTTTTATGAGAGAGTATACAAAATCCAATATCTAATAAGTGTGTACGAAAGAAGATCTCGAAAAAGGGGGGTTAGTTCAATACAAATAATATCTACAAACGAATAAATGAGGACCTTCCTATATAAGACATAATGTTGTCCTCAATAGAGAGTCATCACTCTCCACCCGAATCCAATCTCTAGATATTACAAACCTAAAATGATCCTATTTTATATGTATGTAATGAACATATTAATATTTAATTAAACTTTTAGTATTTACCTGATCTCCATCTAGGTCGTTATACAGAAAGGTCTGGTTAGCAGTTAATAAGGTCATGGTAAATCGTAAAATAAATCATCACTACAAGTAAGAGGGTTGGAGGTAAAACTTTATAGTGGTAATAGTATTTGGTCAGCAAGAGTTGGTGTAAAGTCAAAACGGAGTCCCCTGTAAACCATTACAAACCTCTATAAAAACCAACAGCTATGAACAATAGTCACCGTGACTCCTTCTCCTTGGGAAAGAATTTGGTTTCAAGAAAACAACGTCCGGACAAAGATGTTATCAGAAAGTAAGGAGTCAGAAGAGACAATTTGCGAAAAAAGATAACTAAAAAATGCATAAAGAAATTGACCGACGTAGCTCAGATCAATGCCGTGTGCCTTAGACGTAACACAGGACACCCTAAAAAGGAGCGTCATGTACCTGGGATCAGGTTCGTGTCCGAGATCTCACGAACTCGAAGATGTCAACCTCAAGTACCCGAATCAAGAGGACGTCGTACACCGTAGAATCAAGGGGTTGGTCTTTAACCTGGTTACAGGGGCCGTAACGTTTCACCTAAGAATTAGAGATCTGGTGGTTTCTTCAGGAATTAGAGAAAATTAAAAATTTTAAAGTATCACACAAAATTTGAAGTCTACAGGAAAAGTAGTCAAAGGGGGAGAGGCAAGAGACGACGAGTAATATTTGTGGTAGAACGTGACAAAGTCCCAAAACAAAGACAAAAATTCACATAAAACAAAACAAAACAAAAAGAGTACAAGAAAAAGGTTTTCTTAAACTGACGGTAAAACAAGTCAAACTACTTGAGGTTTCAAGAAAATCAATAAAAATTCATCATGACATAACTTAATTATCTATTAACCATCTTATAGTAGTGAAAACGTCACTGTTATGTCTTTCAAAAAACAAAATAAAAACAGAAGAAACAATCTAAACCTGATTAAGATATTTTTAATTAAATCTTGAAAACAAGAAAGAGATTTGAGACTTTGTCAAAAATCCTAGTAGTCTTTATGACAAAAAACTAGTAAACATTTTAAGTAAACTGTGATAGTCAAGGGTCCGGGAATATTTCTCCCATCGCGAAAGAACTAAAGAAAATAACACTCATTGACAAAACAATTAAAAAGGAAGAGGACCCCAATTAAAACCGTTGAAAAGGATCTTTTTGACTGGGTAAGTTGGTCTATGAGTTTAAAAATATATTATCTCAAGACACGAGAATTTCAAAATTTTTACGGATAATATCGTAGAAATAACAAAGTTAAGAGACTAACTAATCAGTCATTGTCGTCCACGTCATAACCTCGTTTTATTGGTTATCCACAAAGTCATAAATGAACACTACTTTTAAGTAACTTAATAACCATCTAAAAATTATATTTTTACATACACGTAATATATTGAATTTGAAAAAAATTATATATTTTAATGTTCGTAAGATGTAATAGTAAAATGAACGACGAAGAAAGTCGAAGTCAGGCATATTGGGTCCACAGGAACTCTGAAAAAGACAACATACAGATTCGAAGTCATGAAAACTCTGACCTGAGAGTCCGGTGAGGAGTCGATAAGAACTTCAGACTTTCAGAGTGACGTCTACCCGGAAATGGGATGTGGAACGAAAAAGAGACAGAGTCTCTCTCGGTATTTGAAGTTCCCTGGGAGAGACGAAACTCCCACGTCTCGACATTCTTGACTCACCTTTCTCTCCTACGTGTCCAGTTTCCTTGACCCCCTTGTACCCGGAACCGTCTCATTACTACCTGTTTAGGCCCTCCCGTTTCTTTCGACGACCGGTCAGAAACCTTAGTACATGTATATTGTATTTTATGGTCATAAAACCATCAAATTTCGTGTGGTTTTACAGTCATAAAACTGTAAATTTATCGAGAGTTGTAATATAGGAAAATCAAGTCAGCGAGTCAACACAGGCTGAGAAACGCTGGGGTACTCAACCGTCGTGCGGCGTGGAGGGACAGGTAGTGGTCGAGGGCCTCAAGTGAGTTTGAGTCCAGGTAGCTCATCCACTACGGTAGGTCGGTAGAGTAGGAGACAGCAGGGGAAGAGGAGGACGGGGGTTAGAGAGGGTCGTAGTCCCAGAAAAGGTTACTCAGTTGAGAAACGTGTTCCACCGGTTTCATGACCTCAAGTCGAAATCGTAGTAAGGAAGGTTTCTTGTGGGTCCCTACTAGAGGAAATTTTACCTGACCAACCTAGAGGAACGTCAGGTTCCCTGAGAGTTCTCAGAAGAGGTCGTGGTGTCGAGTTTTCGTAGTTAAGAAGCCGTGAGTCGGAAGAAGTGTCAGATTGAGAGTGTAGGCATGTACTGGTGACCTTTTTGGTATCGGAACTAATCTACCTGGAAACAACCGTTTCATTACAGAGACGAAAACTCATACGAGAGATCCAACCAGTATTGAAAAGAAGGTTCTTCATTCGTAGAAAATTAAAGTACCGACGTCAGTGGTAGACGTCACTAAAACCTCGGGGGTCTTCATTTCAGACTGTGACAAAGGTGACAAGGGGTAGATCGTATATTAGGTCATTTATATAAAACAACGACAAATCAACGATTCAGTACAGACTGAAAAACGTTGAGTTACCTGATATCGGGTGGTCGGAGGAGACAGACACCCTAAAGGGTCCGATCCTAATGACCTCATCCAACGGTAAAGGAAGAGGTCCCATAGAAGGACAGGGTTCCTAGTTTGGACTCAGAGGACATACTGTCCATCTAAGAAATGAGACTTGGTGGACCCTTCGTCTTTTATATAAGATAAACGTTATACCCCTTAGAATTCTAAAAGAAACACCAGATTAGACATGTCAAAAATATTTCACACCCGCGAAATATTTTACACAAGAGTCGTATATTATACATGGAGAATCAAGTTGAAGTAGTCAATGAAACAAAAAGATAGAGAAAAGGAAGTGTAAAAAACAGATGAAATAGACAGGTACCTCACTGTTTCTATTCAATTTTAGACGAGAAAGACAACACAAAAAATCTCAAACACGAAATAATAAAACAAAGTTATTGTAAATCCTGTATTTTTGTAAATTATTAATATAGTAATAACACTCAAACTTGAAAAACAGCAAGATTTCCCGTAAATTAATTTTGAAAGACGGTTTTGAGTTCGGGAAAATTTTTCTGTTAATATTACGTCAAGATGATCAAAATACCACATGTTGTATCATTAAGGTATAAAATTGTGTAACACTTTTCTAATGACGTCATTCTGGTTAATGATGTTATAACAACTGCTATAAGGGATACACGTGAATATATGGACACTGAAAGAATAGATTTTCGACCTTCGAATTGGAGATTTAGGGGAAGTATATAAAGTCGATATGACGTGGGAGGATTTGAGATCAAAAATAATCGTAAATAGACCATACAAAGACCACGAAAAGATAGGAAACGGTATTAAGAATAGGAAAAGAACAAGAAAAGATACACACTTATACAAAGAGAAGACTAATAAATCTGTTAATCAACAACTGGTATGGCAAAATACACCATAAAAGTACGTAGACAAATTGTTAAAATCTATTATAGACAATTGGAGAGTAGATATTTTCGACTCTTTTACTAGTCAAGGAGGATGAGGAGGACAGGAGAACCCAAAAACAATTAAAAAAAAAGTAAACAAAGTAAGTAAATAAAATTACACAGTTTTGGACAAAGAACTAAATAGACAAAATGAGTCACTTACGACTAAGGTGAATCTTTTGTCCTTTCAAATGTGAATTACGAAAAAATTTAGAATTTCCAAATTTTTATTGATGTAAATGGAATACACAGTTATATAAGGGAAATTAATAAATTACAAGAGATAAATTTACGAAACCACGGTTGGTGATTCCGAAATGACCCCAAAGGAGAAAGATAAAGAACCAACTGACGTAAAATAATAGTACATCAAAAATAGTTTTTCACAAAATTCAAAAATTTTAAAGAAAGTACAAACTCTTAGAAACGTTTAATGGTAATGAAATAACTTTTTATATAACAATCCAGCGTTAAAAAAGAGGAGGTAAAGAACCACAACGAGGTAATAGAAAGTCGTAACTCATAACGATTTAGATCAAATACAATTAGTGAATCATTACCCCAGTGGTTGAGACACTGGGGTACCTGACATCGGGAGGATCGAGGAGACGGATACCTTAAGGGTCCCGTTCTTAGGAGTTCACCAATTGGTAAGGGAAGAGGTCCCCTAGAAGGGCTAGGTCCCTAACTTGGATCCACAGGACGTAAAACACGTCTAAGAAGTGGTAGACTCGACGGTATTCAGGTCGGATTAAAAGAACGGAAATGAAAAAGACGTCCAACGATTTTTTTAAGAGAGAAATAGGAACTTAAAATCATTGAATCGGTCATTACAGGACCTTAGACAACAATCACAGCAGTAAAGTGACTTTAGAAACAGACGTGTAAACTGTTTACTAATTATACTAGGAGATAAAAGTCAAGTCAACGAGTCAGCACAGGCTGAGACGCTGGGGTACTTAACGTCGTGTGCTCCGGAGGGACAGGTAGTGGTTGAGGACCTCAAGTGGGTTTGAGTACAGGTAGTTCAGCCACTACGGTAGGTCGGTAGAGTAGGAGACAGCAGGGGAAAAGGAGGACGGGGGTTAGGGAGGGTCGTAGTCTCAGAAAAGGTCACTCAGTCGATAAGGGTACTCCACCGGTTTCATAACCTCAAAGTAGAAATCGTAGTCAGGAAGGTTTCTTGTGGGTCCTGACTAGAGGAAGTCTTACCTGACCAACCTAGAGGAACGTCAGGTTCTCTGAGAGTTCTCAGAAGAGGTTGAGGTGTCAAGTTTTCGTAGTTAAGAAGCCGTGAGTCGAAAGAAGTGTAAGGTTGACAGTGTAGGTATGTACTGGTGACCTTTTGGGTATCGGATCTACCTGGAAACAACCGTTTCATTACAGAGCCGAAAACTTATACGATAGATCGTGGTTAATGGGAATATAACTTAAGGGAAACAGGATATATAAATAATAGAAACACTAACAAAATTAGAAACAAGAGAAATGAGAAAACAGGGGACAATGACAAAGAAACCGTCATTAAACCAAAAGTGGGTACAGGGTTATAAATGATAAATATTAAGTAAATAATCAAAATATCATTACAAGTCAAACGAATTAATCGAGACGTCAGAAGGAAAAGTAAAGTTGGAACTCCAAAATTAAAATAACCAAAAAAATAAATAATTCAAGAGATATTGAGTTTTACAACTGTCAACATAGAAGTAAGGGAATTTAATATTAAGAAGGTCTTATTTAATAAAAGATTTATTTATAATAAAAAATTTATTATTTTTAAACTAAGTGTCGCTTTGACTCGTCTTTCATGTCTCAAGAGTGTATGACAGACAGGAATGTGTATGTTTTAGAGGAAGAGTTATAAACGTGGTCTTCCTATGTAAATAATTTTCGTCACTGAATTGTCATAGTAAGTTTCAGGTAGTCAAGTCAAATCAGCGAGTCAACACACGTTGAGAAACGTCAGGGTACCTGACGTCGGGCGGTCCGGAGGGACAGGTAGTGGTTGAGGGTCTCAAATGAGTCTGAGTATAGGTAACTCAACCACTACGGTAGGTCGGTAGAGTAGGAGACAGCAGGGGAAGAGGAGGACGGAAGTCAGAAAGGGTCGTAGTCCTTTCTACTACGAAAAGTTTACTCAGTCGAGAAGTGTAGTCCACCGGTTTCATAACCTCAAAGTCGATGTTGTAGTCAGGAAGGTTACTTATAAGTCCTGACTAAAGGAAATCCTACCTGAACAACCTAGAGGAACGTCAGGTTCCCTGAGAGTTTCGGGTATCCTTTATAAAGTGAGACACAAGGTGGGTTTACGTTTCTATTGTGCGGACCAAACAAAATCAAAAAAAGTAAAGAAATCCCGAATCGTAACAGTCAAGGTAAAGATTCAGTAGGAAACTATGATTTTGTACGTCTGTTCTCGACAGCATCAAATAAGTGTGGAAATTTTATGAAGACAAAGAAGGGGGCACTCGAGACGAAATTCCTAACGAATGCCTTTCCTCATCACAAACCGAAAGAGAGAACGCACACAGGACAAAGAAAAAAAACCGACGGGGTACATTCCTTGAATAAGGAACCGGTCCATAACTTGGGTCCGGGGTCGTTACTTTCGAGACTCAGGATTGATGTCCTGACGGTCCCTCAAAGGTCTGTACCCGAAAGAGAGAAGACAAGGGATACACGACACCATCAGAAACTCTATCTAAGGGAACCGTGTGGAAATCCGAAGTCTAAATTTTGGGTGCTACCGGAGGATCTCGCAAACGGACACGTCTTAAACAAGACCAAAAAAGGACTTTGAGAAGTGGTAGAGGAAAGTTCTTGTCGAAAGACAAATGGACTTAGTCGTCTTCCAAACTCCACACACTTCGGTGAAACCCTTTGAACGTAACTCTCAAGTGTCGTCCGAAACTATAATTAAAAGGGGATAAAGAAGGAGGAAGCTTTCTAGAATAAAAAAACAACAACAAACAAACAAAATAGACGTACAATCAGTTTAGAGAGAGATAGGAATCTCTATTAATCTACACCTATTAACCTTAAAATGAGAAGGGATGGACAGAAGGCGTTTCTCGGAAGTTTGACTACTTAAGACAACGAAAAGGAGAGAGAAAAACCTACTTTCCACCAATACAAATCTTTTTCAAGAAACGGAGTCCGACGGGTGTTGTACTGGACAAGAATGAGAGACTCAACCCTCTCAAGACCACTTTAAAAACCTAAAAAAAAAGGGTGAGTCGACGGTTGGGGAAGGGGTAAAAGAAGATTTCTCGGTCAATCCCTTCACATTTACCTCTCAACGGGTTCGGGTGAGTGAAAGAATCTTTTTGAGAAAGTGACCGGAAAAGGAGGTAAATTAACTTCGGTAAAATATAAACAAACCCACTACCATCACACGAAGTATGTATTAAGAAATTAGTATTGGTCCAAACCCCCCGTTTTCTAGAACGCTAAACCGAAACATGACAGTGGAATTCGTCTCTCATTGAAAAAAGAACCAAACGTACTTTCTTTGAACTTCAAGAACACTTGAACTAGAAGTCAAAACAAATCGGAAGTCTAATGAATGAAACTTATTTAGATTCAGGATTGTGGACGGAAATCACAAATGGTGATGTCACTCATGTCGTTTATCATATGACGGAAGTTTAATCAAGAAGAAAACAGGATTTAGATATCACTACTCATTTCTTTCGATATCCATTTGAGAGAACATTCCAACTAGACTGAATTCTTAACGGAACATCTTATCTTTAGAGGAAATCTAATCATGAGGAAATCTTACCATATGGACGACATTTAACGTTTTTCCGGAAAAAAAACGTTTTTCAATCACAAAATTACAAATAACATATAAAATAAAAAATTTAGATATAATTCGATTCCTTATAAAATACTTTCTTTTACTAGACAGTACCCACTTGGAGGCTTTGTAGTACGGTTCACTTCCTTCGGTCTGTGTTTTTTAATGCGTAATATACTACCGTAAACATATTTTATAGGTCTTTTCGTCTAGGTCTATCTATCTCCGTCCAACTGCCAACGGACTCCGAATCTCTTACTCTCTTACTCCTCTTTGACATACTACCCCGCTCCCAAAATGAAACCTCATTATCTTTACAAAACTTGATCTATCTCCACCGACAACAAGTCGTATTATCATCCACATGATTTACGGTGACTTCACAAGTGAAATTTTATCAATTGAAATATAATACACTTAAAATAGAAAAAAATAAATTTTTTTTTTTTCTTAATAGACACTTTACTACTCTATCAGGGGTTTCTTCTACGACTCTCCGGTATTAACAAGAAA
Organism: Capra ibex; assembly: GCA_006410555.1. NCBI lineage: Eukaryota > Metazoa > Chordata > Mammalia > Artiodactyla > Bovidae > Capra > Capra ibex. The sequence continues at coordinate 32,565,612 of SJYO01037955.1, forward strand.
AACAAGTATATCGTCAATTTAATACACGAGGTGTATAGAAAAGTGTATAAAATAAAAAGTTCACATCAGCGAGGCAACACAGGTCCAGAAACGTTGGGGTACCTGACATTGAGGGTCCGAGGAGACAAGTACCTCAAGAGATCCGTCCTTATGATCTCACCCATCGGTAAGGGAAGAGGTTCACTAGAAGGACTGGGTCCCTAGTTTGGGTGAAAGGACATAACGTCGGTCTAAGAAATGGTAGACTTGGTGGACCTTTTGGGATAAAAAAAAAACCTTCTCACATAATCTAAAATCACTACTACTGAACATCACTCTCTCGAGGACAGACAGTCAAAATCTTGGTCACTCCTCTAAGATTTACTATCTTGTGACTGTAGTGTCCCGTTTATTGAAAGTAAAAGCGAACGTCCTCATTCAATGATGACAATTTCTACCCTTCCTTCTTATATATGGTGTACTTACAAAAGGATTTCGTTTATAACGTTAGGACCTAAAGTACAGTAAATTGTATATTATAAATTCTCTCGTAAACATAAAATTTATTGAATGGTAGTCTTAGGAAATGTAATAACGAACTCATTAGTAAAGGGAATAAACTAAGACAAACAGAAACTACAACAGGAAAATGAAAAAAACAGGAAAATGAAAACTTACGTACGTAAATTCTCATATATTTGGAGGATACAAGATGAAAACAACGAAAGGATTGACATCTGTAGACGAACCTCTGGTCGGTGCAAGGTATCTTTTAATTGTAAAAATTTAACGAACGAAGTGTCGTTTACTAGAGTCTTCCGTCTATCAACTGAATCAAAATGATACTAAGTTATATACACTAAGTATTTAAAGAAAGAACCAAGAATAAATCAAAGATAGAATCATGTATTCATATTTAATGTATAAGGGTGATCTCCAGTCAGTTATTCGTCCAAAAATTTTTCGTAACTAATGGAAATTATAAAAACATAGAACTGTATAGATATAAGACCCCGAAGGGTCCACCACGATCATCAATTTTTTCGGGTGGACGGTTGCGTCCTCTGAATTCTCTGAGTCCAACTCAGGGACCCAGTCATTCTAGGGGACCTCCTCCCGTACTGTTGGGTGAGGTCATTAGAACGGACCTCTTAGGGTACCTGTCTCCTCGGACCGTCCGACGTCAGGAATCGTAACGTCTCAACCTGTACTGACTCGTGAATCATACGTGCGTGAACACAATATCGACTAATAACTTATAAACAAAAAGGGAATTGTAAGAGATTTTCATGAATATTTAAACTTCATAAAAACCTTACCACGCATAAAATTCTGCAGTCAAAACATAAAATCATTGAATAATTAATGTTGGGAACTAAAGAAATTAATCGTCCTAATAAAGGTGTAAAGAAAGGTTTTCATAAGACTAGTATCTATGAATAATTCATAAAAGATATACGGTCGGTAAATACGATCCGTTTCCCCAAGGTATTTACTGTCAACTGTTAGGAATTAAAGTTTCTAAAGTTAGAAAACCTGTAGAACTTTATTATTAATAGACTTGTCCTTTTTACAAATTATACGTAAGTATATCAACGCATCTATTGACTTCGACTGTGGAATTTTATGCTCTTAAAAATTTACTTCTGAGAAATTCCCAGAACACAGAACTTGTTGAAAATTCACAGAATTTGTTGAAGGATGCAAGAAGTCGACTTAATCTGACTTGGTAGAATTAAAAAACAACAAGATTAAATGTAGATAGTAATAATTGTGGACAAAAAGAGTCTAAAAATTTGAAGTACGAAGATCGACAGTGGAAAAAAAAAAAAAAAAAAAAATCGAAAAATACACATGAGAGAGAAGTCTAAGCATAGAGAGAATGTTAAATAAGGATTAAACAAACCTTGATTTTGGAGGTGTACAGGTTAGAAAATTCTTAATAAGAATGAATTTTCTAGACTCATTACCGGAACCCCACTCATCCACCTACATCAAAAATGAGAATTAATTTAGATACTCAAAAAATTCATGTGTTGATTTTTACCTAGGAGTCATAAAATTTGAATTCATAGTAAAATTCCCAAAGTAAGATCAAAGTCAGACAAATCTAAGAAACTTAACAATGAGCACTAAAATAAATTTTAAACTCATTTTCGACGTTACACCTATTTGGAATTTGTATTACGATTCATTTTCTTTGGTCTGTGTTTTTCACTGAACAATATACCAAGGTAAACATACTTTATAAATCTTTTACGTTTAGATATATTTGTCCTTCACCAAATAACCAAGGGTCCCCGACTCCTTTCTCTTACCTCTTACCGATGATCATCCATACCTCAAAGAAACTACCACTATTTTACAAGACCTTAATCTTTTACCAATGCCAACTTTTGAAACATTTACATGATTTTGGGTGACTTAACATGTAATACAGAATTAAAAATCTTAGATTTACCTTCGTCTAAAAAGATTATTTGAGAAGTTTTACGAAAGACCTAGATTTAGGTATGAAGAAAGAAAATAAGTAACTATAATTGAGTAAAACTCAGAGTTCACATTAAATGTCACTTTCATATTAAATATAAAATTCCTATTATCTTCATGTCAACATACAATTTACTTTTAAATCTATTAACAAGAATTTCTTTTTTACTTTCAGTAGAAATGAACCATCTTATACCAGAACGATATTGAGAAGTCATGATAATCATACATCCGTAATTTCTTGTTCATACACTCGGGATTTATAGATTTCTTAAAATTCCTGACAGTATAAAATTATCTTTTCCCTATCGTCATTGACTTTTAGATTTTGTTTTTTGGGTAATTAGATAAAAAGAAGTAATTCATATGTAATGTTTTATTAAAAATTCTATATTTAATATAACGGAAAAAAAGTAACAAAAATTAAAATATAATGTACATTAAAAATAAAAGACTAAAACACTGAACAAGTCACACTAAAAGAGTTAGAAATTTTAAACAACAATTATTAAAAGAACAAATAACAATAAAAACCGAGATGACCTAGAAGAAACGACACACCTGAAACGAGATCAACTCCGTTCGTCCCGGAAGAGAGGTCAACACTACGTGTCCGAAGAGTAACGCTACCGAAGAGGACAACGTCTCGTGTCCGAGGTCCCGTGAGTCCGAAGTCGTCAACACCGGGTACCCGAGTCATCAAGGTCGAGGGTCTGAGATCTCGTGTCAGAGTTATCACACCGTTGCCCGCATCAACGAGACGTCGTATTCCCTAGGAGGGCCTGGTCCCCAGTTTGGGTGCAAGGGATGTGACCGTCCACCTAAGGAGTGATGGTTCGTTAGTCCTTTCGGGGTTAGAGATTTCCAAAATTACTGCCAAAGTATTCATAAACAGTAAGACTTTTACTTATTAAGGAAACCCGACATTCGACAGTTTGTGTAGAAATACAAAAACAAAAATCCGCTACCTCAATGATCATCTCTTTCGTTAGTCATCACGAAGATCAGGAGTTTCGGGACCTCTACGAGACTCTTCTCAAAAACTCACGTAAAGAAGTCCCTAATAAGAATTTCCATTCAAAATGAAGTAAAAATTACAAACAGACACACAAACTATCAACTTACTCTTAATGAGTAAGAAGATGTTTACCTACTACTACTACAAAATAAGACGGATACCACTAACAACATCCATCAGGACCTGAAGACCTAGGAACACTCTTCCTAGGGAAGCTATGGAACCGTTGTTACTGACTGGTCGTCGCACTTCTGTAGTGTAGGTCACGTGTCCATGGTAACACAAGGATTAGGGTCCCGAAACAAAATAGTGAAGGGAATGTCAAAACCAAAAAATATCAACAGGAGATCTTCTTTAATGGTACATCATAAGTAATAAGACGAAGCAATCATTCATTCGAGAATCTCTCCTATATTAGATTTGATCTAAAGTAATCAGAAGTCAAAATAATAAAATTGAGAAACATATAGGACATACTTATATTTTTATGACGTCATAAAAGTCCTAGTAATTTAGATCAACAACAAATACAGTCCTAGTCATCTCGTTGATAAGTACAGGAGACCCATATGTCGAAAAAACTGAGGTCTTCACATGATTCTCCTCTTTACCGATGGTTGATATTTGTTATTGTTAGATCAGATTCCGTCAACGTGAGCAACCTGACTTCTAAAACAAGACAACAGAGAAGACCGTTCCTATTAAACTTTCTCCAGTCCTAATTTCATTTAACAATCCAATTTTCATTGAACTTCTTCTCAGTCATTATTATCTTGTAATACTTATAAAATGTCTGAGCGTTCTAAAGGTCAAACACACATAGTTTGTTCAAAACAAAATTAAAGAAACCCAAATTAAAAGATCCTTTCTACTGTCAAATGGGATTCACCGAAAAAAAAGAAGCAACCATGAATTCTTTAATAAAAAACCCATTCTTCGTCCCGTAAACTTTTGAATTATTCTCTTAAGAATCAACCTTCCTTCCTTTGGAAATTACACTGAAACTTCTTTCACCAGACTAAAATCCTCCATCAATCTTTACAGGAACAATTTTCACTTCTTCACTTTTCACAATTTTCAGTCACCTCTTTTCCCTTGGAGTATGTGACAACCACCCTTACATTCAACCATGGTGGTGACACCTCTTGTCAAACCTCCAAAGAGTCTTTTTGATCTCGATGTACTGGGTTGTTAAAGAGGATCCACATACCGGTCTTTTGTTTTGTTTTTTAAAATTAAATTTTTCTATATGTATGGGGTCATAAGTGTCGTCACAATAAATTTTACGGTTCTATTCCTTCGTTGGAATCATAGGTAGTCGTCTACTTACCTATTTCTTTCACTTTCCCTTCAACGAGTCAACACGGGCTGAGAAACGCTGGGGTCCCTATCATCGGACGTGGTTCGAGGAGACAGACACCCTAAAAGGTCCGTTCTCATGACCTCACCCAACGGTAAAGGAAGAGGTCCCCTAGAAGGGCTGGGTCCCTAGCTTGGAGCCAGAGGGCGTAGCATCTGTCTACGAATCGGCAGACTCGGTGGTCGTGTCTCAATACCTATTTCTTCTACACCATATATATGTCACCTTATGGTGAGTCGGTATTTTTTCTTATCTTAAAAACGATAAAGGTTATTATACCTAACACGATTCACTTCATTCAGTCTCTTTCTGTCTATGACACATAGTGAATACGATTCAGTGAATTTAACACAGACTGAGAAACGTTGGGGTACCTGACATCGGGTGGTCTGAGGAGACAGGTACCCTAAGAGGTCTCTTCTTATGACATTATCCAACGGTACGGGAGGAGGTCTCTTAGAAGGGCTGAGTCCCTAGTTTGGCTACAGAGAAATACAGAGGACGTAACCGTCTGTCCAAGAAATGGTGATCATGGTGGATCCTTCGGGTAGTGAAAATATACTTTTCATCTTTTATGTCGTTTGATCACTTATATTGTTTTTTTACTTCGTTTGAGTGTTTTGTTTGACCACCAATGGTAACCCCTCTCCCTCCACCCTTCCTCGTCATAACCCCATCCCTTAATTTTCCATGTTTGGTAACGTATATTTTATTCGATATTCTTAGATAAATGTCGTATCCCTTTATCAGTTATATAATTATTATTGATTTAACATATATTGGAAATTTTTAATACTCAGTGACATAACCCGTGAAAATTAATAAATTATTGACATGTAGTTGATATGAAACTATTTATTTTCACTCCTTCAATGCATATGACGTGGTAAGGTAGATATATTGTAAACACTTGATTGTCTTGTCTAATCACTAAGGAGTCTCAATCCCTATCCCCACTCCTATCTACACCGACCACTCTCAGAACACCACTATCATATCACGGAACACTACCACCAATTACGTTTGGATGTGTAAACCATTTCAATGTATCTAAATATATGTAGTGTGTATTTGGTTCACACACATATTGACCACTTTAGACTTATTCGAGATACCTAACCTGGATCCAGGTAAAGATAAAGAAAGAATCACCCGGTATCACGGTTATAATTATTAAACGAAAAAAGGAAACAGACCCTAAAAAGAAGAAAAGGAAGGTATTATAAATGGAAACAAAAACATAGACATAAGAGATCACTAGAAAGAACTCAACGAAGACGTTCTACATCGAAAACAGTAAATAAGTCTACGGAAGGACATTCACAGGTTATCTCGTCGTATAGAAATTTTCCCGTGTAAACATTCCAATAGAAGGGAGAGTTTTTTCCTAATTCATTTGGCAATGTAGAAGAAACTACTACAAAAATTTTAAGGTTCTACTAAAGTATACCCTTATTAAAGGCATAGTAGTTGAAAGTAAACGAAAATTTATTCAAGGTTAATATATAATCTTTACAGAGAACAATCTTAAATCTTCATGTACGTTTAGTGTACGTCTTGTTCTCGAATGTCTCACGAGTCTACGAATGTCACGAAGAGTCTACGATGACATCAAAAGGAATGACTTCATGAGAAGACAAATCTTTGAGGATTAACCTCTTCCGTCACCATGGGGTGAGGTCATGAGAACGGACCTTTTAGAGTACCTGTCTCATCGGACCTTCGGACGTCGGGTACCCCAGCGACTCCCAACCTGTGCTGACTCGCTCAAGTGAAAGTGGAAAGTGAAAGTACGTAACCTCTTCCTTTACCGTTGGGTGAGGTCACAAGAACGGACCTTTAGGGTCCCTGTACCCTCGGACCACCCGACGACAGACACCCCAGAGTGTCTCAGTCTGTGTTGACTGTGCTGAATCATCGTCATCATCATACTCTTATCCGACTACTAGTCATCGTTATAAAGATATCATTTTCACACAATGACAAGTAATAACACGTCGTCTATTGAAACCTATAAAAGAAATTTACATTTTCTTTTGGAAAAAGACAAATAGAAACCCTTTATGGAAAAAAATTCATTGAGATTTATTTACGATATAGGATAATACTATTTATTAGGGATCAAAGTGGAGTATTTATCATTGTAATACGTATTAACGGTCTTTCACCTTGGTAGGGTTCACAGATAGTCAACTACCTACCCATCTATTTGTCTACACTATATAAGCATGTCACCTTTTAATGAGTCGGTAATTTTCCTTACTACACGACTATACATGTTCCATCTACTTAGAACTTTTGGAGTACGATTCACCTTCTTCGGTCTACGTTTTTCAGTAACATACCAAAACAAATATACTTTACAGGTATCATCCGGTTAGACAGTTCAATGTGTTCATCTAATCATCAACGTTCCCGGAGTACCATTTCCCTAACTCCTTACTGACGACAACCCGGTACCCCAAAACCCCACTCCCCTCCCATCTTGTAACCCTTCCACTACTTTTACAAGACCCTAATCTCTCATCAATTACAACTTTTTAACATTCATATGATTTTTTTTTTCGTTGCTGACTTAACATGTGAATTTTTTTTGTTTAGAATATACCTTAATATAGAGTCCTTCATCAGATTTGTCAAGATAACTTCCAAATTGGTGTATCACTTTCAACAGAAAATTAGTTTACTGACATCTTAGAGGAATTTATAGGACGTCTTATAACCCTTTGATACAGAGTTTTATAGAATACTGTGTACTCCAGAACACTGTAACTACGGATTACATAAGGATATATATATGTATCGGTGTCTTCACTTTTTAGAAAAAAACAAGTGATTCATTGTTCAACTTCTTCATATTAGGAGTAAAACATTTGGACCCCTCCACACACAACCCTCCGTGTACACGGACTCCTACTCGTGTACCCGTAGGTATCCTTTTCAACGTTCTATGTATTTACACTTGGTTTCTCTCCAAGTAAACTACTCACTCTACGAAAAAAGAAACGACATATGACAGAATCCTAAAAAATTACTCGTATTATTAAAACAACTAAAAAAAAATTGAATGTAATTTTTTTTTTATCGTACGTGTGTCTTTTCGGACTTTTATTTTTGAAGTCTTGTATGTCAGAAAGTAAACACTTGGAATTATAACAAATTCCACAAAGAAAGTAATTTGTACGAAAAAATATAACAATACAACCCGACATTTGGATTATTCTTAATTATAACCAAGAAATTAAACTGATTTAAAAGTAAAACAACGTCAAACGTAACGCTGAGGAACGTAAGGCGGTCTATGTGTTTCAAGATCCGTACCTAGGTGATGGTGTCTACTTGGTCGCAAAGTTGTAGGTGTTGTTGTCTTTTGCTTCTTCCCTATCACTACCTCAACTACCTAAACTTCGACTCCCCTTTTTTCTGTTTTTTCTAATACTATTGAAAATTTTTCAAAGACATTTAGATGTCACAATTTTTTGTTGTCCACGGGTAAGCAACCGACAAAAAGTAAGTATTACTACAGATGAAACTTTTTTAATAACTCTTAAATTTCTTAAAGTACCTTCTTGGTTCAAAAAGATACTATGATTTTAGAATTACATGTCACAATCCATAATATACTTACCTTTCTGTGGGGTGGGGGTGTTTTAACACGAGGTCAAACCCCTTAATGTTACCAAGACTAAAAAAAGGGCAATAAAACCAAAAATAAATGACCAACGGGATCGAGGGGAATATAAACACAGAAAATAATTGATCAGGATAATTTAGAAATGACATAAATTACGTCATAAACACGAAGTCAATGATACACATAAAACTATAAAAATAAATCAAAATAAACGACAAACTATGATCAACAATGAAACACAATGTCTATAGGAAATGCGGAAGAATTATAAAATGTCGTCATGCAAAAAAACATTGCACTCTGACGTCTTAAAAAAGGAAAACAATAAGAAATACACTACCTAATGTTGTGTTTTTCAATAGGACGGTAAATTCACGAGTCTTGATTTACAAAGACGTCTAGAACACCGTAAACAGAGAGATCACACTATATATTTCCACATTAATTCTGTCTAAAGACAATTAGATTAGTTCAAACGACAATCAACACGTAATCGTCATATTTTCGATTATATATTATATACCAGAACGTTGTCAAAATTTCGGAGACGTATTAACTATTTTTACGTACTGTAAAAACAAAAATTATCTGAAAATTTTAATATTAAAATCCAAACTGTGCATCTAGAAACATGTCAACTGAAAAACTGTATCGTTCCGGTTTTTATTGAAAGACTTATAAAAAAAGAAGACGTATTCACCTTTCCCGTAAAAAGTATATATTCACCCGATTGGTTATAAAAGTTTCTTGAAATAGTAACACGTTGATTGTTGTTATTGATCGGGAATTAATACTTCTGTCAAGGAATAACCACACACACACTCTAATGAGATCGTTGATAATGTCATATTGTCAACTTACTAGGGAGGGGGACGGGGATGTGGGGTAGTGGGTCTATTAAATGTCAAGATAATTGTCACTCCAACTATTTCATAATGACTTTTTTTTTAATTCTAATAGATTCTTTTGTTGGCCTTTTAATAAACCACACCGGTAGAATGTACGAATACACAGGATGTCTTTCGATTTATAAGATCGTCACCACATTACTTTTCAATGTAGAATGACAATTATACATACGAGACCATATGTCTACAGTAAAACAACAGTGTCGTGATGTCACTTTATGTGTTTATTTTTGAATTTAAGTATATTACCGAATTTACATAATATACAATCTTAACTGTATTCAAGAAGACGAAACTTTACTGAATAACAAAGGCATGTTGGTATAAGTTTAAATAACCCATGAATATAGAACAATAAGGACTGTTTACTATGAAGGACCCGTGTATTAAAGGTCTTTTCACATAGTAAGTCATAGTATAACCAAGTCAAAGAAAGAACCCGTGTCAGAAGGGGGTCTGAGAATCTCCTTGTTCTCTGAACCCGAAAAGAAGGCTTAAACACTATGTGTTAGAAAGATAGAAACCGTTCACAGAAAAAAAAAAAATTAGAAAGGTCCAGAGTAAAATGAGAACTTATGAATCAGTGGGTCACTTTTAAAACCTTAATACAAAGAGTGTCAAGAGGATGAATCTTCCTTTTTTGACTATGAATACGTGATTACTATTAATAGTACGATCTAGAAAGTATACAAAAGGACAAGTTTTGATAGTATTGTTATTCACTTCCATGATATAATGAATAAAAGGTCTACTCCTTTGACTTCGGGTCTCACCGATTGGTTTCGATCATGTAACTAAATCATTGTCCCAACTTTAACTATCTATAGTTTTCAAATACGAGTCGTTTCGACTCAGACGAGGAAACTAGAACGTTAATTAATAGAAGATTTTTACAAAAGTTGGGTTTAAGGGTTAAAAACGTAAATTAAAATCCACAGAAGTAGGTCTATGTGTTCACTATGGTGATTTTAAAAAAAGTCATAAGAAAAGTCATAATAAATAAAAAACGTACCGAATTAACAAAAGTATCGAGATCGATCTAGACGTAATTGATAGAATATACTTTATTCTGACTGAAGTCATAGACAATCATAGAAAAGAAGACGAAACTGTTAAAAATTTTGACATATTTGTGAGATCAGTTCGTAGCCAAGAGTGGTACGATTACGCAAGAACTTGGTCAACAAAACCGTCGACTAAATAAGAGACGTAGAGTCTGATCGAGAGGGACAATAATGTCACGTACGAATGCAAGGTCATTACTATTGGGTCTATTTGACTAAAGAGAGTGGGTGAGGGATCAATGTACTATATGTAAGGTTTAATCTAAAGACAGAAGTGGTGACAACAAAGAAACTACAGAAACTTATTCGACCATAGTTTTTACGTTTGAACGACATTCTTTCCTAGAGACTAAAAAAACAATTACCATAAAATTCAGTAAAAAAAGGACGAATAACTGTTTTCTCGTATTATTCGGAAAACAAACCAGTACGATAATGCAACAGTCATATTCAACACTTAAATTCAATATTTGTCAATGAAATTACCTAAGTGGAAAAACAACAACAACAATGACTTAAACCGTCTCGATAGAATTTAAAAAGGGTTATTTCCCGTTTAAAATATCACAACATCTATTATTTCGTCACTAGAGTTTAAACAAGTACTCTCAGTAGACCCCTGGTAAGATTTGTAATTGTAAAGATTCGGGATCAAGTTTTCTAAGACTGACTCCTCCCGGTCTTATTCGGACTCTTTCACGTAAAATCCTACTGAAATAGAATCAATAAACAAACTTGTCTAACAAGTATTGTACAACATTTCCAGTTTTTCACATTTCCTCATATGTCGTATTTTGTTTTATAGAAGACGGAGGGGAACAAAAGGTTAATGTACCGAGGGGAAAGATCTCCGTCACAATTAGGTAAACACGTAAGTGTGTACCAGACACGTGAATACACACACGGGGTGAACAGAGACATGTCTACCAACGTATAACACACGTAACAAGACATGAAATGAAAAAGAGTAAATCATATAGAACCTCAGAACCTCTAACAAGACCCATTCAGGTGTATCCCTTTGACGTAGAAATTGTTCATGACATCCGGGTAAAGGTTCATTACAAAAAGAAGTCAATATCCACTAACACTACAGTACGAAATTATTCGTACGAGATGTTAAATTTAAATTTAAATTATTGTTTCCCCAAAATACTATATCGTTACAATGGACATTATAAGTCGTTTAGTATTATAGGGATAAGGTATTTGTTAAAATAACTAATCAGTAGTAGATCCATTAAAATCAGGAAATAGAACGAATCACATTATTATAATCTACATTTTTGACTTTTATCCTTTGTCGATTAAATTTTCGAACTCATCAAAAAGACTTGTTATGAATTCGACCAAGGTACCATTTATATTTCGATGAGATAAGTGAGATAGGATTGTATCAGGGTTCATTTATATACCATGATCTCAGTCCCAGAAGTCAAATCTTTCCTGACTAGTCAACCATTGGAGTACACTTTATAAGGATTTTTAGTTCATTAGACAACTTACTTTCATACTTTTCCGTCAATTCAGACTAGGGTTCATTAGTAAGAACTTTATGTGTTTCTAATCGAGTCTACATCTTTCCCTTTGTCGTCTCCTGTATGGATCCCGAACCTAGTCATACCTGGGATATAATTTATTTATATCCTATTACGTCATACTGTCCAAGAACTACTCTTTTTCAGGTCCCACAACATTAAATGGAACTCGAAACGGTATTCGACAAATTTCCCTTCAATATAGAGTCACATAATATTACATCGATCTTTGTTCCGAACAGAAAATGATTACGCGTCACACCTCCCGACCTCCCTTCACTTTTGGACGTACTGACCCTAGGGACCACCAGGTCACCGATTCTGAGGTACGAGGTTTACGTCCCCCCGTACCGAAGCTAAGGACCAGCCCCTTGATCTAGGGTGTACGACGGTCATTCTCAAACGTACGGTGTTGATTCTGGACCGTGTTGGTTATTTATTTTTAAAAATTAACGTAATGGTTGGTGTTGATTAAAATCACTCTATCAAGACATTCGGAAATATCCGTTCTAAGAGACATGTACCCAGACGGTGTCTAGGACGAAGTACTTCGAATGTAAGATTTGTGTGCTGCTGATACCTCTTTTAATTTGACGTTGAATCTCTCAACATCCTGTCTTAGTGTTTGTATTGAAGGTCTTTTAGGACACGTCAGGTTGATTGATTCCACGGGTGTGAGGAACCTCGAGCTCCGTCCGGTCGAAAGGAGTTTAAAACTACACACTTATTCAGACCAACTTTACGTCTAAGACTAAGAGAAGCCACCCTCCTCAGACGTCATCCTGATAAGGGTCTCTACGATTCCGACGGGTCTATCTCCGGGTGTGAACCCCACCCTCCACGGTCTGATTTATATTCTACTTTGGAGTCCCCTGTGTTGTGTCATTAACGAACTACCATTGAAAAACCTACAATAATTTATCTATACCTTATATATATATACATTAACCTATTACACGAGACCCGTAATTAAAATTACACCACGAGTCTCACTGGTTCTATCACTTAAACAAGTTTTCATACCGTACATAAACCTTGGTGTCTTCTCCTTATTTTCTACTGTAACCCCTCTCTTACCTAAGATTCATGGCAGACTATACTTATGGATGTCCCCTTTTTCAACTTTACCGAAGAAATTTTGTTGACGTTGTTATTTTACCTATCCTAGTGAACGTTTCTTCAACAACTGGTGCAAGTTTTAATTGGTGGAAAGAGTCATAGTTTTTTTTTTTTTTTTAGGCAAGTTTTTTTACTCACCTTCTAGATTCATCTGTCAAGAGGTTTCTTCTGTGTGTCTACCGGTTTTTCGTGAACTTTTCTGTGAGTTGCAGTGATTAATCTCTTTACCTTTAGTCTTGATGGTACTCCATAGTGGATCGTGGTCAGGTTTACTGGTAGTAGTTTTTTAGGTGAGTGTCATTCACGACCTTTCTCATACCTCCTTTCCCCTGGGAGGATGTGACAACTACGTTCACATTTAACTATCTCGGTGATACCTCCAAAGAATTTGATTTTTATTGATAGTATACTGGGTCATTAGGGTGAGGTCTCGTATATGGGTCTATTTTGGTGCTAAGTTTGTATTTGTATGTAAAGTTACAAATGACGTCGTGACAAAGTCATCGGTTCTGTACCCTCGTGGGATTTTCAGGTATTGTCCTTACTTATTTCTACAAGTATATATGTTACCTTATAATGAGTCGCTAATATTTCTTATTTACGATGAACGTCGTTGTACCTACTTGGATCTCTAGCGGTCCAACTTACTTCTTTCGACTCTGTATTCTGTAGGGAATATACACCTGAGATTTTTCTTTACTATGTTTACTTCAATAGATGTTGTCTGAGTCTCTTGTTTGAATACCAACGGTCGTCTCCTTATTACCCCTCTTCCCTATTAATCCCTCGAACCCTAGTTGCACATGTGTGACGATATAAAATTTACCTATTGGTTGTTCCTGGATGACACATCGTGTCCCTTGAGAACGAGTTATAATCCACCGTCGGACCTAATCTCCCCTCGAATCTCCTCTTGTCTATGTATGTACATACCGACTCAGGGAAACGACAGGTGGACTTTGATAGTGTTCCAATTATCCGATATGAGGTTATATTTTATGTTTTAACTTTTTCTAAGAACCGTAATCCATATTTTTGTAGAAAAGACTCAAATTTTACCAAAATATGATAACCAGGTACATGACCCCAGAGGACACAATGTCCGACTAAGAAATAGTTGACTAAATAATCTCTTCGGGATACATGGATCATTTCTAGTAAACTTTCCTTGAGTTTTACTAGTTACAAGAATTTCCACTATTCTTGATAAAGTACAGTCAGTTTTATGTTTGTACTTATTATAAAATCTTTTTTCACCCACGACCAAAAAGATGTGGAGTTGAAAAGGGAAAGGGACCTAGAAAAGGACGATGGAAACTTGTAAGGAAGAGACGAAGGCGCTGAAAACTCATGTTAGTTGTGAACTGTCGTACCCAAACTTGACGTGATCACGTGAATGTACCTCTTCCGTTACCGTTGGGTGAGGTCATGAGAACGGACCTTTTAGGGTACCTGTCTCCTCGGACGACCCGACGTCAGGTACCCCAGCGATCCTCAACCTGTGTTGACTCGCTGAAGTGAAAGTGAAAAGTGACAGTACGTAATCTCTTCCTTTACCGTTGGGTGAGGTCACAAGAACGGACCTCTTAGGGTCCCTACCCCCTCGGACCACCCGACGGCAGGTACCCTAGCGTACCTCAGCCGTCTTCGCTGAATCGTCGTCGTCGTCGTCGTCGCGTGAATGTACGCCTGAAAAAAAGTCACCATTTATGTCGTCGCGACGTGCTAGAGTTCTATGTCTCTTTGGCCTATGCCTTCTGGAAGGTATTCAATGCGTTTAAAAGGTGACGTCTCCTGCCTGAGGAGATTGACCCGGGGGTGGGAATGTAACAAGTTCCCAGTCGACATCATGAAAGGTACCGAGATAGTAGTCGTAGAAGAATACATATATGCTATCGCTGGAGTAGGTAGAAGGTTCAAAGTCTATGAGGAAAATAATTTACATAAAGGTTTAGGAAAGAAAGATAGGTCAGAGGTTAGAACGGAAAAATAAAGGACAGAGGTCAAAAATGTGACAAGTTGGATGTTGGGGGTCATATAAGGAGGATTTCGTAGGTAAACTAGTGACGATGAGTTTTGTGGAAGTTCGTTGAGGTGTAGTGACACGATTATACCATATACACCAAAGTAGAAGTCCTGTAGTGATCCACCATCTATAAGTAGTGTGTACTTAGTAGGTCCCTAACTCCACTGCACTGTACGACAACGACATTGCTAGTACACTCATAGTGGAGAGCTTACACAGTCTCGTAGTCTTTAGATGGAGGGACTTTTCAGGACAACCGGAGTTTCGGACTTGAAATTTGGAAATACGATACATAGAGGATATCTAAACAGGAAAATTTTCATAAAAAATAACTTTATATCAACTAAATGTTATAACATAATTAAAAACGAAATCAGTTTGGAGAAAGACGTCTTAAAATTACGAATTCTGTACTACATGTCCTCTGTCTCCCTACTTGACTTTCTTATCGTGACTTTGTATATAACGGTATACTCTCGGTCATCCTTAAACGACATACTACGTCCCTCGCGTTTGGACCATGAACACTGTTGGATTTCCCCACCTTACCCCACCCTCCACCCTCCTTCAAGTTCTCCTTCCCCTGTATACATACGGATACCGACTAAGTACAACTACATACCGTCTTTGGTTGTATTGTAACATTTCGTTAATAGGAGGTTAATTTTTAAAATTTTTCTGTATACGTTTATCTAAAGTTCATAGGGTTAAAACCAGACGAAGTTTCTGAAGTAGTCGACAAAAAGGGGGTCAAATAAGATTTCTTGGATATTTCGGTTTAGAGAAAGTTTCCAGTTACAAATTCATTCCTATCCTTTTTTCTCCTTTAAGGTAGAGGAAACAAGACGTAAAAATGAATTCGGTATTCAGTTTTTACTATGGATTTCATGATATGGGTCCTACATTGACACAGAGTAAACCGTGTTTATGACAATCTTTGAAACTCGGTCATAATTTGTTTCTAAAGTGATCTTTTAGGGCTAGACTGAAGATAGTTTGACCTTCTAGACTACTGTATTCCGTTTCAAGGATACTACTCTCATTACCGATGAATGAGGGACATCTCCTTTTTAAATTCTATTTCGGACAAGACCTGTCGAATGGTTTCGGAGATGACAAGAGATAAAAACAGATGGTCAGGCTGGGACACCCCTAGACCAAAATAATATAAAGTCTAGGGACTGTAAAATGGATACCTGTGAAGGTTAGAAGTACACGTTGGTGTATACAATTTGATCCCTCGTCTGTTTGACATTTTAATGACAGTCAAGGTTTTAAGAAGTTAAGACATTAGTGTACAAAGTTTTTGATCCCAAAAACTACAGAGGGAGTGGATTACATTTTCTGTCGGCATTTCTTTGTGAACTGTGCAAAGGAAGTAACCAACAAAGTTCTCTTTTCAGTCCTTCCTCCGAACTTTAAATTCGTTCGGTATCGGAGTTCCCTTAGGAATAAAGTCTTGTCTCTTGTTTTGGAGAGAAAATTTTTAGAGTGTCATTGTCAGCTCGTCGAACGGACAGAAGGACAGACGACAAACTAACCTAATTCTTCTCTCCTTTTACCCGATTTTCTTTTTACGAAGATCTACAAGATCTACCGTTCTAGAATTAATGTACTCAAGAAAAAAGAAAAATATCTTTGTCACGTATAGTTTTCTCTAAATTTTGTCCTCTCCCGAATGATACCACTTCATCTTCCTCTCCCGAATGATACCACTTCACCTTCCCGTCGATGTTGTTTAAAAAAAAAAATGAAAACTTGAAAAAATAAACATCACACTATGTGGGCTAGTTTTTACAGTACTATCAAAGTCCACCTGTCACTTCTTTGAGTCGGTATAATCAGTTTTGGTTTAAATACTCGAGGTCCAGGACTATTCTGCTCCATTCATGAGAGGAGGGGTATAAAGGGAGTCTTAAGTTGATATTTTAGACCTATTTTACGTATTTTGGTGTTACGCTCCTAGGACTTGGTATCAGCAAAAAAGAAAAATTGTAAAATAAATAAATAAACTGACATGACCCAGAATCAACACCGTACGTCCTAGAAATCAACGGAACACACTTGAGTAAGGGACTGGTCCCTAGTTTGGGTCCACCACGTACCTCAGAACCGGTGACCTGGTGGTCCAATCAGAGGGGACTTGGTGTCAATCATCGTACGTCTAACCTTTTCTGGTCTTCATAGTAGTTTGGTTGTTAAAACGGTATATAGGGGAAGGTCGTCATTTGAGTGACGAATCGGAACCCGAACTCACGTCGGCATTTTCACACGCCATCTTACGTTATTGATTTTAAGGTCTAAAGACCCGGTCTCCCGACCTTTCCCCGTAGACCCACTTGACCTTGTGTGATACGTCTGACCGCTCCCCTTCCTCTCTCTCGTTCACCGGGGTATATCGATAAATATTCAGTATGATATTAATAATATCATTAAAGAAAAAGACTCCGAGTTGGAGCTGAATGAAGTAATTTGGTTGTAATAGGACTATGGCTTTGATCCATCTTTGTTAAGTTTCTTTTGAGGTCTAGTTATACGGACTACTTTAATTTGACTTCTGAGGAATTGTCTAAATAGTTCAGTTTAGGTCATTATATGTCCTTCTTATTAGTGGTGTTGGTTCACGTCAAAGAGAACCCTTACGTTCTTACCGAGTTATACTTTTAGTTATGCACTTAAAATCGTGATTTTTACATTTTGATATTTTAAATTTCTGTTGATTGATCTCTTTGATAATATAGTTTCTCAATTATAATCATTTATACAAGTTTAGTAAACTTAGACTAAGGTGATTCCTTTCTTAATCTGTGTCGTATTACTAAATGGTGGACTTACCAGTTCTTAATCTTTTTACTTTGTAGACACATCAAGTCAAGGCAAGTCAGCGAGTCAGGACAGGTTGAGAAACGCTGGGGTGCCTGACGTCGTGTGGTCCGAAGGGACAGGTAGTGGTTGAGGACCTCGAACGAGTTTGAGTACAGACAGTTCAGCCACTACGGTAGGTTGATAGAGTACGAGACAACAGGGGAAGAGGAGGACGGAAGTTAGAAAAGGTCGCAGTGCCAGAAAAGATTACTTAGTCAAAAAGCATAGTCCACCGGTTTCATAACCTCGAAGTCAAAGTCCTAGTCAGGAAGGTTACTTATAAGTCCTGATTAAAGTAAATCCTAACTGACCAAACTAGAGAAACGTCAGGCGCCCTTAGAATTCTCAGAAGGGGTTGTGGTGTCAAGTTTTCTTAATTAAGAATCCGTAAGTCGGAAGAAATACATACCGGGTTGGGAGTATAGGTGTGTACTGATGACCTTTTTGTTTAAAAATTTTTATTTGTAAAACAGTTGGTCTAACTGTTTCTGATATTTCTAACTTTTATAATTCATTAAGGTTCTAGAGTTTTCGTTTTTGTTCCAGTGGTCGAGACTACTGTAGACTTAATAGAGAAAAAAGAAATTACGTTTATATGTCTATCTCTAAAACTGGGTCTTTAACTTGAAGTTTCTTCAATAGAATTTCTTAATTCAGATCACTTGTAAAGAACCTCGAAAGACTCTACGACAAGGGAACAATATTAGGAGTTTAAACCGAGTTTATTTTAAAAGGTAAAGAAAGTAATTTTTTTTCTTAAATTGCTCTATTCATATCGTTTGATATTTAAGTTTATATAGATGTCTCCTTAATAACCGTTCACTCATTCTAATCTTAGTTAATTATATAGGTTATTCTTGAAATTACTTTATGTCAAGATAGTGGGTGCACAATAATATCTGGTCACGAAGATTTTCCCTCACGGGGGGAGGAATTTTTAGTGAAAACCTTAAGGGACCACCAGGTCACCAATCCTGAGGTGTGAGAGTGACGGTTCCCTGGTTCAGGCTAGGGAGTAGACCCCTGATCCTAGGGTGTCCGGAGTGTCATACCGGTCTTTATGTTAGAGGGGGGATTTGGTTGTTTTTTTGGGTGAGTAAGTTGGGGACTCCACCGCAATCGAAGGAGTTCTTACAATCCAGTCCTTTTTTTGACTTTTATTGATACATCCTCGGGATTGTGTATTTCTTTCAATGAAAGCTTACAACTTAATTTTTTAGTCTAATATTTCGGTACACACTTCTTACGAGGGAAAAACAAAATGATCTCTTCCTACATATATATCGGGTAAGAAGGGAATTCACAAGCGCCACCACTGGGGATACGTCGTCCAATACTGAACACAAAGACTAATCCTCTAAACGATTAGAGATACAAAGAGACTATTGAAAATGATACATTATCCTTTACTAATGGATTATTATGAATTTATTAGTAATACCACATTTTTGGGGTGATATCGAGGTATACGGATTCCTATTTAGGGGTTTACGAATCGTACTGTAAGTCCCGGGACACTCGACATGAAAGTCCGACTAGAAGTTCGGAGGGGAGGGTGGTGAGGGACGTGATCCTGGACGGACGGACAGGGGACGAGTAGCGTCACGAACGAGGGGTGAGACGTACGCCAAACACAAGGCGAGGGAGACTCCAGTCGGAGTGGTCACATACTCCCCGAGGAAGATACTGGGTCTTCCCGTCTCAGAAAGAAAATCCAACTCCTTTCACCGTAGGACCGTTATACTCCTGTGTTCTTTTTTCGTCTCGTCTCTCTGAAGAAAGATTTTTGTCTAACTCCCTGGAGGGACCACCAGGTCACCGATTTTTAGGTACGAGGATTACGCCCGTCGGGCCCAAACTAGGGACCAGTCCCTTGATCTAGGGTACCCTGTGTCGATTCTGGGTCACACTGGTTTTTTAGAGTAATTTTTTTACTTTTACTTAACTAATAAAAAGACTGGTGTGTGTACCAAGGTTTAATTGGAAGAGAAACATAAAAAAGAAATCAGACTCAACAGAGTACACTCTACTCTCCTACCTAACGTATAAAAGGGGACAGAAAGACCCAGGGGTTAAGTCGACTCGGGATTGTGACAAAAAGTCCGAAGAATCTGGACGCAGTCTATAAACGTTTCAGACTCTAACGGACCGAACCACGAAATGAACCGACGGGAGTCCAAGACAAGGTCTCTGGTCTACTTACTTACCACTTATCTGAGGTCACAAGACCTCCCTTTACCCCTCTGCCCCCTTACCGGCCAGTAATTGTCACGAGTTCGTCTTTTTCGATGAGAGTTTTTATCACGCTATAAACAAACGTCGAGTCGGTAAAGGTAAGGAATGTAAGAAAGAAAAAACGGAAATCTGTTTTTTCTAATTTTTTTTTTGTTAAAACTAATGTAAATTTGGAACCCCGTCTACTGATGAAGGTTGTCTTTTGTCACCCAGAAAGTGTGGGAGACACAGGAAAATATCGTTGTGGACTTGTTATTCGGAAAGTCCAAGAGTCACTCACCCCTACCCAATTCGGTTCGAGTCTTGTTTGGACCGACGTGAAACTCGAGTTTATTGGGTGACCCCTCCGTACGAACGGACGAAAATAATCTCTCCCAAGAGAACCGGGACACTGTTGTTGTCGAAGGAGAAAGGGAGACTCTAGTCATCCGAGGTTTACGCTCACCAGGAGGAGACACCGGGTCTTCAAGAAGGGTGACAAGATGGTCTGAAAGTTTGGTCTAAGTCGGGGCTCGTATTGAACCTTCCTTCTCTTCTAAGAGAGTCCACGGTGAGAACCCTCTTTATCGGACCTCCGGTCCAGGGAGTGAAAAGAGGTCGGTCGAGACCTCATAGTCTTTAAAACAAAACAAAACAAAACAAAACCTCATAGTCTTTAAAATTCTAGAATTGAGTTGTGAAACTGGAGTCAATTTTAAGTTCTTCCTTGTTGTGTAGGAAAATTCAAACACTCTGTGTCGGAAGTATGCGAACCTACTGTGTGTGTGTGTGTGTGTGTGTGTGTGTGTGTCTCAGAGAGAGAGAGAGAGGTCTCAAGACTCGACCCCTCTCTGGTCGGAGTCTCTCTTTCTCGTCTCACTCGTCGTGCTTCACAGGGACGTGAATGGGGGGTGGAAGTGGGGGAGGGGTGGGACACTGGGATACCGAGTCCCCTGGATTCTCTTCTCACCCGGGCTCAGACCGGGGGGACATACGCTGAAGGTCACACACTACGGAACAACTACGAGAGGGAGGGGGACCCGGGCGCGTCTCTCATCAACTTTACCATCGTGTCAGAAAGGTCCACAACCTCTCGAACGTTTTCGGGGAACTGAGAAGAATAGAGGGTTCCCCAAACCTTTACTGGGTTTCAAAAGGTGCCGGGGACTTACTCTGGATCTTTCATTAATCCTCTCTCTCTGAGTCCCACGAGGACCCTCCGACGGGTCGTCTCCTTTACCGGTGTAGGGGCGTACCACCGAGTCTCCTGTTTCTTAGACAGACGTCACGTCCTCTGGGTCCAAGCGAGAGACCCAGTCCTTCTAGGGGACCTCTTCCTTTCCCGTTGGGTGAGGGTATAAGAACGGACCTCTTAGGGTACCTGTCTCCTCGAACCGCTGGATGTCGGGTACCCCAGGGTTTATCAGCCAGTACTGACTTGCTCATTGTGAAAGTTCGGGGAGTAAGTTCCTATCCCGTGTTTCGTAGGGTCCCTACTCCTGAACCGACGTAGAGACTCCTTAGCGGGACAGTCGGAAGACGAGTCCCCGTTCCACTCCGACCGTAGGAGACTTGGTCCGTGGAAGGCACAGGTCCCTGTTTGTCCGGCTCGTTACCTTGGTCGACCCCTCTACCCGTCGGACGGGGTGGGGTCGGGTCCCGACCGACCCCGAAACCCCTGGGCCTCCAAGTTGAGTCCTGTCTCCCGTCCCCTCTTTGTACCTTTCCTCGAGCCTCCACCTGACACTCACCGAATCTTCTGAACTCCACTGTTTCTATTTCGAGTCTTTATTGGTCTGGTTCAACGGACACAGTCTACCGACACCGAATTGTGAGCACAAGTCTTTAGTCTAACACATTCAGGGTCCCGTCGTGCTGATCGTCACCCTAGAACCCGTTCGACAAAACGAAGAGGACCGAAGCACTGCTGGCACGTCGAGTGGACGGGTGTTGGGGACCGACAAGTTTTACTTCTTTTTTTTTTAAAAGGGGGCCGAGACAATCAACAAGATGTCGGAGATCCCCACCCTGTCGTCGACTGAGGTCGGGCCAAAGATGACGTACAAAATACAACGGGACCTCGGCCACTCGGGTCTCCTCCGCCCACCTCCTCCTGTCCCTCCAGTCCCGAGACGGCGGAAGAGACAGTAAAGGGAAGTAGTCCACAGGGTCGAGGGGTCGACTCCCTTGAGGGGCCGGTCGCGACTCTTGTGGGAGGAGTAGTCGCTAAAATTTTGTCAGGACATCTCCCGCGTCAAAGTAGCAGGGTCTCCGACGCCTCCGACTCAGTCCAAGACTTATGACAAGGCAGGTAGCCTATTGGAGGAGTTTCGGGGCTCCTATCATGAGGACCCTTTTACCTCTTCGTACCCCGACGGAGACCTGCTCTCTTTGAGGACCGAGTTGAGATCCCTTCCACTGTTAACGTGACTAAGACTGTATCGGTTCAAGGACCCAGTTCCGTCGTATGTCCAAGGGGTGCGAATCTTTAGGCCTTCTGTAGATCTGTCCACGGTTGTCAGAGGTCCCTTCTACAGTTTCTCCACCGCCGTAACCTTCATCTGGAACTACCTAAACCCCTGGTTACGGTTCCGTTGTCTCTGTCTTTTACCATTCCAGAACAATTTTAGAGAACGAAATTTTAGTTTTAAGTCACACGAATTTGACAAGTGAAATTTTACCGATTAAAATACAATACAAAGTGAATTTAAAAAAAAAATTTACGTACTCTACCAAGATACACACATACACACACATATATACATATATATACACACACACAAACATATGTATTAAGTAAATAACAACGTGATCCATTATCAAGTTTTAGGTTTCTATTTTTTTGTATATCCCTGAAGGGACCACCGGGTCACCAATTCTGATGTCCGAGGGTTACGTCCGTACGTCGTTGATTTTTCTAGGGTATGTCTCGTTGTTTCTGGACCGTATCGGTTTATTTAATTGTTTATTTATATAAAAAAATTTCACATGTTACCTTGAGACAAGGTTGTTACAATGTACGGTCGGACCTATCCTCACCTAAAATCTCCTTTTCCTATGTACACATACATACCAACTCAAACGGTAAGTGGACTTTGATAGTGTGGTAACAATTAACCCATATAAGGTCGTGTTTTTCAAATTTCAAACCTTTTTTTGTTTGGTTTTTCCTATAATCATTTGTGAAAAGGTCAGAAAGGAGGTTTACGGGTCAAAAGGTAACCTTTTCGTCGATTACGGTATCAAGGGAAACATAAATAGGTTTCTATAAGATACGTTTGTGTCGCTTGGCCCATATACATCAGAAATAAAGGTAAGAAGAAAATGTGTTTACCATCGGATGAGACGTACACAAACCCGTGGAACGAAACTAGTGACTTACGTAGAACCGAGAGTATGGAACATATGGTTGAGAGATTTATTAAACCATAATTGTAAGGACACTATGTAATAGATGTCTACGGTAATATTAGAAGTAGTGAAAAGAAAAAAAATATATATCCGTTCTTTTAACTCCAGGTTCTTCTAGTTATGGATTTCCAGTGTGTAGATCCTTGACCACCTCCACCCTGTATTTGAGTCAGACTGTGTTCTTATAAACGAAAATTGGAGAGTCGAAATATCGAAGATGGATTCCTTGAAGGAATAAGAAAGGATATCTACGCATCATAGGGTAAGACATGACATACCGCCATGGTATTAAATAAGTTGGGGACGGATGACTACTTGTAAATCCCAAAAAAAAGGTTGGAAGACGACAATTGGTTTTTTTTTTTTTTTTTTTTAACGACGTCTCTCATTCGAACCTATCTACCGTACAGTGTACATGCACAGAGGAGTCCTATATAAAAAGTTTTACTTTAAGGACTGTATAAAAAACTATAGCGTTTTAACGGGAAGGAGAACGAGATAACTAAAAGTAGGAAGGGCTTCATAACCTACGTTTAGAGACAAAGTCGTCAGGAGTGACTCCGAGTGAATTATAAATCGCGATCAATCCACGATCTGAAGATATCCAGAGGAGGATACCTCCTCTGGTAGGGACGAAAGTTTTTGGAGGTCAGAAAATAATAATAATAGTAAATTAATAAACTGACACGATCCAGAAACAACGAGACGTCCGAAAGTAGGTCAACGTCGGTCGTCCCCGATGAGACATCGACGCCAGGTTCCCGAAGGGTAACGTCACCGAAGAGAATAACACCTCGTGTCCAAGATCCACGAAGTCGAAGTCATCAACATCGCACATCCGAGTCGTCAACACCGAGGGCCGAGATCTCGAGTCCGAGTCAACAGGGCGTCGTATATCCTAGAAGAGTCGGGTCCCTGACTTGGGTACAGAGGACGTAACCGTCCACCTAAGAAACGGTGGCTCGGTGGTCCCTTCGGGCGGTTTGAAGGTCAAAATAACCCTCTCCGACCCTCTGTTTAGTGTCTCCCGGTAGTCATTTGGAAATAAATCCTTTCTCAGTCTGGTAATTGAAAGTAAAAACAATGATTGGACCCAAGAACCGGAGAAATTAGTTGTCTTTAACAATTCTCCGGTCTGCTCTTTCGTTCTTGTTCCTTGTCCAAGGGAACGAATGAGGGACTCACCCACCACTCGACCAGGGACTTTACTCCCCTCCACTCCCCACCTAACCACCCATTCCGGTCTCCCCATCGAATCCACCAGACGGGTGGGGGGAGTGACCACTACACACGTCCCACATACATACCATGGGACGAAATAAAGGACTGTGGAGTCTTCACCGTCGACCCAAAACCGGAAAGACATAGAACAAGTATTAAACGGGGATGATAGGTACGTACATCAACAAAAGTCAGGAAAGTTCAAAGAAACATAAGTCTAGAACCTCCTCTGGGAACAGATCCACTTTCGTTCATTTCCCAGGGTCCAGGGTCGGACAGAGTAAAATTTTTTCTGTCTTATGTTTAGTATCTCACCAGAGTAGTCCGGAGGATGGTACACTGGTCAAATCCAACACACAACACTTTTTCTTTTTTTTTTTTTTTAGTGGTCCTCCAGGAACAAGTGTTAGTGACTCAGAGGGGTCTTCCGAGTGTAAAATAACGGGGTGTTCCACCTCCTGCTAAGTTTATGAAGCAGTAGGTCCGGACAAGGAGGGGTAGAAGTCCCTTCCCAACCTTCTGGGTATCAACGACGTTCTCGAATTCCTTAAAGGATAAAAGTCACTTTCTTCTCCCGTTCCGAAGTCTGGACCTGGTAAACGATTTTAACCTTAAACCGTTCACCGGTAATTTATTATACACGTAAAATCAGGAACTCAAAATACATAAACAAAATAAAACAAGTAAATTTTTAATCCAGAAACATAGGTTCGCTGAATTTTCACGTCTGAGATTGGACGTCAAACTTAAGAGCGAAGGGGACGATAGATTAGTTGACAACGGGTCCGACGAAAAGTGACTTATGTGAAAATAAGTCCATGTTTATGAACAACTTAAGGATGATACTCGCTGACTTGACTTGATATTCGGACCATGGATCGTCTATCTCCACTTATTGTACGCGGACATCCGAAGAAGTTCATTGAGGTTCTTCCTCCTTTACGTTTATAGGTCTGAATTGATAGACGGTCTCCTTTTTATAGGGGGGTGGGGGTTGAGACGCCCTCATGTGAGAACCGAAGGCAGTAGACACCCTTCTTTGCCGTCCGTGACAGAAACCAGACCGTGAGTAAAGACACACTCGATTCTAAACAAGGATAAATATGAAGAGGTTCTTTTGAATCCCGTCGTAATCCTCTTTTCTCACTGGAATTTGATAACACACATTTAATTTTATAAAGTTTCAGATCCCCGGTGGTAGACACAAATAATTATCTGTCTCTTAATAAACTGGAGTCGTCCTGTCCTTAAAAAGTCAGTAAACCCTCCCGGAGAGGGTTCCTCTAAACGAGGTGTGGGATTTCTAGTTCACTTTTATACGACTATCGACCTCTTGGAATTCTCCTTCTACCTTTGTCTACAACCGAATAAAAGGCAGGAGTGGGGGAACGCGCGAGTCAGTGAAGTCGACACAGGTTGAGAAACACTGGGATACTTGATATCAAGCGGTCCGGGGAGACAGGTATCTTAAAAGGTCCGTTATTATGACCTCACCCAACGGTACGGGAGGAGATCCCCAAGAAGGGTTGCGTCCCTAACTTGGATACAGAGGACGTAACGTCCGTCTAAGAAATGAGTGGCTCGGTCGACCCTTCGGGGGAAGTGGGGGAATGACGAACAATTTCTGTTACATCCAAAAGAAGTGACTCACCTTTGACGGGGACCTTCGTCGTCGGTAGAAGTCACAAATTTTTGTAAGGAGTGGACGACCGATATACCTACGTCACTAGTATAGTTCAAAGGTCGTAGTGGTGTAACGTTTGGGTAAACTAGTGTTTACCTATGCCTTCTTGTCCTATTTCATTAGTAGTATTCTGTCCTACCAAACTTCCCTCCTTTTAAACTATACCACCTGATGTTTATTTCCGGTAATAAAAATCAGGTTCCTAACCCGGTCTTCAATTTTTGTTTTTATTCCTTTGTTTGTTTTTAGAAACAAATTGTTCCCACGGTGTCGAGTCGTGACTCCCTTCAGTGAAACGAAGAGAAAGATGTCAGGACCTTTTCTACAGTTAATACAGGACGAACCATCTTAACATGGTTCCAGTCGGTCGTGGACACGTTAAGAACGACGGATGGTCCCTAGTGGACCTAATGGAGAAAATTAGAAGTATTGTCAGGAGTTGGTTAAACTGTATCAATAACAATAATGAGAATAGGACCCATCTTTGTCTCCGGGTCCCTCTACTTCATTGAACGGGCTCCTGTGTCTATTATTTCCCGTATCAGTCCCGGTCACGTTTTACTTCTACACCCCAGGACCGGATTCTGTCCCTTCAGTTAAAGGAAAGGGTGTACCCCACCCCTGGACGGAAGGTACCCTGACCTCGGAGACACGGACCGGTACACGTCATCGACGGCCGGTCAACGGTACCTTGACGGTCGGATCCCGTCCCCACCTCCGAATTGTGGGTGGGGGGTCTCTGTGTCCTTCCACAACCCCCTTGACATGGACTCGGACTAGTAGAGGAACAGTTACAAGTTCGTGGGTACCCCTCTCCCTACCTACTGGTGCCGACTTGTGTTCTGAAGGACGAGTGGTCCGGGGGAGATTAGTGGTCCGGGGGAGATTACTCCGGGCCCAACAACGGGACTGTCTCCAGGGGCCGTCCAGAATCCGACTCCTCCTCCCGTCCTACGGTCCCGTATCACCTGTGGTCTCTCCGGACACGTCGTCGACTCCAAGATTCTGGGGACCCGAACGAGGTAGTAGGGTCGTCTGTGTTTAAATTTCTATTTTACTAAGTCTTAAACTTCCGGTGTTAGTGTCTCGTAATTCGGGGTTCTGGAAGATTCACGGATGGGACCCACTGACACGACCAACGTTCTTCGTTCGGGACCGGTGCCCGTAGGTACGATTATAGGACTGATACCATCTTCTAGTTCCTTTCAAGATTCAGGAAACTATTTCAGTCTTTCATTTTTAAACAAGTCTGACATTTTTAGAAACACTGGGGTACCTGACATCGGGTGGTCGGAGGAGACAGGTACCTTAAGAGGTCGTTCTTATGACCTTACCCAACGGCAAAGGAAGAGGTCCCCTATAGAAGGGTTGGGTCCCTAACTTGGGTCCAGAGGGTGTAACGTCCGTCTAAGAAATGGTAGACTCGGTGACCCTTTCGGGACCTTTTAAGTTTCAGGAAACTTCTTCAGTCTTTAATTTTAAAGCATCTGATGATTTATAGATGGGACGACCAAGTGGAACTTTTCATTTTCGACAACACTTTATATTTCACTACGAGAATCAGGGGTGTCTATTGAAGTAAGGGTCGTGGAGGGATTCCTCGCAGAACGAAATACTTCGGACTGAACTGGAAGAGTTTATCTTGACTGGTGACAAAATAACACGGTCCCGAAGGGACTTCCGAGTCTGTCTTTCCTTAGATGGACGTCACACCCTCTGGACCCAAGTTAGGGTGTCAAAAGGTACCGGGGACTTACTCTGGATCTTTCATTAATCCTCTCTCTCTGAGTCCCACGAGGACCCTCCGACGGGTCGTCTACTTTACCGGTAGGGGCGTACTACCGAGTCTACCGTTTCTTAGACAGACGTCACGTCCTCTGGGTCCAAACGAGAGACCCAGTCCTTCTAGGAAACCTCTTCCTTTACCGTTGGGTGAGGTATAAGCACGGACCTCATAGGGATACCTGCCTCCTCGGACCGTCCGATGTCAGGTACCCCCAGCGTTTGTCACCCTGTACTGACTCGCTGATTGTAAAAGTGAAATACCACGAGGAAGGATTAAACACATTAATATTACAAATTTTGAACCCGAAACTTTAGTCTTTGTGGACTCAACCTTAGGGTCGAGACGGTTATTGAACAACACTCTGACCCCGATTAAGGAACGCAGACGAGAAGGCGAACTCTTGACCCTGTTACGCTACGACCACCGAGGTCGTGACGACATGACCTATCTAACTTCCTACCGTCAGACCACCTTTACTCCGGTGTCCTGAAAGGATTGGATCACTTCTTCCTTTGTCTGTCTCGACCTGAGGTAGGATCCGGTCCGACGCTTGTAATCCGATGTGCGTCCCAGTGGGAGGGTTACTTGAGACTTGAAACACGGGGCATAGATATCTTTACCGTATGGTTACCTTTTAGTCTGGGGGCCCTATTTTCTCGGAATCCTGAACATGAACCTGAGAGGCAGTGGATTTTCTTATACAATTAATAGAGACATTGTCTTGTGTCTTTAAGGTAATACAAATAGCCCTATACTGGTGTCCGGATAACTATTTTCAGGTGACAATTGAGAGATCCGAATACTGTGAACTTAGTACCTAATTGAAACTAGCATAGAGAGAAAATGGAACAGGTCTGATCAAAGTTCCTTAAACCCCTCCACCCAAACTCGTTCAGGTGAATCCCATATATTCCAAAAGTGTTTTTGACCAGTCCCAGGAACCCATTCTCCTCTGAGACGGAACCCGGACGACCACATTATTTGACGTGAGGTGATAGATAGACGTAACAGGAAGACTCACTCAAACAAAGGACCTTGGCACCGATGTTGTGATACAAACGTTTTCATTCGTATAAACAAAAGCGAATCTAAAACACAAATGAACTTCACTGAACCTACGACCACCACCCCGTCAGTACCTCTATTTCTCCCATTTGTCGTAATTAATAACTACTCTGATCACGAATGGTCACAGACTGTGGTTGTTTCCAAATAATCATCGAAAAAGGTCATCTGACTTAAAAAACTCTCAACCCAGGACAAAATAAGTGGACACAGATTATGTTAGGAACCTCGGTTTACAGATTAAATTTACTTAAAAGAAACGTTAGATGTGATTGTCACTCCCAAAATAACGAATGAATCCTGAAGGGATATCGAGTCTACCATTTCTTAGGTGGAAATCACGTCCTCTAGGTCCAAGTTAGGGACCTATTCCTTCTAGGGGACCTCTTCCTTTACCGTTAGGTGAGGTCATAAGAACGGACCTCTTCGGGTACCTGTCTCTTCGGACCGTCTGAGGAGAACACTGTCAGCACAGTGTTTCTCAGTCTGTGCTGATTCGCTGATTGTGTGATTGAACCCTCCCACTTATTTTCTTTAGAGAATTCCCGAAAATATAACAATCTTGGTATCTAATTTTTTTCGTTTTTTCAATCCTTTTTCCAGATGTTCCGGAAAGTGCTAGTTTGTAGGTTTGGATAAGGATTCACGGATCGTGAACTAAACAAATTAAAAACAGACGTGAATTTTATCATTCCGAAGGGGAACACCGAGTCGACCATTTCTTAGGCGGACGTTACACCCTCTGGACCTAAGTCAGGGACACAACTCTTCTAGGGGACCTCGGGTAAGGTCATAAGACCGGACCTCTTAAGGTACCTGACATATCAGGTACCCCAACGTTTCTCAGCCAGTGTTGACTCGATGAAAGTGAAAAGTTTTATCATTCGGACTTGTAGTGACTACCCCTAAACTTTGAGTAAGCCACTCCAAGGTATGTCATGCGAAAGCCTTCAAAACAAGGTTTTCCCTGTCCTTTCTCTTGACGTCACTTGGTTGCGAGTGTTGAATTCACTGGCGTCCTAGTGACCCGCTGCCGCTGTAAGAACGATAGGTTAGCGGCCCCTTAGACCTCTCCTGGGAAACCTAACCAGTCTCTTTTGTAGGGAGGTTCAAGTAACTTCCTCCCCGAACCACACCCGCGCCGGCCGTCTCGTAAAACCGGTTAGTCTCTTGCGTACCCCCGCCCGAACCGGCGTTCTCCCACCTTACCTCGGAAAGACTTCCGCTGATAGGCGATTAGTCTAGGCGGACAGCGCTTGCCTCCCCCGCACCGGAGGCACCCGGGTTCGCGTCTCCTCCACCCCGGGCCCGCCCGGACCCGCCCCGCTTGCCACAGCCGCCGCCTCGGCCTACGCCCGCCGCGGCGCCGTCGCCGCCGGGACCCCTACCCGCCTCGGGGCCGGCGGTCACGACCACCGGCGACGCTCGCCGGCGGAGACGAGGGCGCGCAACGACGATGGGTCCCACCGCCATACGACCCTTTTCCTCATCAGCCGCCACCGCCGCCGTGGTTCCGCGGGTTCGGGAGAAAGCACAGCATGCACGCGGGGCTCCACTCCCCCGCAGCGCGCCCGCCCCGCAGCACGACCTCACCGTCCCCGCCCCCCGCGGCCCTCGGGGAAGGGACGGAGGGCTCCCGGCGCTCGCGAAGAACGGGCACACGGCCTCCCCTCGACTCGCCCTACTTCCGGGTCCCCGCGCGACCCTGAGGAGCGCCCGGGCCCACCCTAAGGGGCTGCGCCCGCCCGTCCACGAGCTCACGTCCCGGGTGGAGTGGCCCTATGGTCCACTTCCCCGGGACCGGCCCTTCCAGGACGCCGGGCCGACCGAGGACCGATGTCATCTCCCCTCGACCCCAAACCCCGTGGTGCCCTCCCCTTCCCGACCCCCCTGACTGGTGGGGGGCGGGGTTGAGGCCCCTGGACGCATCTCGAACGTTAGGGCCGCCCACCCAGACGGGACGAGAACCGTAAAGAGTTACTCAGACATCTCGAACGAATAGAGTCGACGAACGAAGATTCTCACGATACTACGGCGACCGCCCTGGGCCACGGGACGAAGGGCGAAGGGTAGTCGTGACGACCCTCTTTCACCCCAGCCAGGGCCGGAGTTAGTCATAGACAGAGAAGGAACATTTAAGGGGAGACAGCGAAGAAGGGGGAAAGTAAAGTGAGGGAGTCGTAGTCGGAAAGGTGGAGGAATGAAAGGAGGACCTCAAAATCACAGTTCAAGTAAGTAAGTAAGTCTTCTATAAAAAAACTCGAGGATGAGTCCCGGTTTGTGACAAGATTTGACGAACCCCATATGTAGTCATTTGTCTTATTTATAGGGACAAGAGACCCTCGAATAGACTCCCTCTCTCCTCATTTGTTAGCCATTTTATCTATATTCATTAATACACCATATAATCTTCAACGGTCACCCTATTTTTATCCCTAACTGACTACCGGGTACCCCGTTTCTTGGACGGACGGTTACGTCCTCTGTGTCCCCTACACCCATACTAAGGGTCCAACCCTTCTACGGGACCTCCTTCCGTACCGTTGGAAGGACCTAAGAACGGACCTCTTAGAACTACCTGTCTCCTCGGACCTCCCGATGTCATGAATCCCAGCGTTTCTTAACTTGTACTGACTGATTGTGAAAAGAAAAAAGTTAATATACCATATAACCTTCAACTTTTCATACCACCCTTTTCTTTTCTGGGGGAAAAGAAGAAACGTGAACCCGTAGACTCGTTTCTGAACTTCCTACGAACCCTAGACTCCCATCTCAGACCTCACAACCTCCCGGTAGTTCCTTTGGTCGGGACGTCTTAGGTCACTCCCTCCCCCTACGGACTCAGGGGCCTCTCCTTCAATCCGACGTTGAGCATCCGGTGCGACTCGAGGACTAGGTTTACGAACTAATCTACGTAAAAGTAAAAACTAAAGACTTCTCAAAAAAAAGGGACGAGGAGAGAATTCTGAAATTAGTCGTTGCCCACGTCTTCGTAACCGTTTAAGAACCCGACAGAAGGGTGGAGACATTTCGTTTCCGTCCACCTGACACTCCTCTCCAGAAGTAGTCCCTCACGAAGACATTTTGGTGGTCACCGGACTTCGGAAACGTACACATAGAAATTTAAGTTTACACACAGAAAAAAAGGTCACGTCTCATGAGAAGAATAAAAATCAGGATTAAAATTTTATTTTTGGTGAAGGAGACATTTACGGACTATCTCAGTCCCAGTAGAACTTATAAGTCGTCCGAGGGAAATATCATAGCTCCCATTCATTACACCAGTCAAAGAGAAACACAGAAAAACCAACTCGGACCCAACTTTACGTTGACTAGAAAATTGGAAAGGAGAAATCACTCTAAGCTTACGCTCACCTTCAGAAGACTTTACACCGGTCTCAAGTTCTTACAAGGTTAAAAAATAGGTGGTTCGTGTGTACAACATTAATCCGTACAAAAGGGAGAAACGGGAGTCGAGGACTATATAAAAGAAACTCCCTATAATCCCTTCCCCTCACCCAGTTGGGGGTTTATTCGGACTTCATCAGCGTAAAACGTCTAGGAATATCAACCGTCAAGAGAAAGGAACGTTATTTTATTACGATACATCTGTGATACGAAGAAACAACTTTAGACAGAGATTTCTATAAAACACTGTCTCGCATTCCGAGACTGGATTTAACAGCTACTCAAAATCTTCTATCCCTTACTTTCTCACTCCTTCGTTAAACAGTAATTCATATCAGATCGAAAACGATCGGTAATGTAATAGCCTTTATGCACACTCGCCAAAACTCCACATCGATACACGGAGACTCTCGGGACCCAGACTACTTGAAGGCGACCGAGCGAATTATCTTCAGGAAGACTGCTGACAGTAAGACGACAAGGATAAGGACAGGGAGTATAGCTCAAGTAACAGTCACAAAAAGTACACAAAGGGGTAGTGAAGAAACATGCGCGAAACGAAAACACTCGACCCTCCAGAGTTAAAGAGTGTCGAGAAAAACGACCATCTAGTGATTCGGTGGTCTTGTTGGAAGTCCTACATTCCACGGAATACCAGGGACACAGGTCACTACTTGAACAAGAACTGACTAGTCTGGAACATTCTAAATTGTCCTAGATACAAGACATACGGTTTCTCGGACAGTTCTCAATCGTGAAACATAGTTTTCGTCTTCCGAATTGACCCATTCTCATAAACTTCTACTACGAAAATGTGTATTATCGAAAAAAAAAAGAGAACACTAGTCTTTCCCAACCGTAGCCTGTCGGATTTTACTCCCTATCCTCAAATGAAGGAGGTAATTGTAACCTAGAGACGGTGCCATTGAACCGAGAAGACAGTGACTAAGAGGATTTAGTCCCTTGCTCGTTCAATTTTAGAACTCGACATTAAATCCTTGAAGCCAGCGCAAAACATTTGAGACGGGTTTCCCACCGTGTAGTTATTTAAACTATTTATCCTTCAGCTACCAAAACCTTCGACTCCACTTGTCCTCCCTCTCTCGACCCGGTCAGAACCACCATGGGTTACCGACCATGGACTTTTGTACAGTCGTGGAAGTGGGGTCGTATCCGGGTCCGTGTTCCACGGAGACACTTACCTTGGGACCTACGACTCGAGACGAAGTCGCTCCACAATCGAATATCAAACCCACGGTCGAGAAGAAAAGAACATGTCTTTTGTGCACAAACTTAATACCACTAAAGTCTTTGCTAATCACAAGTAACATCTTTTTATTCTGTTACATCTATTCGTTTGTAAAAGAATTACCTTTTTAACGTTCGAATAATCACTGAACCTCACAATAGAACAGTCTACACACACATCCCGTATATAAAAAAAAAAAAAATGGTTTTACCCTAATTATAACGACTAGTGTAATAAAATATTAGACGGGTAAAGTGGTCTTTACATATAACATTTACAGAATGGAACAGTCAACAGTTGACATTGAAGAAAAATTTAATCTGGGGAAAAGGAGTTGTCTCTGTCTGTCACACTACCCTCTACAATCCATCGTGTTTCTCCGGTCCTTCCATCATACCAAAATTTTACCAAAAGACCAATCAATGGAAGAGACCATGGCTTCCTGTTGACTAAAGGAATTCTGACAGTCAAGAGACGAGTCAATGGAACTCTAACATTTGAGACGAAACCATTAAGAATCACCAATCTTTACGAATGACAGACATGAACCGTCGAACATGATTATTTATTTCGTGGTACCACACACACGAGTCGACGAGTCAGTATAGGTTGAGAGACGCTGGAGTACCAGACATCGGACGGTCCGAGGAGTCAGGTACCTTAAGAGGTCCGTTCTTATAACCTCACCCATCGGTAGGGGAAGAGGTCCTCTAGAAGGTTGGGTCCCCAACTTGGGTCCAGAGGGTGTGACGTCCGCCTAAGAAGTAACGACTCGGTGGTCCCTTTGGGGTAATTTACCACCAGGATCCTCTTTCAAGACTAAATTATTCTTGCCCAAGAGAGCACTACTCTCTCGACTTATTCGCGGAGTCCCACGACACACAACGGAAGACTTTGATTCTGGTCCTTCTTAAGTCGAAACTCTCAGTCGAGATGAACACGGGCACAAACACACCACACGGTTTATACCAATTCTACATGAAAGATCAACTCAAATCCAGTCACAAACTGAACTTGCATGATCATTATCAATAATCAATGAATCAACACTTAAAAATCTCAACCTTCTTTTATGTCTCTACTGGGTCAGACGTGTACTTGAGAACCAGACAAGACAACTACACCTTTACTCCGGGAATCCCAATTAACAGGACGGGTGTCCACGTCACGAAAACATCTCGTCCCAATTCTCGACAGAGGACTCCGGTCGTCACGGACACTGATTCGGTCTGGGTGTCCTCAAGTCCTTTCCAAAATGCATCTAAACTCTTGTCTGCTCTACACTTCTGACTCTTTTCAGGTTTTTTTAGGTCTAAATTCTCGGCTACGAAACGTAACTAAGGGGGTCCCTCTTATTACATAGACTAACGGAGAAGGAGTGAATCCCGACAAAGAAAACCACCACACTAGGACACACGAAGGGTCTCGATCCTGACACCCATATATAATTTTAACTTTTTAAAAAAATGACCATAACTAATCCGTGAAGACACAGGGTCTTTGAGGAATAGAGTAAAGTAGGAGTACACAGAATACACCACTTATGATGGCACTGGAGAGAAAAAACACAGGTCTGCACGTTTCACTCTGGGTCTCTCAAGGAACGAGTCCCAGTGTCGACCGTTCCCAACCACGGTCCTAAATTTGATCCCACCAGCCTGAGGTCCCGGTAAGAGAATAGGGAGACACTTACGGCCCCTATAGCAATCACTTCGTATGAACATCCGTACGGACCACAAACGTGTACTCTCACGAAAAAGGACAAGAGACCGTCGTCAAAGAAAGAACCGAAAACAATCAAACAGGTGGTCCCCTAGTACTCGTCTATACCCCGAGTAACCTCTATACTAATTAAACAAGTTGTCCATGAATGAGTCGTGGCCCACCACTAACCGTGACAAGATCTACAACCCCCAGGTCTTGTCTACTTTACTAACTCTAATAAAAAAACCACCTTGTGCTACCATAATTTGACAATTATGGTTAAAACTACTGAAACTACCCAGCTACTGTTCTTCTCTAACCGAATAGGACTTTGTCTGGAGGAAGGAGTCAAGATCGTTCTTTCCTTATGGAGACTTTCGTTTTAGATCTAGGACACTGAAGAAGAGGTAATTCCCGTGTTAAAAGAGGAACTCGAAGCTCTAGTAGCCATCACTGAAGTGTCCGACAATTTCCTGTACTTCTCAAGAAGGACTTTGCTGGTGAAAGGATCGACACCGAGATCGGACTACTAGACAGGTCTCGAAGGCGAAAAAGAGACGACGAACACGAAGGACGCCGTAGAGGGACCCAGGGAAGGTCGTGGTCTTCTACAGTCCTCTGATTACATCCGTCAGGACGGACGTCGGTCGTCGTGTCACCGGCGACGCTGTCGGGGGTGACGCCGGTGGTGAGAAGGCGTGGGACGAAGACAGAGACTGGAATTTTGGTCGGCACGACAATCTCAGAGTCCGACACCCTGTGGGTACGAATCTTTGAATCTGCAAGACCCAGGAAGAGACGTGTACGAGTCGTCCTAAAACCACAGGAAACTGATGAAGGTGTCCTTTGGCAGGACACAGTGTCACACGTAGTCTCTCTTGAGTCAAAAGTCCCCCAGTCTTTTTTAAAAAAATTAGTGATATTTTCTACATATGGAATAAAAATACTATTTCTGTTATAACGGCTGAAACCTTCAATCCTTTTACTTCGATGGGAATTAATACGATGGGATTATTGGCTTCACTGAGAAAGGTAAAAAAGAAAATCATACAGGTCCGAACCAGACACAGAATGTGCCAACGTTTGTGTCATACACATTTCTGAATCTCGGACGGGACACCATTAGCACTGACTTCCACCATGGTCACTAAGGACGGTCGTCCCGTCTGTGACTTCTAGACCAAAAGGTCGTTCCTCGGTGGGAGTCCAAAGGTACGCTACAGAAAAAAAAAAAAAAGTGAGTGAAAACCGACGTGACCCAGAAGTAACGACGTACACCTGAAAAGAGATCAACGCCGCTCACCCCCGGTGAGAGGTCAACACCAGGTTCCCGAAGAGCAACGTCACCGAAGAGAACACCACCTCGTGTCCGGGACCCCGTGTACCCGAAGGCATCAACACCACGTGCCGAATCGGAGGGACGTCGTACACCCTAGAAGGGTCTGGTCCCTAGCTTGGGCACAGGAGACGTGACCGTCCACCTAAGAATCGATGACCTGGTGGTCCCTTCAGGTGTGATCACTGAAGACTACACGAAAAAACCTCTGGGGTTCCTCTTGTCTCCCAAACATCAAATTACTTAGTGAATCTTAGTCGGAGAACTCCATCTAACCCTCCATCCTAACTTGGCCTTATTAAAACGGTTGGAGATTAGACGACGACGAAGTCTTCCTTCTTCTCTCCTCCATCTGTACCTCTCCCCGGGGCCGTCACTCGTTTGGAAAGGTCATCGACCTTCCCGGTGTCCCGGAGGGGGAAGGGGATCAGGGGAGACGTATGGACCCGTAGTGAGAGGTCCCTTTCGTTGGTGAACAGTAAGGAGGCAGAACGATGGATACGTACTCCGGTCAGGAAGATTCGGAGTCAACATAAAAATGACCTTTTCACCTTTATTACTGTAGACAGAATAGACTATCCACATCCACTTGTAAATACTTAGACTTGACACTCACACGTGTCGCCCACGACGTATCGTCTCTTGAACCGGTGATCGACCCATTGGAATTCCTCTATCTTGAACCGGCGATCGACCCATTGGAAGTCCTCTACACCCGAAAGTAACAATGACAATAAGTCCTCGGGGGACCTCCCAAGGTCTTTCATGAGTCAGTGGTCAGAATCTTATGTCTTTAGAAAGGGATTCGATTCCACAATTACTGTCACCTCATAAAATCAACAACGGCAACAACGGTACCGTGACACGGGCCTTTCAAGCGACACACCATTGAGAAAGAATCTCACAAAAAGTGATAGAGACTTTCAAAGAAAAGGAGAAAAGAATAAAGGAAAAATGAAAACTCTTACGAAACTAATATAAAATTTAAGGTCGGATTACTCTTGTGACTCACCAGCCGAAAAAAAGTAACAATCGTAAACCGGAAACTGTGAAACGACCTAAGTAAGACACCTGAATAAAAAAGGAGAGAGGAGTAAAGACTCAGAAAGGTAGTATCCGGTGTAAAATACGTAAATAGTGTAGACCAGTTACTAAATGACTTCTATGCTCATTCCTTTTAGTTTAGTGGAGACCCTCATTATTAAGAGAAATGCACGAGGTTTCCGTCATCGGTCTAGCTCACGACAAAACTGAAATTTGCGAAGTCAGGAACATGTGGAGCGACGACCCGCCGGAAAGTCTCCTCCTCAGACTCGGGAGTGAACAAACGAAACACCCCTCTCCCACCGAAACCGGTCCTCTTTTCGGCCCGAACACGCACTCTCGCGACCGGTGTCCCCACCGTGTAAAACTTCAGACGGAAGAGGGACCATTGTCTAACAGTCGGCGACAAAGTCCGTCACTAGGACTTGACGACCCAAAAGCAAACAAACAAACAAGAACAAAAACGACTCTCCCGAAAAAAAAAAAAAAATTCTAAGGACTCTTACGGAAACTACCCTTACCAGGGTCAAAAAACCTACTTTTTAGAGTGAGAAGATGGGAAAATAGGTATGTATTCTAGCATAGGGACAAAACGAACTTAGGGAACTCTAGACGAAGGACCACACTGAAGGGAAGAGACTCGGAGGGAAACTAGAAGTGGATTGCAACCCACGGGTAGAAGGACCGTCCGAATAAAACTCGTACTCGTCTTTGTGGTACATGCGGGTTTGTTATTGAACTTAACCCTCTTAATAACTCACAACGATGGTAAACGATTCGTGACACAATCTTAATCCTTGCTCTCTTTTTCGTCAGACACGTGAGCCCTCCGGGTGTAAGACGGCCGCTCTACCGTGCAGCTGTCTACCGACACAACGCGTCTCCATCCACGACGGACAACTGTTCCCTCCTCGCGTACTGCGAGGGCCCGTGCCTCCTCCCGGGCGACGCCGGGGTGTCGTCGTAGACCGGAGTAACCCTCCGACGCACCCTGAACCTTTCCCGTCGCAACTGTACCCGAGGCCACACCCCTCCTCCTCCGACGTTCGTTCTCCCTGTTCAACCTTCTGAGTGTCCACGCACCCCTGGTCCACCAGTCTGGTAGACAGCAGTAGAGAATATATTCCACGTGCACCCGGCACACTTACGCCGTCCAGAATTTCTCATCTTAGGCCCCCATGGCGACCCTGGACGTCAAACAAGGGACAAAAGACACCTACGACGACACATCCAGTCGGACCGAGAACCACTCGGACATCCGTCGAAGAGTAAACGGGGTCAAGGAGAACAAGATTCTAGTACCTTCTCGATGACAGGGTTCCGAAAGTCGATGAACGGTCGAGGAGACGACTGGACTGTAGATATGTATCGTCGGGACTCCCCGAAGGGACCATCGAGTCCACCACTTCTTATACGGACGTTACGTCCTTTGGGGCCAAGTTAAGGACCGATCCCTTCTAGGGGACCTCTTCCCTATCCGATGGGTGAGGTCATAAGGACCCGAAGGGACCACCAAGTCTGTCATTTCTTAGACGGATGTCACACATTCTGGACCCAAGCTAGAGCCACCCCTTCTAGGGGACCTCCTCCCAATACTGTCGGGTGAGGTCATAAGAACGAACCTCTTAGGGGTACCTGTCTCCTCTGACTACTCGATGTCAAATACCCCAGTGCTTCTCAGTCTGTGTTGACTCACTGATTCGTGTCGGGTCGTGTCGGGACCTCCCCCTGTTCCTCCCGTGTGTGTGTTCCGTCACGGCACACAAAGACGTCGACGACAACCAGAGTAGTCAATCGAATTTACTATCTGAAACCACCAGAGCACTGGCGGGGGACTGGAGAAGAGGATCGGGAACACACGTAAGATCGTGACGGGAGGAGTGAGAGTCACAGTACTCCCCGTACCGAAACCTTAGTCTCAAAACGATGAGTGACAAGCCTAAATCCGACCCATACATTCAAGAGATTCGGAGTCAAAGAATCAGACATACTACCCTTATTTCCAGTATCATAGGTCGGGTATGATCACAGCAATCAGAGTTCACTCCGGGAGGTACCTCTCAACGACTGAGTCATGTTGAACCGAACATCATTTACGAAACCTTTACAATTGACGTCATGAACGACAATTCAGAAGTGGGGTCTTCAGCGTCGACACACAGAAGCAAGTACACAGGAACAGAAACCGGTCATCTCGCCCAGGGCTACTGCCGGGTTGAACTGAACCAAGGAGAACTCGTAGTAAGAAGTGAGCGGGAGAGTCTCCGCACTCAGACCTCGACCCCCGCGGCAGGGGGGACACCCTAGGACGGTATGGGTGTCACACGCGGGAAGGGTAGAGAGAAGGTCGTGCCAAAAGAAAGAGTCACTCGACAGTACCTACGGGAGAGACGGGAGGACATTGTCATAGAAGGGAACAGAGCCCCGACCCCCGGGACCCCAAACCCGTCGTACAATCCAGGACCCTCAAACGGAGGTCAAGTCGAGGCGAAGGAAAGAAGGGTCGACGACGGTCGTGGAGAGAGTAAAGGAGTCATGACACACCAGGTCTGGTTCGTGGAGGAGACTACGGGCCCTGGTGGTTGACGTCGACGAATGGAATGTGTCCAAAAGGGTGGATGGTGACGAGGGAAACCTCGGGGGGAGGGGGTCTGTGGGGAGTGTAGTGCCGGTCCGAGGAAAACCTGTGACGGAACTGTACAGTAAAAGGATAAATTCCCAGAAAGTACGGGGGACGGGGAAAGTGACCAGACTTGAAACCGTGGCAAGGGTCCGAGTGGGTCTAAGACGGACGAAGACCAAACAACTATCTCGTTATCGAACCTAAGTCCTTGGAACCCGACGCCGGTAAAGAATAGACTCACAGAAGCTCCTTCGGGGAAGTGGAGAAACCCAGAGTAAAGGACCTAATCCGTTCACAAAAATTTGTTATAAAACAAGTTCCTCGAAAAAATTTTTTCTTTTTGGGTGTCGTACTAAGAACTTGTTGAAAAAGTTTTGAGTGACAGGGGTCAGGACGAAATCTCTAAGTCTATACTGGGGGCCCCCACCACCCTTCCCACATACACCCCCTCACACCCCTCACCCTCCCTCTGGACGTCATCCTTGGACATCAAAAAAAGTCAAGTGATCGTAGAGAAGGAAGTCGGGGAGAATTCTTGACGACAAAGTCTACTTTAGTGTCTCCTTCGGGTTCTTATCTCTGTCTGGTCTTCTCTCTCCCACACTCTCCACGTCACACTTCCGGGGGCCGGTCCGACTCGGCTCCCGAGGACAAGGAAGTCGGGGAAACACAAGGGTTCAGAAAGGAGCACGGACCGTCGGAGGGACGAGACGGAGACACCGTGTCCGACTGACATCGATACCCGAAACTACCGTGGTATCTCGCAAATGACAACTGAGGAAACACGAGACACAGACGTCGAGAATAAAGGGGCTGTCCTGACATTCGAGGAGGTCCCGTCCCGACATCACGGGTGGTGAGTCGCACCGGAACACCTCGAGTGTCACCGAAGTCCCTCCCACTTACCCGCCACCGAGCCGGTAGTACCCTCTCCCGGAGTCTTCCAGCGACCGCCCGGGAAGTGAGTCCAGCACAAGTGGAGAGGACGTCTCACTCGAAACTCCCGACTCCAACTCTTGATATGCTCCTTGAAGCCACACTAGTGACTAAACTGAGACCCAGAAACACGGGGTTCTCAGACGAAACCGTCCTCTACAAAACGGATTTCTATAAGGAAAAGTGACAGTGACACCACGACTCCAACCATCCGACAACTGGACGTACCTACGGACTTCGGGTCGACAACGGGCGTTACACAGAACCCGGCGGGAATCGAAGGAGTCCGTCGAGGACTCGAGTCCGGGACAGAAGACCTTAACTCGGTCGAGTAACCGCTCCAGTCTAGACACCCAAAACTCCGAATGCGACGGGTGCCAGAGTGGTAAAGGAGATCGAACTCAAAGGATGGTCCCTCTTACACTATTTCCCAAACCTAATAAATTTCCGGACCCCTCACGGACCATTCTCACTAGGAACGATTCTTCGTGACTATTTGGAAGGTGACGACACGTCA
The DNA here is from genome assembly GCA_006410555.1 of Capra ibex. Classification (NCBI taxonomy): domain Eukaryota; kingdom Metazoa; phylum Chordata; class Mammalia; order Artiodactyla; family Bovidae; genus Capra; species Capra ibex. The sequence continues at coordinate 32,607,811 of SJYO01037955.1, forward strand.
CCCACTACTCGACAGTTTTGTCCACTCCCGAAATGGTCCCTAGTAGAACCGCTCGTCAATGAAAGAACGAAGTTTTTCTTAGACTCTATTCCCCCTGATCGTCCTCTAGATTTACCCTCTCTTTCCTAAATCTTACTATGTACTTACTCCAGACCGAGTCGACAACCACCACCCCCTCAACCGCCATTCCCGCGGCACCCTCCAACAACGGACAAAGGGGACGGGACCTCTGAACAGTCTCAGCTGCTCTGTGAACTATCATGATAAAACATTATTCTCTTTTCAAATTCTAACAGACGGATCCCGACACCCTTCTTACCCCACTGACGAGAACCCATTTCCGTGGAAACCCATGGACTTATATAAGATCTCAACTGAGACCACTGTCAACATGTTAGGACACTCACCTGACTATTTGTGGAGCTAAACATATGAAATTTACCCACTTAACAAACCATACCCTCAATACAGAATTATTTGAGAATACCTTAGTGTCAAATACTTAGTCTTCCTGGTTTGAAACACAGACTTCAGAACTCAAGATCGAAGTGGTGCATAAATCGGGAGACTCGGGTCCGTGTAGTAGATTGGAGGACCTCGAAGTGACCAAAAGAGACACTTCATTCTTACTTTTAAGGAATACCCTAACAACAATTCTGTTTGCTGTGTCCCGTACACTTTATCCTGTATCATTTTGGAGACGATTAATGTATAAATGTACAAATTCAATCAGACAAAGACACCTATTACCTACAAATCGGACTTCACGAGGACTCTCAAGGGTCGAGCGGGACACTTTACTTGTGACGAACACCGACTCTTGACTAAACGTACTACACATTTCTCGTCTCAGGAATTTTGGGCCAGAGCTTGACGTAGTACAGACACCAGACCCTGGAACTCAGGTCTGTCTCACACAGTCAAGCGGAGAATGACTTACAGTCTACGACTGTAGCACGAAGTAACATTGTCATTAACAACGAATAGAGGTGGACGGTTCCGTCACATGACAATCGTCTCAGCTCGACACCAGTCGCCGTTTCGACCATGGACCAGTCCGACTGAGCCGTCCCACGTCTCAGTAGACAGGTCCTCACCCCCCGGTCGTCGGAACCTTTAGCCGAGGTCCTTTGTTTGGGATTTAACTAAAGAGGTCGAAGGATCTGGAGTTGTCATCCATCTGAGCGACTCAGAGATTTGAGGTAGGAATCACTAGTCCGAAGGCTAAGTCTCAGACAAAAACTTGTACGGGGACGGAATGACTACTTTGATCTCGTACAAAGTCCTTCGGTCGATTCCTTCTCCACACTCCTTTCCAGTCACTATGAATGGTGACTAGTGTTTGCATCCATCATCAAAAACAAGTAAATAAGAATTCGAAATTTTAATTTTTTTCGAAAAAAAGCAAACTTCATATCAGTCACATGTCATAATATCTTCAACCCGGAGGGTCCACCAAGTCACCACTTCTTAGGAGGACGGTCACCTCTTCTGTACCCAAGCTAGGGACCCAGCCCTTCTAGGACCTCTTCCTTTACCGTTGGGGGAAGTCATAAGAACGGACCTTTTAAGGTACCTGTCCCCTTAGACCGTCCGATGTCAAGTACCTGAACGTCTCTCAGCCTGTGCTGGCTCACTGATTCGTGTGTGTGTGCAATATATTCAATATCCACACGTTGTCATAATCCATCAGTCAAACTTATCTTAACAGAGTTCTTGACACAAATCCTAATTTTTTACAATGGTCCTAGTTCTTAACAAAAAGAGAAACATAAAACAATACGTACGAAAGTCATCTGAAAATAACCGTAAAACGATAGATCCTCGTATATAGAACAACTCCGATTTTTATACTTTTCATGTCGAGGTCGGGGATGAATCGTAGTGAGCCCCTCTGTCTGTTCCTTTCTCTGATAACGTCAGATTCTTTCCGAACGTCTCCTGAACTTGATACACCGTCACCCAACCTACCTCTTAACCGACCCGCCCTGACCACTCCCCCTACTCCCCGGGACACCCAGGTTCCCACCCTATCACCGTTCCGTCACGTTCCCATTAGTCTTCACACGTCATGCGGCCTACCACCGACCCATTCACGTCGTCGGTCCCGACTGCCCACGTCTACCGAAGACCTCGACAGCCCTTTCGTCTCGTCTGTCTTTATGCTCTCCGTTCCCTCTCGACTCTTACTGACGGCCCACCTACGTCCCGACCTCAGGTCTCCTGGCGTCCAAGTCCCTCCCTGCCCCCTTCACTACTCGACTAAATCTTTACCCTTAAACCTCTCAGACTCCCGGAAAGGTCATACTCACCGGCCCTCCGACAGACCCCAGGTCGAGGTCTAGGGACTTCTCCTCAGACCTCATTTCCAGGCAAACTCCCCTCCTCCCGGTAGTCGTGCCCAACGACCTCTCAAAGGGGTTCCTCGTCTCCTGGACACTCCTCTACGGGTCCTCCCTCTACTCCTTCTCGTCGGTCTGTCGCCCAGCCAACAAACCGGGCCTTGAGTAAAGACGACTAAGAGTCCAGAGTCGGATTTACTGTGAAGGACTCCCATCGGTAGAAAAGACTGGAGGGGAGGTGCACACGACCCACAACCACGGCGCAGGGACGGCACCGGACGGGCGGGGGCCGCACCGGGACGTGTGCACCTCAGTGCGAACGGGGACGACGCCAGCCTGGCAAGCGAGACCCCTGCCACCCCGACACGCGCCACAAGTGCGGGCGTAAACGACACGACCATGTCGCCCACGGATTCTTTCCTGTCACGTCAACCACTTTCTCGCAGACTTTCCGGCCCCCTCCTCTGTCGCAACGGACCCTCCTACACCAACCACCCGTCCGGGTCCTAACAACGTCGCTTCCCTTGCCACGACTCGTCCGTCCGGGTCCGAGTCCAGGGCGAAGTGAATAGGAACCAGTCGGAGCTAAAGGAGCAGAGATTTTACCCTCGTCATTACAGTCAGTTCTCACCTCTCCTAATTCACTCTACTGCCCATTTTTCTCTTGGAAGACAGCCACAGATTATAATTATGCAATGACCGAAGGGTCCACCGTGTTCACCATTTCTTGGGTGGACGGTTACATCCTCTACATTCTGTGTGTCTAAGGTAGGGACCTAACTCTTCTAAGGGGACCTCCTCCCGTACCATTGAGTGAGGTCATAAGAACGGACCTCTTAGGGGTACCTGTCTCCTCGGACCGTCCGATGTCAGGAACCCCAGTGTTTCTCAGTCTGTACTGCCTTCACTGAATCGTATTACTTACTTATAAATATCGTGACTAAGGGGTCAAAAGGTCAAAAAAAAAAAAAATTACACAGGTAGATTTACAGAACTTACGACTTCAGTCAAGAAGTAGAAAATAGGACCCACAAACCACCAATCGGATGGACCTTCGACCAACAACCTTAGTCAGCCATAAGTAACCTCCGTCCAGGTGGAACGCCGGGACTCCTTGGTCTGTGTGTCGAACTCACGACTGAGTGACCAAAGCGAGGTGTCCGAGTGACGTCGGGACACTAGACACGGTGAGGACTCTCTGCTTTTAGACTCGCTAGTCCACCTGCGGAAAATTTACGACCTGGTAAACGTGTTGTTCCGCCTACATGAATCACGGTGACTTGTCACGTCAACTTATATCAATTTTATAATACAAAATATAATACACTGACAACGGTATTAATTTTTTTTTTTACCTTTTCCTTAGGTACGACCCGGTCGACACACTCCACCGAGGGTCTCCCGCACAGAGGAAACCCGGCGTTCGAACGACCTCTTACCCACCGTCAAGAGTGTAGAACAGACCGTGTGTTCACCGGTCTTACCCTCACGGAGACCGAGTCGCGCCCCGCCCCAAGGATCCGGAACAGACCCGTCGTTCAGGACCCTTGACAACTAACAGGTTCGAGTCGTCCTTGTCTCCATCGAGGAAAACTCGACACCCCATTTTACATACCTTTGACCTTCTGGACGACAAATACGGGAATAGGGGAAAATTTTGTTTGTTTCCATCGGTATCGTAACCCCATTTATAACTTTATTCGTTAAATGGTTTTTTGGGGTTGGAAGTAGGGTGGGGAGACCGTATTGACGGGAGGGAGGCAAATAAAGTTCGACGACAAGACTGACTTACGTCCGGAGATCCTAAAGGTCCAAACTTCTGAACCTACAAGACACTGGTTGCGGTCGACCGTCAGAGACGATGTGAGAACACTATTATCGTTCGAGACAGTCTTGAGTCTCTCCACGACGTGTTTGGTGTCCCCGGAACCAATTGTGGGGTAAACAACTTTTAAACGTAGTGAAAGGTTAACTCAAGGAAAAACCGGACACCGTCTCTTTTTTCAGACAGTCGTATTGACCATCTTGGTCAAGACGAACTAACAATTTTCTTGACATGAAAGGATTGGAAGAAAAGAATACGTAACTTGTACTATGCGTCAACCCCAGTCATTCCCTAAAATAGGGTGCACAGGTCAAGACCTTTGTTCTGACACCGGTAAACGACTATTCCGTCGACCTGTCCCTCACAGTGTCAACTTCCCGTCTTCCTCGTCTCCCAATTCCCCTTCGGGTCCCGGGAAACGACTTTGGTCCACTGTCAATTCTTCGAGGGTGACGAGGTCTCTTCTCCCTCTCCTATCTTCGTCGGCAGGGACCCGCGACCAACTTAACGGACACTCCAGGACCCTCCTGTGGTTCAGGTAGGTACCACCGACGACGGGACGGAGAGAGTGACCTGTCCGAAGTGCTGAAAGAAAGACCTACTTATAGTATACGTACTGTCAGAAGTTACCTTACAAGAAAGGTCATTATACTCTCGTAAACCACTACGGCGGACACAATTACGGGTTCGGATCTATAACAGAGAATTAGAAGGTTTACAAAGGGACCGGGGGCGACCTCACCAAATTTCTGGAGAGTAATGAATTTCAGTAATAATTGATTGATTGAATCACTTTAGAAAACTCGTGAATGACAAACGTTCCGGACACGACCCTGAAGGGTCCGTCGTAATCACCATTGTTTGGGCGGACCGTTATGTCCTCTGTATTCTCGGTACCGAAACTAGGGACCCATTCCTTCTAGACGACCTTCTCCCGTACTTGGGTGTCCTGGGACCACCCGATGTCAGGTACCCCAGTGTTCCTCAGTCTGTGTTGACTTCGCTGAATCGTGCGTGTGCGTGTGTGTGACCTAAGACCCCGTTATACCACTTGTCTTTTTGTCTCTCGGACGGGAGTTTCTCAAATATTTGACTACCCCTCTATCTGAATTTATTAATGTATTTGTTTACACTATGACGTTAACACTGTTCACGATTCTCCCTTTCTATGTGTCCCGAATTTCTCGGACTACCGTCTCTTCCGAAGGGTCTCCTTTACTGGGAACAGGACTCCAGACTACCTATGTGTCTTTGAGTGTCCCGTCTCTCCTCTTCATAAGGTACGTCCCCGAACCTAAGTTCCGTCCTTCCTCGAACCGTCCATGATCTCCGACTGCCTTCCGGCCACACCGGCTGTACGTCCGACTCCTCCTCCCGCACCCTCTGGTCCGACCTGTCCCTCCGTCCGTGGTCCGACACGTCTTGGACCACCCGAAACAGTCCAACAACAGGAAGAGGGTGACCAGTGGGTCTCGTCCGACACAGGACTCCCCAGTGACGGGGTGGTCCCACCCGTCACCCACGGTCTCCCCGTCTACGTCCGACTCGTCAACCTTTCGACGACGTGACCAGGTGCACCCGCTACTACTGTCGGACCTGATCCGACCAGGACCACCTCCACTCTCTCCTCGTACCCGAGACCCACAGACATTATCCGTCATGGCTATCCTAGACCAGTTTCTGACCTATGGCTCCCACTTCCCCTTCCTCCACATTTCCCCTGAGGATCTACTATACGAAAACTTCCCTTCGTGTCCCATCGGGTCCGGTATGACACAATAAACGGAACCCCGGAAAGTACCTCACACCCTGGCGTGTTCCAAGAGTGCCTTGAGAGCTCCTAACCAACCTCACTGTCTCTGGATCCGGAACTTCCTACCTAACCTCACTCAGCATTCTCCACTCGAGAGTCGACCACAACTCCTTCGGGGACTCAAGAAGGGGTGTGTCGTCGGTAATGAGGACCCCCATCTACATAAAAAAAAAAAGAAAGAAAGTCAGAGAAAGGGAGAGGTGTTGTTAAACTCCGAAAAGGACCCCGAAGGGTCCACCGAATCTACCATTTCTTAGACGGACGTTACACTCTCTGGGTTGAAACTAGGGACCCAGCCTTCTAGGGGACCTCTTCCCCTACCGATGGGCGAGGTTATAGGAACGGACCTTTTAGGGTGTCCGTCTCCGATGTCAGGTACCCCTTCGTTTCTTAATCTGTGCTGACTTGTGGCTTGCGAAACCCAAGAAGGCCACTACGAACAGGTCGTCTACGTAAGTCACTGGAAGGACACAACGAAAGGAAACAAAGGAAGTAAGGCGTCTTCTTCATTACACCGGAGCACATCCTTGTCTCCAACTCGGCCGACAGTCCAAACTGAAGGTGGACGTGGTGTACGATCGACTTACAGAAGTGGACGTCTCACCTCCTTTCTCACCCATATTCTCGGGAGGGAGTTCCCAACGACACTCCTAATTTACTCAATTATTCATATTTCGGGAAATTTGTCACGGACCATACATTCCGAGATCTTTACAAACAATGATAATAAGAGGAGAGTCGGAGGCATTACCGACCGGGAACTCTCATCGGTGAAACTGCAAGTATCTCACCTGTGAACACTAAAGACGTCAGGTGGTCGTTGGAGACTCAGTGCTACCTCATTAAACACTACAGTCATTCCTTCTCTAACATAAAAGAGTAGGTCAACATTTCCAGTTCAACCTATCGGAAATTAGTGAGCGGGTCATTTAAACGGGCACTACTGTCGTCGAATAATGCGTAACTCTTGAGTCGAACTAGTTCTCCTCCTACATGTGCACCCTTAAAATAACACAGGGTATTGGGAACCGCGTAGGTCTGCACCCGAAACGGAATAACAATTGGTGAAGGGGAGAAGAGGTAAGTCGATACGAGTAAGAGGGTCCTAGTCGTTGTCGTCTACAATGTTGAGAACAAAGAGTTTTTTTCTCTTTTGTGAAACTTTATAATTTTATAATAGAGGAATAAACAATCAAGACACAAAAAGAATACCCCAGGTTTTTTTTTTATGACATTTTTGTACATTCCCTTTCTCTACATTCTACGCTCTTGAGAGGTAAGACACAAGGGGCAGACGAGGGACTGGACATGTCCACCGAAGGGTCTCTTTTCCCTCTTAAGGTGAAAAAGAGATTCCCCTCCCAAAGGAAAAGTAAGAACAAATGTGTGGGACTAAATAACCTCAGGGGATCTATTAAAGAGAAGAGTCCTGACCACATATAAAACTAAAGTCCCCACTTCCCCACCAACTACCACTACCATGGTAAAAACTTCACTATTTGTCCATTCTATAATCACTACATCTATAATCTATAATAACTATAATCGGACGTCATACAGAGAAATTTAAGGTCACGTCTTCATGAATTAAATTCAAAAATAAGAGTCGAACAGCGGTTGAAAGTCATCGAATTAGATGAAACACACACACACGCGCACTAGAATCAAGGGAATAGTCTCTAGTTTGGGTCCGGGTGCTGTCACTTTCATAATTCAGATTTGGTGACCTGGTGGTCCCTTAAGAGTCAAATTGGATGAAACTTATTTGAGTCATCAACTCTTTTGAGAGGAAAACAGAGACACGGACTCGTCAGAGAAGGAGTCTACACCATAAGAGAATTTCTTCGACAATCAAATAAGAAAACCAGAACATTCACCCAAGTCTCATGAAAGATAACGTCTTCTTTTTCTGTGGTTTACTGGTCTCGATTGAGTAACATCTTTTGTTCAGGATAATTATCTTTTTCCGGCAAAGAAAAAGGTACTGAAGTCTATCAGGACACATCAGTTTTAGATTACCTTAATCCTGGTCAGACCCACAACGATGACCGTCAAAAGACTAGGTGTCTTTTTTCTTAACTCTTCAGAGGACTCACCTCAGTCAAAACAAATTACACCCTTTATCCTAACTGTTCTCTTCGTCTTTAATAAGACGAGTACGTCTTAGAATTTATTGACACAGAGAATTCATCATACAACTTTAGAAATAAATTAGTAGTCTCCTTTCCTTCTCTTTTTCTTTCCTTAGTTCCTGTCTAAGACGAGTCAGGTTATCAACATTGTCTAGAGTAAATGACTTATACATACGGTCTACAAATGTGGGTAAAGACAACTATTGGAGTATGATCCATCATAACAAAGGTAAGTGTGTCCTCCTTTGGTTCGAGTCAGTCCAATTTACCGTTCGGGTTTACGTACAGACATCCATGGTCTCGACCCAAACCTGACAACGGAGTTCAGAGATAATGAACAAAAGTTATGTACGTGTCTCTCTTCAAACCTCTTTGGTCCCCTTTCTGTTTTGAATTTCAGAATCATGATACGACAAAATTTTGATGTTGACACGAAATTTTTTTCCATTTAAAACAAGACTCTATGTGCACCTAACGGTGGATTATACATCGGTGTTTACGTAGAGGGGGGAGACTAAAAGATAAGATCGCCTTTTTCGTCTCATAATTCACAGGTAAAATCTCGTCACCTCGCTGAACCTCCTTTATTTTTACAAACATAACACAGAAAAATCGTGAACCACGGTCTTCACTAGCTTTCTTTGACACAAAACCTTGGAAATCCCTACAATACAACGGAGAACCTTAAACGGGAAGACGGACCTACTTTAATTTGACTCTTATTGTTGAAACCAAAAACTGAGTCTCGGGAACATTCGTCACTTCCCAACTGTACTTGTAAATGTTCGTAGACCGGATCCTCTCGAAGTGCCATCTCTGGGGGCGAGGTAAGAAAGGTTCCAGGGAAAAAGGGGGAAACGGTTCTAAGATCCAGGAGGTGTGAAAACTCTACACGTGTAGGACTTATACTTGAACCATTCTGTGATCTCTTTTGAGGCTCTTGGTCACCTCACTTTGTTGGTCCGACGGGGCGTCAGAGAGTCGTCTAAGAGTCCGTGCGTCGACTGTGAACGAAAGTGCACGAAAACAGGACATACTCCGTTTCGGAACATGTCACCTCATGTCAAGAGGATTCCCTTAAAAAGATTAAACAAGATTACTCAAAACATCGTCCTCTGACCAAAAGACAACGTACGTTACCTACAAAACACCATCCTTTGATCTCTCGCACAAACAACCTTGTGTCGCCGTTCCTTACACCCGAGACCTCAATCAGTCCCGAACCCGGCTTGGGAACCAATCACTGAATAAAAGGATAATTTCCCTTCAAGGACTTGGAGAAATTCGGAGTCAAAGACGTAGACATTTTACCTTCGTCATGGTTAAGACCACAATACGTCTAATTACTCTATGAATACTGCTCATGAATAGACTGTGTAGTATCTTGAATTATTTACACTGAATAATAATATCAATTTGCACACGTCAACTTCACCTTCGACTCTGACTGTCGAACACCTCCCGGAACTAACGGCACATGTCTGAACTTGTGTGGACAGAAATGACGAGTCTTCAGAAAAAAGTGAAACCCTAAAAGTCGTCACAAAGTTTATCGACTCCAACGACATACTAGACACGAAACCTGTTTATTTCGACAAAATGAACAAATCAGAAGGGATCACCGAGTCTACCATTTCTCAGACGGACGTCACGTCCTCTGGGTTCAAACTAGGGACCCAACCCTTCTAGGGGACCTCTTCCCTTACTGTCAGGTGAGGTCATAAGAACGGACCTTTTAGGGTACCTGACTCCTCGGACCACCCAGGGTCAGGTACCCCAGCGTCTCTCAACCTATGTTGACTTACCGATTGTCGTGTGAGCGTGTTTCAATAAATCACCGTAAGCTCCGTTCCCGAGTGGACATAACCAACCAATCTGAGGAAAAACAACTTGTGATCGAACAGCCGTCGTCACACATAGAATGACGCAATAAGACTGGAGAGGAGAGGGACAGACGTCGACTTCCTTCAGACGACTTATCACCGTCGAAATCATCCTTCAGTTCGTGACAATCTTTAGAACCACCAAAAAGACGGCGACGGAGAGTACGACTTTAAAGGGTGTGTGAAGTACTCTATAAACCGAGGAGGTGCTGGATCGACGAGCCACCCAAAACGAAAGAGAGTCTAGTCAAAAACCAGTCGTTGAACAACGGTCGTAGTCTTACATAAATTGTAATAAGGTCTCTTCTCCTCCTCAGGGATGAGAAATATTTTATATAAATAAAAATAAATAAATAAACCGACGTGACCCAGTATCGGCGACCTAGTGGTCCCTCCATGGTTCCTCAGGGATGACAATTTCACTTTTTACACATTATTCGAAGACCCCGTAAACTTTTTTTGTTCCCACTCAGAGGTCAAAGGGAAAAAGGTACTCCCCTTCTCCGGAGGTCAGGAAAGGGAAAAAGAGGCTCCTTTACGAAGACCATCTAAATAGAAGAGGGGAGACTCTAGCCTCACGGGACAGAACGGGCACAAAATCTTAGCTCCCGACCAGACGTCCCCAGAAGGAAACGACAAGAGCACTCCCGCTCGGTGGTACCTGGGACGGAGGAAACTCTCGTGTTTATGACTCCGAGTGACGCGTCAGTACTACACCAGTATTCCATCCGTCACTCGAGGACTAAGGTAAGAGAAGTCGCCCGTGGGGCTCCGGTCCTGTGAACGGGTCTACCAGGGCGAACGAGGCCTCCTCCGGCCTTGGGTGGGTCTAAAGACTGAACCAGGACACGACAACGGACTCTCTGGGGACAACGTCTATCCTTTGTGGCACACAAGTCACGTCAGACGAACTGGCGGAACGAGGAGTGTCGGGTGCCCCACTTCGGGTCCGAGGAATTCTGCCGGAAGGGACAGCGGCACAGACGTGGAAGAGAAAGGAAAGGAGGAGGGAGACGACCAGGCAGACAACTTGAGGGCGTGTGAGGAACACTCGGTGGAGGTCCCTCTGACGAACTTGTCAGACGGGAAGGGGGCGGGAGACAACCAGGGAGATGACTCAGTCCAGGGGTGAAGACACAAGGACCTCAGGGGCAGCCTCGGAAGCCATTTCGTAGTAGGACAGCGTCTGCCGCCATGTCACACAATCATGACAGAGCGGAGGGGTGACCCGACACTCGAGGACAAACGGATCGTGACCGATCTCTGAGTAAGTCGATGGAAACAAAGAATATTTAGAGGAGGAGGAAAAAGTGCATGTCTGGAGTTAATAGAAATCTTCGGATCGTAGGGGACGAAAATATATGAAGACTTGTATATATATCCAAAAGTCCACCGAGTCACCATTTCTTGGGGGGACGGTTACGTCCTCTGCGCCCAAGTTAGGAACTTAGTCCTTCTGGGGACCTCTTCCTCTACCGTTGGGTGAGGTCGTAAGACAGGTCGTTCTCGGACCTGTTAGGGTACCTATCTCCTCGGACCGCCCAATATCAGACACCATAGCTTTTCTCAACCTGTGTTGAATCGCTGACTTGTTATGTATATGTATATATAAACACACACACACACACACACACACACGTGTTTATGTATGTGACATCCTGAATCAAACCTTTACTGTTCCGATTCTTGTAATACCCTAAAAAAAAACCGTGCGGTACGTCGTGCGTCCTAGAATCAAAGGGCTGACCCCTGGCTTGGACGGGGGGGGGCATCACCTTCGCCCTCAGAATTGGTGAACTTCAGGCACCCCACAAAACAAAAATTCCATCAAAGACGAAATGGACCATACACCCTTTCCCATCTTGTCCCTCATTATACGCGGGGATGTGGGACTCTTCAGTACGTCTCTAACACCCCCATCGGCGGTTCCGTGCGGTAAGCCCCCCCGAGAGAGGCGAACTTATTACCACTTTGGGACACTCCGAAATGTCGGACCTCCGGAGTATGCAGGAGTGGATTTTAGGTGTGTCAACCTTCACCGTCCACGATCCAGACCGCACACTAAGGGCGGTCAGAATGAGCACACTCTGCGACAGAGACTACAGCCAAGGATTAGGATCTCGGGACCTGTATGACGTGTAACTGTACAACGTACTGCACTAAGGAAGTAGAGACCAAAGACAATAACCACGTCAACTGGTTTCAGTCATGGCAACCACTACCAGTCGTCTTAACGACATCGATCGAAACCGAGTGTTCCCTCAGACAATATTTCTATGTCTACACTACGAACCTTGACACCCGGTCTCCGCACCAACCCGTAGTGGTCTCGGACCTTTAGGTACCTCTGGTCCGGTCCTGACGAACAAACAAACCCCCTGCCAGAAGAAAGAGGTGGATAGAAGAAGTACACACAGTAAGAAATGTCTTGTCGAAAGAGACGACGGTGCATAAACATCGGTTTAGATGTTTCAGACACCCGAAGGGTCCACCGTGATCACCATTTCATGGACGGATGGTTACGTCCTCTGTCTTCTCTACGTCCGAGCTAGGGACCCAACCCTTCTAGGGGACCTCCTCCCGTGCCGTTAGACGCGGTAATATGAGTGGACCACTTAGACTACCTGTCTCTTCGGACCACCCGATGACAGGTATCCCAGAGGTTCTCAGCCCGTGGTGACTTCACCCTTCTAGGGGACCTCCTCCCGTGCCGTTAGGCGCGGTAATATGAGTGGACCACTTATACTACCTGTCTCTTCGGACCACCCGATGACAGGTATCCCAGCGGTTCTCAGCCCGTGGTGACTTCACCCTTCTAGGGGACCTCCTCCCGTGCCGTTAGGCGCGGCAATATGAGTGGACCACTTAGACTACCTGTCTCTTCGGACCACCCGATGACAGGTATCCCAGCGGTTCTCAGCCCGTGGTGACTTCACTGAACGTGTGTACGATGTTTCGGACATCAACTTCATCGGTCGAACTAATCGAAGAGAATCGGGAAGTCGGTTTAATCACCCCCTCTATTTTACTAATCGGCAAACGTTGATACAGAACAGACAATCGAGTACGTCCACCACCCTTCCTCCACCATGAGAGGTCCTTCCTCCAATCCCTTCGTCCCTTGTGAGCAGGTCCTGTTCCCTCAAAACCCACCCTGGTAGGACTCTCTACAGGAGACTAACGGAACAAGTACCCTACATTTGATTTCCTAAAGTAATTGGTAAAGTTCTTAACTACATGCAGCCATTAAACCCTATCATAATTTAGAAATTCAGCCTTCTACTATGAAGACACCTGTCGCATTGTCATTCCGACAGAAGAGACAGGACCGAAGTCAAAAAGTTGACTTAAGGTTCGCGATTTCTACTAACGATCAAAAGATTGTCGACTAACTTAAATTACGTATCGAAACGAAAGGAGTCTGTGTCTACTATTTGGACAGTTTTTATTAACACGAAATTAAATCAAGAACAGTTACTGTCTACTACTTTGGAGAGTTACTCTTAAAGATTTAATGGTTTAGGTGAGGATCATAAATGTATACGTTTTTTGTCAGAGAGAACATATTGGACCTCGTCGCACAGTCTCAGTAGACCCCTCACAAATGTCTACTCTCTGAGTCGACGCCGGGGGTGTGAGACTAAGGAGTCCGAACGCCATCCCGGACTCGCAGACGCCTCCACTTCTTGTTCGAGGGGTCTACTGGACTACGAGGTGTCGAAACTCTCCGCGACGCAGTCCCTCCGAACTAAATAACCGCAGAGGGTCCTACCTTTAGTCAGTAGAGGTTTTGGCTGGTCCGTGTTTCGTCCAAGAGACTTCTGTGATGCTGAAGTAAGACGTCGGAGTTCTACCCGACAGACCGGAGAGGGTCGGAGTCGACATGACACCAAAGAAGATCATGACCCCCCGAAGTTAGACTTAGTTGTCTAAGGTCTTTGAGTATGGTGGGTCTTTGAAGATGGGTTTTGTTTCATTTTTATAAAGTAAAATTATGCAACTGTCTTGACCAACACAAAACATCGTAAAGGACGTCAGTCCTAAACTAACAAACGTAGGGGCGTCACAGTAAATTGTACAAAGAGACAGGGTCACAAGAATATTTGACCATCCATCGTCGAGTTCGTCTACCTCACTCTATAAAACCGTTCTTAAGAAGTATCCACTACACCATCCAACTACTCCCCCGGGTTGTTGTGAAAAACAAAAAGGGGTCACAAAATGGTATACTATAAAAAATAAGACAGAAAAACACCTTTTTAAACTAAAACTGGGTGATTCAACTAAATGTTGGGTAACTATCTATGTTCGGGATCAACCTTTTTATGACAATGTCTCTCCCTTTATTCGTACGTGAACCTATGAATTTTCCACTATAATATCTACGGTCATCTTCTTACAGATTGTACTTATAAGATCATACCCCTATTTAACAAAAATTTTCATCACTTTTAGATATATTTCTTCATTGGGGGTAACTCAGAATTTCAATTGTCGGTAAATACTAACTACAAAACCAGGTAAGTGAGTAATTCCTAACGATCAATAGAAACTGATAGCCCATTTGTGACTTGGGACCTATCTTCGGAAACTTCTGTAGCAATTAACTCTTTGTCACTGTGTCTTGGAGCGGAACCTGAAGGGAACCACCAGGTCATCTATTCGCAGAAGAACGGTCACGTCCCCTGTACCCAAGTCAGGCAGTCGGTTCTGCTAAGGTGTCAGACGTCTCGTTATTTGTGCACGAGGGATCTCGAGCACGAGACACTGTTCTCTTCGATCGGGTGACTCTTCGGACACTGGGTGTCGCTTCTCATCGGGGACGAGAGATGTTGATCTCTCGGACGCACGTCGTTACTTCTGGGTCACATCGGTTTTTATTCATTTAATTTTTTTTTCTTTTCTTGGACCGGAACTAAGAAATGATCTTTACTAACGTAGGACCCCGTGACAACACACCAAAATCCATCGAATCTTCCTCGTCCATACAAGCGTCGGTGGAAAAGACTCGGGATCACACGACGTCCCGAAGGGTCCCCCGCGATCACCATTTCTTGTGTGGACGGTCACGTCCTCTGCATTCTCTGTGCCCAAGCGAGGGACTCAGCCCTTCTGGGGGACCTCCGCTCGTACCGTCGGGTGAGGTCATAAGAACGGACCTCTTAGGGTACGTGTCTCTTCGGACCACCCGACGTCAAGTATCTTAGTGTCTCAGCCTGTATGGACATCACTGAGCCGTGCGTGCGTGTACGACGTCTCACCTACCTAGACATAACTGAACTGTGCAGGTATCGAAGGACAAAAATGGAAGGTCGGGAAATGTGTCCAGGTAAAAGAGGGTCTTTGTGTCTTCAGTTGAAGTCAAAACTAGGAACTAAGAGTGACCTCCTTCTTCCCTTAGTAAGAACCCGACAGAAGGTAAGAGAGAGTCTGAGACGAGCTCGACGGAACGGAACGACTCACTGTAGACAAGGACATACACCCCTCACGGGTAGGGACGAGGAGAATTCGTAACAGTGAAGACTTAACAATCACATTGGGTAACTTGACTGGACGACTTTAAAAGACCGAAGAAATCAATTTCTATGAAATCCATGAAGGGACCACTAAGTCACCAATTCTGAGACACAAGGGACGTCCACCGACCGCAAGTCAGGGACCAACCCCTTGATTCTAGAATGTACGACACGACGGGGGGTTTTTCTTATTTGGTTTACATGGATAAAAGAATTTTCAAAAAAAAAATTAATGAAATTTTTTCGATAATTGTGTTGTAACGTCTAGTCGATACACAATCAATCAACGAGTCAACACAGACTGAGAAACGCTGGGGTACCTGACATCGGGCGGTCCGAGGAGACAGGAACCACTAAGAGATCCGTTCTTATGACCTCACCCAACGGTACGGGAGGAGGTCTCCTAGAATGGTTGGGTGCCTAGTTTGGGTCCTGAGGACGTAACGTCCACCTCAGAAATGGTAAACTCTTTGGTCAATATGAAGTTAATTTTTTTTGTGGATCGAACAGTTTATTTGTTTTTCGACGACTTGCACTACAAAATCGTACATAAGGTTTTCATACCGAAATACAATAAGTGAACTCGGGAATTTATATAATGGGAAACGAGAAGAGAAAATCCTTTAAGTGTGTTTGCTTTTCCTTCGTTGGCTCTTCCTTCAGTGAGAAGTGAACAACGGTCCATTGTCAGTACAATCACAGCGTGGAGGAGTACACGTCAAGTTTCGGTCGTTATTTAATACAGTAAAGATCATCGTGATATATATTTGAGGAAACAAAAGTAGGTGTGTCACACACTGTTATTACTCAACCTGGTCTTATAGTTCCAGAAATCAAGTCACAGACGTGTGGACCTTGACTTATAATGTGGTAGACGTTTCTTAAAAACAAAGGAGGATGGGTCTCGCTTACTTTTATTTCCGCCCTTTAAGAGTGGAGAAACATTCGTTTACTCCAGAAAAAAGTCCAACGGAATGAACCGGGGTAGTTGAAAAGACCAGGGATAGACCTTCTAAGACCAGGGAAGATCTAGGAATGTAGGGTGGGTCGACCCCGAATTGGTTGAGGGGTTGGGACCCGACGGTCCCGAACGACAAACAGTAGTGACTCCTCTGACCTAACCGACCTAAAAAAAAAAAAAAACTCTACCTCCTCTCACTGACAGATATCGCATTCAACTCAAAATTAGTAAAGACTTAAGTCTTTGTTTGAACCACCACATCCGAGAGGTCTATACCCCGATAGGACACTCAACACGAAAGTCAAGACGAAAGAAAAAAAGGTCGAAAAAAGTATTCATAAAAACCCATGTAAAGGGTTTTGTTAACTCCGGAGTAAGACCAAGAAAATTAAAATAAGGGAAAATAACCCTGTCATACTTATACGTGTTCAAAGACTGACTAGGTGGAATAAAGTATTTGTAGTCTTTAGAGATTGAAATTTTTTTTTACAAAAATTCACAGTTTCCGAGAAGGGATATTTTTTACCGGATTTGGAGTTAGGTATATAGTCAAACGAGAAGAACCCCATGTCTAAACCTTCGAATGAAAACAGAAGTCGAATCACAATGTGTGTAAGAGCGTAAGGGACCTAAGGACTGCAGAGCAGAGCGACACGTCGGGTCCAAAGGATCTGATCTAATTCTAGAAAGGGTCGAGTACGGAGTACACTGGACTCTGAGACAGACATGACCGACTGTCCACACCGCTCCGGAGCTCACGGACTCGTACCTGGGTATACCGAACGGACCGGAACCCCGTCCAAGTGATAATTTCGACAAGATAAATAAATAAAAATTTCGACAAAATGTGGTCCCCAAGTTTCGTATCTTTCGGAACGAGTGCACGGAAGATGGAACTTGAGTCGATTTCGTGAAAAAGACTCTGATAAAATTTGAGTGAAGTAACAAAAGAAGTTCGGACCACCAAACTTCTACGACTGGAGAGACATCTCCGACTCGACCACTGTCTTGGTAGAAGGACATAAAGATAACATAAATTGTCGAACCTTCTCTCTTTTTTTGTTCCACTTTGTAAAATACACAGGGAAGTTCAGAATCATAGACTTTAAGAAGAAACAAAAGTATAACTTTCAATCTTATCTAATTAAAAATCGGTTTACCATTTAAATTTCTGTGACTTCCCTTTTAGGTCTCCCTCTAAAATTCTGTTACCAACAGACAATCTACTCCTCTTTTAAGGAAAAAAAGAACAGGGTTTCATAAATGTGAATCCACAAAAAACGAAAAAAATTTTTAAAATATGAGTCAAAAAACAAAGGGACATAGGAGGAAAATAAAAAGACAGGAGTGGTAGGCCGGGAGTACTCGGAGAGGCGAAGGACGGATAGGGATTTGGGAGTAGAGAAACTGACCTCTGCCTTCAACAGAGAGAGACAGTGGTCCTTTATGTCGAGGACACGACGACCCGCAGACGTCTCTCTCGTCCTTTCCACTGTATCACTCTCCTTTGTGCGAGTCGCTTCTTTCCCTCCTTTGTCCGAACGAAAGGGTGTTTGGAGACTGGAGGGAAAAGGAGGGTAGGAACAGACACCTCGGTCTGGCTCACGCCAGTACGACATGGGGGACCCGGACTCCTTCGACGGACTCTCGAGGCCTGGTCCGTGTGTGGGGCAGGAGAAAGGCCCCATTCCTTACCGGTGAGAGCGTCCTTCCCCTCGCGCTCTTGTTGTAAGGTGTCGAACGGCCGGTCGGGCAGACCGCAACGAGCGAACCCATGGCGAAGACGAGCCCATGTCTTGCAGACAAGCCCAAGTTCACTACCTTCGTGATTCTAGACACGGACGGCCACGTCGGATCCAGCAAAGATGGAGAAACCTGTGCAGGTAATAAGCGTCACTCTTCTGTCCTCACGGGGTACACTTCCACATAGACTCAGTAACACTAAGGTGAAGAGGCACCCGGGGTGCGACGAAACAGAGGGGGACCCAAAACGTCGAGGGGACACGGTACAGCACCGGACACAAACAGAAATGTCCTTATCTCGGTCCCTTCGAACATGACGAACGGAAGACATACAACGAACTCCTGAGAGTGCTGTGAAACGAAACCAAAGGTAGTCCACTTGTCGACGACACACTTCGGTCGTGTCATGACTTCACACAGGTCCTTCTAAGGACAGTCGCACCTTAGATGCCCTCCGAACAGACGTGTCTGAAGTTCTAACGAAAGAACCCGCTGCTACTTAGACGGGACCTATTACTACACGCACACTCGACGTGAACCGACTCAAACCCCATCGTGACGGGGACACTGGGGCGACAGAAAAAGGGGTCGAAGAGTCATTGAACGGGAATTACGTACATTTGTGTTTCCGGTCTCAGGAAGAGTGGTACTAGACGAGAGGGAGGAAACCACCCTCCTGGCGAGACGTCAAGGTGGTCACGGAGGGCAGTACGACCACACGTAACCTAGAGTATCCAACTGTGGTAGTTGAAAAAATAAAAGAAGACATAAAGTCACGCCATGTATAGTGAGTCCCCTTAGTGTCGAGGGGTTTTTGTGATCAAGGGGGACAAAAGAGACGTGTCTTGAGAAGGGGTCTAAATCGTTGATTCAAGTCAATACTCTGACCACGACTTACGTTGTGAACTCAAACCAAAACACAAACGAGACGTGGCTCGTCGTCACAAGAACACATTCTGAACAGGGGGAATACTTCTCACTCGTCTCCTCTCTTTTCCTCACAGGCACGGTGAGTCTCGTGTGACACGCCAGGGCCTTCGGCCAGTCGGGCCGGTACCGTCGTAGAGCGACGGAGTGTCACACCCGGAGACACGGCGGTGACGCAATTCTCGGATCAAGGATCAGGACACGTCTCTCTCGTAAACGTCTTTACGCTTAGAGGACCCCAAAAGAAGGACGGGAGAGTATCGAAACAGTGAGTGGATAGTGAGTGGACGTAAACCCATCTTTTTAGGCTTGGACGGACGGTGGAGGGTCGTGGAGAGTCTCGCGCACACGTCGACGGACCGGACAACCGGACCCTCGTCGGGTCCTGACTGTACAGGACGGACCCAAACTTTTGTTCACAAGTGTTGTAAAGAGTGTGAAACGATGAAGTAACAGGAAAAGGAGCCCCACACTGTAAAGGGACAAACAAATCCCGCATATGGAAAAGTAAATAAAAAAGAAATCAAAATAACTCTATCTTAACTGTATGTTGTAACATCACCAAAGTCTACATGTTGTACTACTTAAACCCTATGCATACATAACACTTTACTAGTAGTGTTATGTAAATCAATTGTAGGCAGAGGAGTGCATCAACATGTTGAAAAAAGAACACCACTCTTGAAAATTCTAGATCGGACAATCGTTGAAAGATTACATGGCACGTCACAATGATTGGTATCAGTGGTACGACATACAATGTAAAGGTCCTGAATGAATAAAATATTATATTGGATTCAGACATGGAAAACTGGTGGAAACGGGTAAAGGGGGTGGGCGAGGAGTAAAAAGAATTATACGTTCAACCCTTATCATTAAGTAACACGGACATTTACAGATTGTCATGAATCGTTCCTTAGTGTCAACAAAGGAAAACTTAAAAAATCCTTTGCGTCAAATTCTTATTCCAGTATCCTCTTTTACTGTAATGGGAGGTGACACAACTAGTCTAAATACCTCCACTCATAGACACAAGGGGTCCGGAAACTTACACATCGACCATTACGACCCAACCAAAACAAAAAACCTGAAGATATCAAATAATTTTAAAGAAGTGGGTAAATAGAATTAGTCAAAATACCTACTATTTTGACTCTACACTTCACCGAATAAACTCCTCCTCGAATAATCGACCACTTCGAACCTGAACTTGCACTTGGACAAGAAAGATTATGAGGTGCCACGGTAATGTCCGATCCACAACCAGTATACAGTCACAATCGGTACGTCCAGAATGAAATTTCCGATTGGATATTTTCAGACAACATCGTGTGGTCGACAGATAAGACGACTAATGTGTTTCGGAGAGAACCGTAGTGAAGAGATAAAACCATCAGTTCCGAAACACTCGTTAATGAGCCATCGACAAATACCTCAAGGGTCGTGGTCCTACAGGTTTGAGTCCCAGTCCCAGTCCTCCCCGGGATCGGTATTTGGGCCCTCAGCCGACAGGGTCCAGTCCAGGGATTACTAGAGGGTAGAAAGTATTAGAGTCGAAAGTCTCGACCCAAAAGACGTCCTCAACTAAGACGACGGTCACCGTCCAGGTAAAACCAGAACATGAAGGAGACCTCCTTATTCCTCGGGACCGACAACGTCTCAGGATCCGAGAACGACCCACCCTGTCCCACCCGAGGACGACCCACCCTGTCCCACCCGAGGACGACCCACCCTGTCCGGGACCGACCCACCCTACCCCGGCACGACTACCAATGACTCTTCTACTGCGGAAAGGCGAGTGAAAACTCTCCGGAGGAACCTTCAATCGTCAAATGGAACAAAGAAATCGTAATTGGACAGAATATCGTACTAAAGGGAAGAACTAAAGTAACAAAACATCACAAACTACTCTTTTTCTTCTGAGAGAAACCTGTCGACTTCTTCATGGGACTCTTCGAGCAGTAGGTGACATTTCTGGAGGCCCACAAGGTGAAGACAGACTCCATGTGTTTTCTTCTCCTTCAGTTTTCCCATTGATCAGCGTACACAAAAATCCAAAATAAAGGGTAGTCCAAAAGGGGCGAATGAGTCAAGAACGAAGGTGACGTGCTTCCAACTCCCCTCGGAAAGTGAGACATTTCAACTTTGACCAATATTGGAGTACATGAAACTAATCTTAACTCTCTATTGAACCATCTCGTCCTGACATAACAGGACCGTGTACCATGCCAATCAGGAAGCTAAGTATGGTACAAACAAGGGTCTCGGAAGTCTCCCACCCTCCACCCTCTGGACCCAGTCTTCCGTCAGTCCCTCCCCTTCTACCTACCTCGTCGATCTTCGTTGGGGGAAGGGGCTGGGGTGGTCGGAAAGGTTTTCGTCGTCGTCGCTGGGGGTTGAGGGTGCACTTCCTCAACTGTAGACCTCCCAGCACCAACGTACACCTCCCTCCACCTCCATGTACCAGTACCCGTTTTACTCAGTGGTTTATTCGGACACGAAAACCAGTGAATGAATTAGACCAACGACGTCTTTTAACTCCACACATTGGCCCACTTGACCAATGTCACTAATAAAATTCAATGTTCGAAAGAGAATTCTATAACTTCCAGAGTCTGAACGGTGACAGTGTCATTTACGTAGTCACTTTTGGAAATCGCTCTCCAGTCAAATAGTCAACCGAAACCGATGTCACTCAATAATCTGTAAGAAAAATCTATAGGGGAATTAGAAGAAAGTCCATCGTGCCCTCAAACCAATCTTATTATTTGTACTGGGGTCATAAACAAGACTCGTCTTTTTTCACCATATCTATGCCTTTTAAGGGATTCTTCGTTCTTTGAAGGTAAACTTACTACTAAAAGTAGTAGACAGGTTTATGTGAAAAACAAACCTTGAAGTTTGATTTTCGTACCATCTAACTCAAGGAATAGAAGATCTTTCTTTCTTTCTTTCACTACAGCGAGTCAGCACAGGGTGAAAAACGCTGACGTATCTGACATCGGACGGTCCGAGGAGGCAGGTCCGTTCCCTAAAAGGTCCGTTCTTGCGACCTCACCCAACGGCAAGGGAAAAGGTCCCCTTAGAAGAACTGGGTCCCTAACTTCGACCCAGAGGACGTAACGTCTGTCTGAGGAATGGCAGTCGGTGGTACCCTTCCGACAGAAGATCTTCTTCTAGGAATTCCGGTATTGTGTATCTAGTCTTATCGAGTCACAGAACCAATAATAGACTATAGTCGAAATGTAGAAATCTTTCTGAGGGGACCACCGAGTCTGCCATTCCTCAGACGGACGTTCCGTCCTCTGGGCCCAAGTGAGGGACCCAGCTACCATAGGGGACCTCTTCCTTTCCCGTTGTGTGAGGTCATAAGAACGAACCTCTTAAGGTACCTGTCTCCTTGGACCGCTCGATGTCAGGTACCACAACATTTCTCAGTCTGTACTGACTCGCTGAAGTGAAAGAAAATGAAATGTAAAAACTGTACAGTCTAAAAACCTCACAGACTTATACCGTGAACAAAAAAAATCGTGAAACAGAAACTATTTAATCTAATACAGAATTTTTAAAGGGATCTTTAAGTTTCGAGAATTTTTCGGACTGTTTTATCAATCGTAAGACAAACACACCGTAATAAGGTTCTCTATTATAGTGTCTATGTCTGGAGTCACTCTCAATCGTACAACGAGTCGTCTCGGGTACCCGTAATGACTTTTGGATCTGTTGAACCCAGAACAGAGAGTCACAAATGAACGGTTTTCGTACTGACATAGGTAATGAACCAAGAAACATCTAACAGTCACCGTATTAAGTAGTATGGGTCCGGGGATTTGACGAATTTGCTAACAAAGACAAAAGGATGCGCTGACGTCGTGCTTTGTCGGGTCCATTCGAAAGTAGGCGTCAATCCGTCCTGGGAAGGTCAAGGATGGACGTCGAGTACCCTCTTTTGGGTAGGCACCCAAAAAAGGGGGTAGAAAAGATCGTTACCCAGTGGAGAATGAACCCACTAACTAAGTTTCAAGAAAAAAATTTTTTCCAAAGACAAAGAAGGGACACTAGAAACAACGAAATTGAATAGAAAATCCAAACAAACGAAAAACACTTCCTAATAAACTACCCAAGAATACCTTCTAATTTTAGTTATCTAACAGTAACCTTTACACTCTGATATCTCTTTCTTTTAACTCTGTTCAAATTTTAGTGGGAAAGACAGGGACCCAAGAAACAAGGTGAAAGTATCCGAACTAAAGTAAAGTATTCTGGGATGTTTTTACAGAACGTAAGATCTTTCAAAAATTTGTCGGTCTTGTACGAAATATCGTTTATAAACCCCCACCCCTTCCCTTGTGAACATGTCTTCTCTCGTGTAGGCTTTTGGTCAAACCAAGCTTTTGAACTTTAAGGTTTACAAAAGGTAAACCAAGGGACTTTTTCTCTCGTTAGAAAAATCATTCTTTGACCAGTAGACTTGCTCGATAATTATTACGGGTCACAACATGTCACTAAGGTGCCTACAAACAGAAGTAGGAAGAGACCTAGAAAGGGGAGGCAGACAAGTGAACGAGAAGGGCAAGGAAAAAAAAAAAAATTAAGGTTTAATCATAAAATTAAAAAAAGGAAGGTCAAAATGACTCTATATTAACTGTGTCGTACATATTTAAATTCCACGTGTCGTATTGCTAAACTAAAGGTAACAGTACTGTACTACGGGTGTCATTAAAATCACTTGCAGGTAGTAGCATGTAACTGTACTATAAGTTCTTTGTCTTTTTAAAAAAGGAACACCAGTCTTGGGAATCCTAAATAAGAGAAATTGTCGAAGGTATGTATTTGCGTGTCGTCACAATTAACATGAGCAGTACAACATGTAATGCAGGGATAGACGGGCAGTGAGACTTGCACTTCAACCACAACTGGTTAGGGCACACAGCACTCGGAACGAAGGCCCTGTACTGCACAGGATGGACGTGTACAGTGCGAAACACCTTACGTCTCAACGAAACAGTGGTCGACGAGTGAACCATTTACAAAGAGCTTACGAACGATACCCAGTCCGTGGGACCTTTATACTTGTCCTGATTTAGAGACGGGAGATTCTCGTAACTCAGTCCCTTAAGGGGTCGCCCGGTCATCAATCCTGTGACACGAAGGTGACGTCCCCCGGACCCAAATTAGGGACCAACCCCTTGATCCTAGGACTTGTGGTGTGCCGTGTCGGTCCTCTTCTTTATTCGTTGGTCAGTCACGACACACGAGACCACCTTCCCTGGCCGGTGCGACCCCTCCCTCCCGACAGTCTCCCGTTTCCAGCCCGGATTCGACGACCACCTCTAACATAGGCTTTCCGTGAGTCCTCACAAACTCCTTCACTCTGACCACACACGTCTCTACTTCGATAGACCTCTCGTCCGACGTAAACCCCTTGACACCACTAGAACTTCTTTTCCACACTTAAAGGTCCAGACAGGGAGGACTCAAGTTTAGAAACAGGTCGACGGATCATCGCATCTGGGACCCCTACCAAGAATTGAGGACTCCGGAGACAAAAGAGTAAATTTTTTGTCATCACAATTACGAAGGGTACTTACAAAACTTCTGACATCTAACAATTTACGTGCCGTGTATCCCATGTCAGTAACTCACTCCCAATTAACTCTCACATTGACGAATAAGTCCCGTCTAAGACGGGTCTCTTAATGTGACTGTACTTTTACATGAGTCGTGATGATCATCAGACTCGGATTTGGAACACGGAAGTACATCATTCAAGGACAGACACTTACTAGAAAAGTGCCATCGTCATGCACATGCACGACTAATCGACCCGCGACCGACTGTTGTCGCACAACGTCATACTCGACATGTTTTATGCTGGAGAAACAACTAACGACGTGAAGCATATTTGTAAATAACCCAGATGTACATTTTTAGTATGACAAAAATCCTCGAGACGGAGAGGGAACATAGGACTGAGAACCAGACCTGGTCGTGTCCTGTATAGGATCGAGGGGTCGTCCACAGCTAGACACACGGTTTTGGGAATGGAACTGACTGGGACCGTCAAAGTAATGGAATACCTCCAAAAAAAACACGGTCTTACAGGTCCGACACATCATAGAACACAAGATAAGTTTAAGGTCGTAGGAAGAGAAGAGGAAGGTCGGAGGAAAAAAACCATTTCATTTCCAATATTGACTCTCCACGTTCACCTGGTCAATCAAAAAAATAACACATCCCCAAACATCTTTACCCACGAAACGTTAGCCTTGTAGAAAGTAAAAAGAGTCCAAATTATTAAGTGTTTACACCAAACTGACTTTCCAGGATTTACAAACACTGTACCGTAAAATCCTTTCTTGAATAGACACAACGATTCTTTTACTGGATCATACGAACTTATCCTTATAACCATAATGAATACAGACACCCCTTCAAATAAACGTAGACAATTGGAATACCCTTTAAATACGACGGATCCAAACTTAAGGTCAAGACGGTAACGGATCGACACACTGGAACCTGCTCAATTAACTGGAAAGACACGGTACGGACTTACTTCCTTTATTATAACGGATGGGACATCCCAACACTCCTAACTCGTGTACTTTCCACGAGTCTTATCACGAACCGTAGGATTCACGATATATTCGAAGTGATGACAACAACGACAAAAAAATTAGTAACAAACATAATAGTAAGAAACATGATACTACACCAAAATAATTTTCCTCGTCCACCCGTAAATTAAATTGTGAATCAAAAGGGGTCTTCCGAACGAAAAATTTCTACACGTGTCCAACCTTGCTTGACTAGGCACACTGGTGGGTTCCCACAAAACCACGTGCAGTGGGAGTAGTCCGGCACGACACCCCTCCTGGTGCCCGTGTGGACGACCCGACGCACTCGTCGTGAGGACTCGGGAACGAGGAACGTCCCTCACCGTCCCACTCCCCGTCTTCAGGGGTAGTCGCTCTACACCGGGAACCGGATACCCGGGGCTGGGAGCTGCACCGGTAGAGGAAGCAAACACCGAAAGTCCTCGGTCCACAGTGTGACTCCTGAGGAGAAGAACCGTTCCTCCGAAATCTGAGTCCTTAGACTGTACGACAAGTTTACTCAAACGGTAGAATACGTGTGTACCCATCCCGATTTTTATAAAATAATAAAATCGTAAACACGGTTCGGTCAGAAAATCACGAAGTGCCCTAGAAAAAATACAATATATTTAATAGAGTACCAGTCTACTGACGTTTACCTCGATATTTAATGAAAACGTTCCTTACCTTGCTCTTGTCGAGGAAAGGGGACCATGTTTCTCTGTCTCGGAGCGAATATTAAAACCTACTTACTGTCTTTCTTTCCTTGTTCCAATCCTACTTCGTCACTCAAGTAAGACGTCCCTATTTTTACCCGAAACACCTCCTTGAACCCCGGGTTCCTCGGTGAAAGTGTCGTAATTTTGTGGTCCGAAGTGCTGTTTTAAAATGACAGAAAGAGGTAAACAAAACAATCGTTGCCTGGGGTTCTTCGTGCGGCATTACAAACTGTGTGAAGTCCTGACCACAGCCCTCGACCTCGCCTGGTTTCCGTTGTACTTCATGTTCCGTCACTCACAGTTACTTCCGATATTTCAGACACTTTCCATTCGAGAGCCGTGGTACGAAAAGAAAAACCGCCTAAACAACTCTAAATTAAGTGCACGGGACGGTCAAGTAGGGGCACTACACATAGCACCAAAATCGTGTAAGTATCCCAACACGTTGACCCACACGAGTCGACGAGTCAGTCAGCACAGACTGAGGTACACTGGGGTACCTGACATCGGGTGGTCCGGGGATACAGGTTCCTTAGGAGCTCCGTTCTTGTGACCTCACCCAACGGTACGGGAGGAGGTCGCCTAGAAGGGCTGGGTCCCTAGGTTGGACGCAAAGAGTGTAGAGGACGTCGGTAGTGGGACCAACTAAACTCTTGTAAAAGTAGTAGGGGTCTTTGGGGGTATAGGGGTGGGTGGGCGGGGTCGGGATCCGACGGCGAGTAGATGAAAGACAAAGACATCCAAACGGACAGGAGTCGTCAAGCGCATTTACCTCGACACGTCTTACACCGGGAGCACGGACCGAAGAAAGTGACTTGTGTTTACAATAGTGCCGAGTAGGTACAGTATAGTCTATAGTCTGAGAGTAAGAAAATAATGACGACTTATTATAAGGTACCACACCTACACGGCATAAAATAAATAGACAAGTAATCAACTCCCTGTACCTTAACAAAAGTGAAAAACCGAGAATACTTATACGACGACACTTGTACTCATATTCGAAAGTATACCTGCATAAAAATCAAGAGAACTCACATAAGGATCCCCACTTTAACGACTCAGTATATCATTGACGTGTAAATTGGAATTCTCCTTGACGGTCTGATAAAAGGTGTCGGGGACGTGGTAAAGATGTGAGGACAGGTGTCGTTAACTCCCAAGGTGAAAGAGGTGTATCTAGGACACGAAAAAATTCTTTGGGAATTCTCATTACTGACATAATCTTCCATTATTCACGAAACGACCACCGAGTCCACCATTTCTTAGACGGACGTAAAATCCTCTGGACCCAAACTAGGGACGTACCCCTTCTAGAAGACCTCTTCCCTTACCGTTTGGTGGGGTCATAAGAACGGACCTTTTAGGGGACCTGTCTCCCGATGTCAGGTACCCCAGTGTCCCAGTCTGTGTTGACTCACTGATTATGAAAGTAAAAGTGAAGTTCACGATACCTCTTTTTTCATCTAGTCCGCTCCCCGACCCCGTGTGACCTCCACAACCACCCTCCCACCCAGTCCGTCTCCCTGTCACACCCGTCTCCCGGACTCCACCCTAACTCAGACCACCACACTCTTCGTCACTCCCCGGGTCCCCGACCTCCCCTGACTAGCCGGTCTCGCCATCTCCCACACTAGTCCCTCCTCTCCCGGTCGACCCACGACTACCGACCTCGTTAAAGGTCTCAACTCTCCCGTCTCGCCTCCTCGAACTCGTCTCTCCGAACTACACCAGACTGGATGTAAAAATTTCCTACTGAGACGCAGTGGGAAAAAAACCTTTGAACTTAGAATAGCAAAACCTTGTGTGAGGAGTTGTGGGACGATTGTGAAAGGTTTTTAGGTATAAAAAGATCTCGTAAAGCACAAGCACTAAGACTCCCCGGAGCAGTCGTCTAGTCAAAAAAAAATTAATAAATAAAATAAAAAATAAAAAAATTAATAAATAAAATTAACCTCCGATTATCGAAATGTTATAACATCACCAAAAACGGTATGTAACTGTACTTAATCGATACCCACATGTACACAAGGGGTAGGACTTAGTGGGAGGGTGCAGGGAGGGGTAGGGTAGGGAGTCCCAGTAGGGTCACATGGTCGGGACTCGTGGGACAGAGTACGTAATTTGGACCTGACCGCTAGATAATATACTATTATATGTACAAAGTTACGGGAAGAGAGTTTAGTAGGGTGGGAGCGGAAGAGGGTATCTCAGGTTTTCAGACAAGAAGTGTAGACACAGAGAAAACGAAAGAGCGCATATCCCAGTAGTAATAGTAGAAAGATTTAAGGTATATACACGTAATTATGTGACATAACCACAAAACACAACTGAAACTAGTCAGAATCTGTAAACATACCAATCGGAAGAGCAATGCCGAGTGTGGTCCCACCGTCACCCTGCCCTAGACGCCCTGTTCACACCCTAGTGTGTGTGGGGAGTACGGAAGAACGGGGAGAAGGAGAGAAATGTCAGTGTTTCGCATATTTCCCTTTCGACCAATCTTCCTCCAGTCTTTGGGGACGAGGAGCCTCCACTACAAAATATTACACTACAACTGTCACTCTCTTCCGTCGGGGTGAGGGTCCCAAAAAATTTTAGGACGACGGATGACTAATCTCAGTGACCACGACCGTATCCAGAGTCGTGTCGCCTTTGTGTGGTCCACCTCTTCCACCCGTCTCGTCGCACAACCCCAACCTCACCCCCCAAGATTAATCACCAGTCGCCCTTTCTACCTCGGAGTCGTTCCAAACCACAAGTCTCGTGAGTCACGTTTGCGTGAGGGGGTGTGACGGGGTCGGTCCAAGGGGAAGGACCGTGTGTGTGAGTCGTGGTGAGGGGAAAAGACGGGGTGACCTTGCTATGTTCTCTTCGATACGAAACCAAGCGTGGACTTGGTGCGCCATCGACGGACGTACCAAGGGGGTCGGTGAGACCGGGGTCGTAGGCACGAGGCACCTCGTGCAACTCGTCCACCTAGGTCGTCCGAAGAGTGGCAGGAGAGGAGACGTAGTCACGAGGAGTGACACGTACTATCTCTTCTACTTTGAAGACTGTCCGGGAGGTTCCGGGAAGCACCAACCTAAGGACGGATCGATAGTCGAAAGGCACGTGGTGGGGAAGTCGGGGGGCTGGGGAGGACACCCGGAACGGGTACACCAGAGGACAGACCCTGCGAGGAAAGTGAGGCCCGACGTGTTCACTCAATGGAGGTGCAGTAGTCAGTCTAGAGACGAGTCCGTAGAGAAAATCCTTCAGAAGGGTCCTGATCCACTCCAGAAAGCCCTCTCGAAAGGAACGTGGTACACGGAGAGAGGGACGTCGAGGAGACCAAACCTCAAACCAAAATAGATATCCTCGGACCGCCCGACGTCAGACACGCCAGTGTTTCTCAACCTGTACTCAGCCTGTGCTGACTCGCTGACTTGACTTCACTTGACTTCGTGAATAGTGGTAAACCAAGTACAAACAAAGACGTCGGGTCGTCAAGACCACTTAGTTCCTGTGACAGAAATAAGTAGAAAGATAGGAGTCATGGTGTACATCACGGACTGAGTATTCTGGGTGAATCCCCGGTCTTACTTATTTAATTGTTTTCGGGTCACCAATCTCCTCCTTGGGATTAGTCGAACCTATTCTTAGTCCTTGAGTCACAGATGAAGCGGAAGAGGACTTTTCGGAAGAAGGAGGGTGGAGGGACTCTTCCGTCTTCTGCCAGGGGTCGGGACGTCCCTCACACACTGTGTCTCCTCGGTTCTTCAACTGAGCCGGTTCCTTCTGTGACGACCGGACCCCCACAACGAGACCCCCAAGGGAATGGGACGACCTCCACCACGGACTCTCCTAGCGTGTTGAAAGGAACTCCTTCAGTCGAACACAAACCTCTCCGACTAATGAAACAAAAGTCTTGAGTAGGATTACTATTTTACTCGTGAGAGGTTCCTCCTCCCACGCAACGGATATTTGCGACCGTCAGAGTGCCGTCTCGGAGGCATCTCGGTGGAGCTCAAGTGACCCTGTCCTCCCCTACAGTGTCTGGTGGGGGGGGTCACCACGTCTCGACGGGTAAACACGTCGGAGAAAAGAGTCACTGACGTACGATTCAGCGAAGTCAGTACAGGCTGAGGAATTATGGGGTACCTGACATCGGGTGGTCCGAAGAGACAGGTACCTCCAAGAGGTCCGTTCTTTTGCTCACCCAACGGTAAAGGAGGAGATCCCTTAGAAGGACTGGGTCCCTAGTTTGGGTGTGGAGAATACACAGGACACAACCGTCCGTCCAAGAAATGGTGATCACGGTGTACCCTTAGGGGTCACTGACGTACATTTGTACGATTATGTGACCCAAGACTGCAAAAGGGGGTGCACTTTCTGAAATATTCTTTTTTAATTGACCAAGTGGTCGTAGTATTTTATAAGTGGGAGTGGTATCATCTCCTCCCGTACATCTAAAAATTTCGTCACACCGGGGTGGAGTACCCGGGGACCCCTTCCTCGACTCTTGGACGAGTATTTACTTCCGGTGCCCACTAAGACGACTTTCCCAACCCCTTGTCGCCAGACAAACATTCAACGGTAGATCCCGGTACGAAGAGTACCAACTGAGACGCCGGGGCAGTGGACCCTCGACCACTTTCGTGTCGAAGACTAAGATCTCCAGGTCCATCCCGACTTCTTAGACGAAGGAAGATTCGTGGGAGTAGGGGACACGTGGGGACGACACGTCCTCGAAGATCTTGTCGTCGAAAGTAGGACATCCGTGTGGACGACACGTCCTCGAAGATCTTGTTGTCGAGAGAACGGGACACGTGGGGACTACACGTCTTCGAAGATCTTGTTGTCGAAAGTAGGAGACACATGTGGACCTCTCGAAATTGCAGAGACGATAAATCATCAAGACTCACGTAGGACCTATGATCCTCAGAAAACCAGAAGGGTGCACTGAAATTACCCATCGAACTCAAACTCTCGACAACTAGACACTTCTACAAAAACACAGTGATTGTCGTGGACTTCTTCGGGTGGATGAGTCGCCTGGACTTCCTTTATGGGACTTGTGAAGTTTTAGAGTTTTTCAGTTTATTAAGATTCAAAATTACCAAACTACACAATTATAGAATCGGAGCTGGACATCAAGAGTTGGACTAAAACGGAGTGCATAATATCCTCGAAACAAGAAAAATTAGTGACAATTCTTAACAAAAAAAAAAAAAATACCTTTTAAAGTTTGTCATATTTTCTCTTAAACTACTTAAGGAAAATGAGTAGTGGGTTGAAGTTGTCAATAATTGAGTACCGAGCAGATACGGAGACGGATGAGATGGGGGTGGGGCGGTGGGCGGGACTGATAAAACTTTATTTAGGATCTCGAGTAGTATAAAGTAAGCATTTATAAAGTCAAAATGTAGAGATTCTTAATTCCTGAAAAATATTTGTATTAGTATTGTGATAATAGTGTTGAAAGTCTATTAGATATCTGAGAGTGTGACAATGGAAAAAGAACGAACAAATGAACTTCTTTGGTCCAGTAAACAGACTAGTAAAGGGATGTCACACCTAAACTACAAATGTAGTGGTACCACTACAAATTTGACAACGAAGTAGGGGACACTTAACTAATCTAGATTACTGAACTAGGGTAAGTTTAAGGCTAGAGAAGTTGAGCCTTTCAGATAGAAAGGGTACTGGACCATGAATTCTTTGAATGAAGTTTGATCCCTACACGTGTGTTTATGGTAGCTAACAAACGGTAACATCAAAAATGTGATATCCGTGGAAGACGGAAGAGTAGGAAGGAAGTTCGAAAAACTCACCTTCGACAAATATCGGGGTGTTACCATCTTGAGTCCAGAAAAATTATCTTTGGATGTAGAGGATTAATCTCCTTCTCTATCACAGGGACATACAGAGACTGGAGACGTCGAGATTTTTGGATTGAGAGGATGTAGGATGATTAATTGCCTAAACAATAAAAATCTTGGATTTAAATAAAATAAGAAATCTTTGACTTCAGTATGACGAACCCCGGGCCAAGGTCGAGGTGATTAAGAATGATCAACATATTGGACCCTTCCCGGACTCGTCTCGAGACAAAGAAATAGACACTTTACCCTTACTTATTATTATGTGTATGGAGTATCTCAACCACCCTCCTAATTTACTTATTAAGTGCAATTAATCTTGTCAGACTGTATGTCATTCGTCAATTTACAACAGGCTCGTGAACTATTTTACAGACCCGTCATCAGAAGTACTAATAACCAAAAGTACAATCAGACTGAGTCTAGGTGTGTCCATATAACAAAGACATACTACTCTTTCTAGGGAGGGTCAAAGTCTTGAGGATATGAGTCCTTAGATCTTTTAACCATAACTACTTGGACAAACATCCCGTCCTTACCACTGTGTCTACAGATCTCTTGCCTGAATACCTGTATCACCCCCTTCCTCTCTCACCCTGTCTACCTCTTTCTTCGGAGCTGCACACATGTAATGGTAC
The DNA here is from genome assembly GCA_006410555.1 of Capra ibex. NCBI lineage: Eukaryota > Metazoa > Chordata > Mammalia > Artiodactyla > Bovidae > Capra > Capra ibex. The sequence goes on from SJYO01037955.1 coordinate 32,640,773, forward strand.
ACAGTTTGACCATCGATCACTCTCCAACGATACTTTGTGTCCCTCGGGTCGGACCGCGAGACACTACTGGATCTCCCCACCCTACTCCCCGTCCCTCCCTGCGAGTTCTCCCTCCCTTATAACATTTTGATAAAAGGAGGCCAATTTTTTTTTACAAAAAAATTCTTAAGTATATGACAATCTATAGTCTACAGGTTAAGGGAAGTAAAATATGTACTCCTTTGTCTGGGTCTCTCCACCCCATTGAATGGATCCCAATGTGTCTTAGTCTCCGTCTCGACCCTAAACTTGAGTCTAAGGACTGACTAAACCTGTCTCTGTCAAATAGACGAGATCAAGAATTGTCCCTCTATGTCAGGTACAGTTCTGTCAGACGAGTTGAAGGACACAAGTAGCTGCCGTTCGCAAGTATAAATTACTTAATTGAACCCATGCTTTTGGTTACTGTAGAGAAAGGAGATCCAACGGTCGTATGAAACAGCAGGGGCGGCGAGAAGAGCTTCTCCTGTAGCACAAGAAGGTCCCAGCACCGTATGGTCATTCACGTGGACCTTTGGGACTTTCGTGCCCAATGAGTAACCAGGTAAGACCGTCTAATAGGATGAATTTCGGGAACCGAAACCATAATTTGTCAAACAGGAGTCGGGCTCTCGTTAGATTTTTATGGAAGCCCTGAGGGGTCTCCTCGGGGAAGCTGTCCTCCGAGGGTCCCTTGTCTCAAGACTTCAAAAGGGCTCCGGGACCCCGAGAATCGTCTCTGTAGAAATTTCTCGAAATCCTCCTAAGGTCCGGGCCGACCACAACTTTCGGTCGGATTAAATTGTGGATTTAACAAAGCTCCGACTTGGCAGGGGAGGTTCCCAACATCCCAAAGTTTAGGAAAAGCCGGAGAGGTAATTAGGACTTACCCGTAACGACTCAAGGGCGGGTCTCTGTCGCACCTCTGAATCAAAAGTGTCTTGTCTGACCCTACCCTCGGTATAAAGTGCACAGCGACTAGTTTCTTTCGTTCCGAGACCGTCAATAAAGTCAAAGATTAACCACCAACCCTCAACGGTTCGGACGTCCCTTAACTCATGTCTTACTTTTAGTGTCTATTTACGACCCGGTACGTGTACCGACCACGGGGAGTCTCCAGTGAGAACATTACCCTCCACTCCACAGAGTCGTCGTCGGGGTCGGGGTCGTCACGCACGTCCGACCCGTCCGTTCCTCTGGGAGACGGACGTACTTCCTGACGGACGAGAAGACACGGTCGGACAAACACGGTACAGTCTCGTACCCGGACTAGAACGGTCAACGAGCCTGAAGAGTCCTCTTTAGTCTCTACACCCAAAAATACACTCAAAAGGGACAAAGATTTACATACGTCGACAAAAGTTTGAGAGACCAAAGTTCTGAGAAATGTGAGAACTTTTTAGTAACTCCTAGAGCTTCTCAAAAACAAATACACCAACATAGACAACTATAAACGGTATAATCTTTGATTTTAACCTTTTAACAAATTACAAATAAAATCATCATTTGAGTAATCTACAATTGTATTCATAAAGACATTATTTATTGATATAGCAGGTTTTGTTTTTTCATCCTATCGTGACAACATGCAAAAACTTTTGTCTGTTGACGAAAGAAAATAGGGGAAAGGAAGTAAGTCAGACAACACGACACAACCCACACCAACTTCACATACTTCCGTTAGGTCGGAGTGTATCTACACATAAATCCTTTCCTTCCACATAAATTATCGGAACAGTCTATTATACTACCATGTGTTTTTTAACTATTTACCACCAAAACATTTCCAATTAACGTTATTTCTTAGACTTTTGTATTAGTTACTTGAAAAGTAAGTGACGTAATTTAGGTAACCAGACAGAACATGAGACTTACCTAGAATTTGGTACGTACTAAAATTTTCGTATTATGCAACCAGTAAATATTTTATAATTGAGTGATCCAATACAAGTCTATAACTGTACGAAAGAATCTATGTTTAGTGTAAACAATTATAGTAGGGACAGAGTAATCTTTTCAGAAACTTATAACCCTTAAACAAGTCGATTTTTCCGTCTCTGATCAGAAGGTTTTAAGATTAAAAACGAACTTTCAAGTCGAAAATAGTAACCGTTGTTTAACAGTCAATAAGAGGAACAACAACAAGTCAGTGAGTCAGCACAGACTGAGACACTAGGGTACCTGACGTCGTGTGGTCCGAAGGGACAGGAAGTGGCAGAGAGTCTCGAACGAGTGTGAGTTCAGGAAACTCAGTCACTACGGTAGGTTGGTCGAGTAGGAGACAGCGAGGGAAGAGGACGACGGGAGTTAGAAAGGGTCGTAGTCCCAGAAAAGGTAACTCGGTTGAGAAGTGTAGTCCACCGGTTTCATAATATCGAAGTCGTAGTCATGAAGGTTATTTATAAGTCCCAACCGAAGGAAATTCTAACTGACCAAACTAGAGGAACGACAGGTTTACTGAGAGTTTTCGGAAGAGGTCGTGTGTCAAGCTTTCGTAGTCAAGAAGCCACGAGTTGGAAGAAACACCAGGTCGAGAGTGTAGGTACGTACTGATGACCTTTTTGGTACCGAAACTGATAGGTCTGGAAACAGCCGTCACTACCGAGACGAAAAATTATACGACAGATCCAAACAGAATCGAAAAGAGGGTTCCTTGCACCTCGTCTACAAAAGGAATTTCAACAACCCGAAAGAAGAAAAAAAGATTTTTACGTACAGACGGTCTATGGTTTCAGTCTTGCGGGGACCAAACAGACAGCAGGTGAGAAAGTCAAGGCACTTCTGCCGTGGACGGAGTCGAGAGGTCAGTCAGAGTACCCACGAAAAGGGAAACTGTCTGTGAAAGTACGAACCAAACATGAGGTAGTGTGTCTCGTATTTTCTATAATCATAATTTATATAACATGTGGTACCCCTTATATCGGTTTTAAAATATCATTGGAATTTACCTCATATTGGAAATTTTTAACAGAGAGAGATAACACGTAGACATTGAATTATACCATGTAGTCGACATGAAGTCAATTTTTCTGGTTTTGGTTTCCTCTGAATCGTTTATTACCTCCCTAAATAGGTGAAAAATTCTATTTGTCCTAGTAGGTTGATTAAGAACAGACAACAGTTCAGGAAGTATGCTCCTTGGACACCGGGAAAGGGTCTGTCTTTAACATGTCTATTATTATCCCCTTGAGTACACAGAAGACGACTTAAGGACACTCTTCAGAAGAGAGACTGGTCCTTACAACGAACGAAAGATAAATGACTAAGTTTATCTCTTACATTCCGGGGAGGTACGGACTCGATTCTCCTCTACCAATGTCAACTCGGGGTCACCCCTTTACTCGATACCAACCGATAGTGGTTCTCGTATAAGAAAGACTGGCCCTCTCCTCTATTTCTCCTACTCTTGTGGACTGAAGGATCTTGGACAGTGGTCAGTACCGAACTCTCCCAGGGGGAAAGAGTCTCACTCGGCGAGGGGTGTCACCCGTCCTCACGGACCCGATCCCGCCTCACACTGTGACCTCTCCCCTCATTCTCCCGTCGCTCCCCGGAGACGAAACAGACACAACCTCAGGAAGGCGGAGCGGTCCTCAGAATGTCCCAGACACGAGCGAAACCGTCGAGTACTCCGTCAAGACACAGGGAGTTGTCGAGAGGGAGGTATCGGCCGTCAGCCGAGGGCACAGACGTTACCGTCGGGTCGGAAGGAGAGTGGAACCGCGGGGGAGCCAGAGAGGTGTGTCTACAGGACACCCGTGATCTGTGGGTTGTGTGGGTCATGATTAAATGGTAGAAGGAGACTTTGGGGTTTGGTCAAGGGGAAAGACTCCCATCACGCCTCATAGCCGACCTAGCGTACGAGTAGAGGTCGGGTCCGACGACGACCATAAGGACACATACCAACTATGAATGGAACGTCCACTGAGTGTTCTCCTACGGGAGAGATCTGTCGACTTTAGGAGAACCAACTGGAAACTGGAGCCCGGGTTTTCGAACCAGTCGTCTCGTCCCGACCCGAAATCGGTGACAGTTTGGGAATTGGTCTGGAAATGTGTCCGACGAGGTTGGTCGGAAGGAAGAGGTAAAGTCCAAGATGACCGTCCAATGTAATGAAACGGGAGTTTAGTGCAGATTAGAGGAAGACCCGGACATGTTGTCTTGTTTGTTTACTTTGAGCGGGACAGAGATCGTTTTACGACTTTTGCCAGCTGACAGTGAATGCGCGTCAGTGAACTAAAGAAGGAGACAACGGTGGGAAACAACAAGTAACTTTAAGGGAAGAGGACACCAAATGGTGTAAGACGAAGGATAATCTAAACGTTTGAATAAAGAGAAAAACCTCATATTTCGAGAAACTTCCATCTGTTTCGTAGTATCGGAAGAAAGGTCGGAGAGTGTTGGTTTAAGTCACAGAACGCACACGTTCAGAGAATCGTCACAATACAACTTATTGGTCGACAGGCACAAAAGATCAAACTTCAAAGACATTACTGCCCTCGACGGGCGCAAACTGGTAGGGCCATCTCATCCCGGAAGTCTCAGTAACGACATGACACACGTTGGACCCCTTCAAAGAGTCAGAGAGGTCGGGATAAAGAACAACAATAACCCCGATCATGAGTATTGGACAGACTCACACCAACACTCTTAGTTTACTGAATTAAGTACATTTTAGGACTTTATCGAAATGGGGCCACTATTGGAGATACTAATGTCATTATTATCAGAGATAATATTATTATCATTGTCATTACTACTACTACTAAAATAATAGGAGGTCCAAGGGTCGTGATTTCGGTATATTCCATATACAATCTGGTAGTCACTCAGACTTACACTGATAAATCTGGACTCCACCACCACCACCACAATTTCTGATCTAGTCAGGAAAAACAACACTCACATTGTGTAACTAAGGAACCGTATTGTCTCAACTGATATAAGTCCAGAAAACATAACTTCCATATTAAAGGGACATACTTAAAGTACCGATTCGAATGGACAGGAGACATTTCACCAAATGTAGTACAGACCTTTTGGAAGGAAGAGAAGACGTCTATACCACAACCAGCACGGTGTTGCCTACACGGGAGAACTTTTACAACCGGGACGGGTTTCTTGTCCTACTACCGTACAACGTCTAGGTCTTCTTGAAGAGCCTATCCAGTCGTGACAGCGCGTAGAACCATAACAAATCAACCGAACCAAGAAAAGGTCCTTCGACCCTTGTCAAGAGCCCTCATTCAGGTAAAGTCAAATAAATGACTATTTCGGGAGCTCACGGCCCTTATGTCGAGTCCCTCCAGTAAAAATTAAACTTCTCAGCCCTACTGTACCAGGACTTCACGTAGTTGACGTAACATAACTCTCTGTGTGCCGACTTCGTAAATCCCCTTTTATCAGACTACCGAGCCTCTTCCGTCACCGTGGGGTCATGAGAACGGACCTTTTAGGGTACCTACCTCCTCGGACGATCCGACGACAGGTGCCCCAGCGATTCTCAGTCTGTGTTGACTCGCTGAAGTGAAAGTGAAAAGTGAAAGTACGTAACCTCTTCCTTTACCGTTGGGTGAGGTCACAAGAACGGACCTCTTAGGGTCCCTGCCCCTTCGGACCACCCGACGACAGATACCCCAGCGTGTCTCAGCCTGTACTGACTTCACTGAATCGTCGTCGTCGTCGTCGTCGTTGTCGTCAGATTACCGAAATTATAACTGTCAACAGTTTAAACCCAGTTTCATACCTACAGTGACACGATAAGACAAGACCGTACAAACTTTTAAAGTTTTATTTTTTCAATTTGTAAAAATAAGTGGGGATTTGACCTACTTAAATTTTTGTTCTTTTCCTCACCTGAATCCTCAATTTAACGAGACCAAGTATAGGACCGAGAAAGTCAAATATCTGAACCACCAGGACGAGGAACAGAGACTCAAGGACCGGGGCCGACTGGTCCTCACCGGCGACGACCCGTCGTCAATGGAGTGACCCCTCCTCAGCCACCCTCGAGACGTGTGTCTAGGACCGTGGAGCCTTCACGAGTCCTTTTCGACAAAGACTGAGTCCGGACGAGAAGATTACAGAGCAAGGAAAGACCATGGATCCTAAATGTTCTGGCAGGTGTCCGGGGGGATACTTTGACGATTCTGACTTCTGGAGAGTTCGTTGAAGGACAGGGACGTCCTTTAGGTCTACCGCATGAGATTCAAGTTTGTCGACAAAGACTATCCACTCTTCTTGGGACTCGGTTTTGAACGACAATGGACCTTTTTCTGCACGATGTACCGAGCCCATTTTCCACCACGGAACAGGGACCCAAGGAGCACCAGCCTGTGCCGATATCCCCACCCACAGTGTCTTGTCTCCCCGACCAATGGTACCCCGACCACCGGGAACGGTGTAAAGGAGGGTGGTAAAAGGGGACCCGAGAACAGGGTAACGGGGAAGAGTCTCGTTCTTTGTGTCTCGGTGGGAAGAGGAGAGAAGGAAGAGGTCGACACTTGCAACCCGAAGAAGGAGATCTTCGACACTTTGATACGTCATGGACATAAGGGGTCGACAAAACATTCCAGCTACTAGACAAACAAAAAGAATCAGTGAATAACTTACCTGAGGAGGAGGTGACTCACCTTCATAAAATAAAAAGACTAACTCGTATATATATATATATTTTGAGATCACATTTTTTAGGGTCAATTAGTCTTTACATGTTTCATCTTTTAATTTATACAGGTAGGAACGGTGAGGAGGAAGGGACGGGTCCGACGGGTCAAACTTCCCAAGTCTGGAACCTAGTCTAAATTAGTTCCAACCAGTGGACAACTAAGAAAAGTGAGGAAAAAAGACCACCGTGGTACACCGAACACCCTAGATCAAGGGGTTGGTCCGGGAGTCGTCACTTTCGTGACTTAGGATTGGTGACATGACGGTCCCTTAAGGGATAAGAGAAGTAAGAAAAAAAAATTTTTTTCTATAAAATAAGTAACTAAATACACAGATCGACGTGACCTAGAGTCAACGTCGTGTATCCTAGAGGCGACAAGAAACATCGTACACTTTAGAAAGCAACACCGTACGTTTGAGAATTGACTCCACACGTTTGAGACATTAACGTTGTATACCCTAGATCAAGGGACTGATCCCTAGCTTGGGTCCGGGGGAAGTCACCCTTTCTAATCAGAATCGGTGACCTGGTGGTCCCTTCAGGGAAGGGAAACGAGAAAAAAAGTTCACATAAATAAAAATCAACTTCCTATTAACGAAATGTCACAACACAATCAAAGACGGCATGTAGTTGTACTAAGTCGGTGACTGCGTGTATACAGGGGGAGAGAGAAATGAGAACTTACACACAAAGGGGAGACTATAAACAGTGCGAATAACGGTCAAAGAGTCGAAAAGCAAAAATCGGATCGCCAGACTGAATCCTAAATGAATCAGTAAGTCGGTTGCACATAACGTAAAGGTAATATGTGTGGTCGATACGGTCCGTAACCTCTGTTTCTACTGACACTGTGGTTCCCTTTGGTCACATGTGGAGATTGACCTTGTGTGGCTGTTTTACGTCCGTACACCTCTTCATTCTTTAACGTGACCAATTTTTTTTTTTTTCTTTAACGTACCAACTAAGTCCTGACACTAAGGGGTGAAGAAAACAGTGGTAGGTCATGACCGTCCCCATAGACGGAAGAGTGACTAAACTCAAACGTTGAAAGTGTACGTCATCTGAAGACATTTTACGTTACGAAGACAGAGGTCAACCTAACCCTCCAACACAGGTCACACGTCCTATTTATACACAAATTCTGAGGTCACCTTCAAAGGTGCCGTATCCTGTGCCAGACAACGTAGAAGGCGAAGATTCTCGTCACCCGACTTACAGCTACACAGACGGATTACGTATAAAAAGAGGAACAGTTCAATGCCCCACTGGCACTGAACCACCTGTCTAAAATCCCGTGAAAAAATGAACACGTTTTTTTTCAGACAAAAACTGATGGTGTGGGAAGGTCTCCAAATGTCAAGTTTTTGGTGAAGTCGACTTCCGAACTTTACGCGAAATGAATTGACCTCGGGCTACGACATAAGAGTCGGATCGCCTCCCGGTGCGGTGACTCGTCGTGTCCAAGGTGTCGCCGCACAGGTGTTTGTCACGGGCTGAAGAAGCGAGACAAAGGAAAGAAAAGTCTATTATCATGACTTAAAACCCTGTGTCTGTAGTTTACCAAAAGGGACGACCTTTCATCGTCGACCGACCTGTATTAGTCCATAAAGTCCACAACAAAACGAACATTTAAAGTGTCAAGACATTTGGTTTCATCATTTCGTTTGACTGTTTATTAAATTGACAAAAAATAAAGTGTCAATTTATGACAATCCAGTGTACAAGACAAGTCCCGAGTCGACCTAAAACGTAAACAATAAATAATAAAGACACGTACAGACTAGTCTTAAATGCTTATACGATGGACGGGTGTGTCTAGACGAGGACTCTGATACCTGGTCCCTACCCTTCCGACGTCTTTTCCCCCACACCCTGGGGTCGTAAGATTGACTCGACGAGACGAGTGGAGGTCCCTCCTCCGTCTCCCAACCCTTCCACCCCCCTACGACTCAAAAGACCAAAACAAAAATAAAACCCGTCCCCCACCAAACCACTGTTAGTCCCTAACTTGGACGTAGGAACGTCATTCACACCTCAGGATTGGTGATCTGTCTGTCCCTTAAGGGTCCACGACTCAAAAATAACGTATGAAAAATTTTCTTAAGAGATAGAAAATACAGAGAATGCATAATTTACCAAAAAATGATATTACTCACGGTCAATCAGAAAGAGTAAACCCCCTAATTCATCTCTAAGACTCTCTTGTTTTGAAAAAAGGGACAGGATGAAGGATAAAACTTATCGAAGAGAGGTAACGCTCCCGTCTCCCTCCGCGTCTTGTCTATACTGCGAACCCACTCTCGGTCACTCTCTAACCGAGGTCGGGGTCCCGTGGAGACTCCTTTCCCACCCGGGGGCAGAGGGGAGCGAGACGTAAGAGGGAGTCTGGACGGACCAAACATGTCTCTTCGGCGTCCGGAGGTTTGGGAAGAATCGTTTATCCAAAACTTCTCGGACGACGTACAGGGTATTAAACTTATATATTAACGTTCATAATAGTATCTACAATATTTTATTCTCCGGGAAAGAAAGACACCCCGAACATCTCTTCCACACGCAGGGATTGGTCCACTTCTCGGACACCCTCCGTGGGGGCACCGTCCCAATAGTCAGGTCGTCTACCTCGACGACTACCACCGTTGTCAAAGTTTCCCGTATCACACAGATCTCTCTGTTTCGCTAAAGCCCTGTGTACCTGGAAAGGTCTGTCCGTCTATGTAAATCGGTTACTAGGACTTAATTTGTTTTACCCGGACATCGTGTCGGAGGTCTATATCTGTAAAATCCCAGAATGATCCTGAGTGACGGTGTGAGTCCATATTTAGACGTCATTCTTAAGGGTCAAATCCTTAGCAGATTCTCGTAAAAATGCAGGCTGAGACCTTAAGGGAAGACTTTTGATATTATTGATATATTTTTGATATTCGTCTACTTACAGAACGTCATGGACTTATCATATTTGTTATTAAACAAAGAAAAGACGTCTTAAAATCATACTATGTCATTCACATTACCTTTTGACTTCTAGTTCAATCTAACGGAGATTTAAAGAACAACAAGTATTATGGTTCGAGTTCTAGATAATAGACAAAATGAACAGAGAGAGGAATATCCGCGACGGACTTTTTTCGTCATCTCTAATATCTTACAGATCTTCGGGTTTTGTACTTGCAAGAAGAAAATCCATTATGTAAATTTCGTGTTTCCCACCAAAGGAAAAAGTAAAAGAACCCCAAGACAAAGACATATATCTCTAAATACATTCACCTTAACAGAATATTTCACTTCAGCCAGTTAGTACAGGTTGAGAAACGTTGGGGTACCTATCATCGAATGGCCCGAGGAGGTAGGTACCTTAAAAGGTCCGTTGTCATGACCTCACCCAACGGTAAAGGAAGAGGTCCCCTAGAAGGGCTGGGTCCCTAGCTTGGACCCAGAGGGTACAACGTCTGTCTAGGAAATGGTAGACTCGGTGGTCCCTTCTAACAGAATATTTTCCTCACTCGATCACATCTTTAGGAAGAGTATGAAAAATGGGACTGGAACCTTAGGAACGGAACCTAAAGTAACAATGTCAAATTTTTATGTAAGAAAGTGAACCTTGAACCGTCTGCATAGGTGTCGGGTTCTTCCTTAACAAACCATAGAAATGGTTTCGAGTGTAAAGCACTATAAAACCCCAAAACAAAATATGATTGAGCCAATTTCAAACCTACTGGAAAAAACATACTTCTGTGGGTACCTATCAAATTAACAATAAAGACGTAAACATAGACTGTTGAAACACGTCAACAACGTCTTTGACACACCAGGTGCTAAAGAAAAAGACGTCACCTGACTTCAACGACATGTACACCCGGGTCACACATATTCGGAGCAAGTTGTTTCTAACAACGACCCTAACCAATCTAGACTCAATTTTATAACAGACGGTATAACTTATAAACTTCAAAGAACACCGGGGTACGAAATTCGTCTCACGGAGTACGAAGGTGTGGGAGTTCGAAAATAGTAAAAAGACTGTGAGAGATCCTCTCACAGACTGAGGACCCTGAATCGAAGACACTCGTCTGGCCTTTACACAGTCGGACACCGAAGACATAGGAGACTGAATTTAAACTTGTGCACCTGACTCGTGGAGGGTGTATGTCTCGAGACACGAAGACGGAAGATTTTCAAATGTGGGATAACTCAAACTCTCTCTCGACCGTATTCCCACAATAACTTTTTCTAGACCAAATGTCGCCGGTTTGTCTCATGACTCATTGACCACTTTTCCTCTCTATTTCTGACCCCCACGACTCTTCATGTTCATGGGTCCGGTCTGACGTGGTTGGGGTCTCCACGCGTTTCACTCCACACTTACCAGTCGCCTACTCCGACTCGACACGGAGTGAGGGGTTGCCGGCCGCCTCGACACAGAAGAGACTTTAGAGTCAGCGATCGGTGAGAAGGACCCCGAACATCCACATGACCATCGTATGAAGTATGTGTTCTTCCTTCTAAGAGAACTTTTGGTTTTGAACAAAGTTTTCTTTCTACTTATATTTTTAGACAAAGAAGACTTGGGACCACAAGGGTATCAAATCTGAAAAAGGACCTCCTCTATCTCCTCGTGTCATTCGGACCGGGACCTTACGAAGGACCGGGGCGCCAGTGTCCTCTCCAATTGTCACGTTTGTGGAGGGACGAATCCTAAGTAAGACTTCAAAGAGATTGGGACACTTATGGTCTTGGTAGCAGGAGTACCTACAAAATTTTATCGTTGAACTCACCGTGAAGAAAAACATTTCATCTTTGATGCTCCTACATCTGGAACTGAAAGTCCTGACCCTTTAAGAATTCTGTCTACGGGTCTACATCTGTATACAACAATAAACGATACTCACCACCTACCACTTGTTCCTACACTCGCCTCAAAAGTAGTACACTCAAAACATGGCAGCGGGCTCCCCACCTGTGCACCGAATATGAATGGTCCCTCTCAAAGTGGAGATCCGATCCGTCCGGGGAGACACGAGTCTGCCTTTACCGTTCTCGGGACCTCGACTGTTAGTCTCGTCAAACCACGTCAGGTTCTCACAATGGGAAAGAGGCTTCGTCTCCGTCACCTCCTTTCCACCGACTCTTCGTCGACTCGGCACTTTGTTACTCGAGTCCCTACCGTTAGGACTACGGGGTCGACCTTCCCAAAATTTGAACCAGACACCTCGGGTCGTTCGGCGGTATGACACGGGAGTAACACACCACGTAGACTGCGGGGGTACGACTGAGACCCAAACGGCTCAACGCAGATAAGTGGTCATTCCTCAGGTAGCAATCACGGTCACAGGGAACCTCGGCCACGGTCGGTCCGATCTTCAAACAGAGAGTTCGACTTGTACAATGGAAAACGGTGGTTACCGGGTCGGAAAAACCCTTAATCTTGAACTGACAACCCCATCTGCAACCACACCCCCGGGACGAAAACGGACACGGGAGGCGTCGAGAAAATTGTGAACCAGGGGAGAAAGGAGAGACGTGACAACGGGCCGTTGGGGGCGGGTGGGGGTGGTGGTGTCTCCTGTTGCGGAGGCTGGAGACGACGGAGCAAAGAAGAGACCACGTTCACTACTACCTGGGGGTGACAGCTTGCTAAAAGCCAAAGGTCTCGGAACAGGTTTTCCTTACCTAGTACCCACCGGTGACGAAGGACCTGGCGACGTTGGTGGAGGCAGTCTCGCTGTTCCTCCTCCATTCACAGGAGCCGTGTCTGGACCCGTCGGAGCCCGTGTGTCTCGGGATAGAGAGGAAATTATGGACGTGTCGCGTGTGGAATCCTCGAACAGTCCTTCCGCTCCTGTCCAATGACCAGTCACTCACACTTACTAAATTTGTGACCTTTGGGAAGGATCCCTTTTCCCTATAAATAACTCTTCACACAAGTCTTTGAAGAGAAGATTTAACATACAGGGTCCCCATATAATATCAAGTACCACCTTCACTACAACTGAACATTTTGAATTTATTTTTACTTGAGTCACCCTGAGGGTGTTAAAGACCATTCAATCAGAAACGTTTTTCATTTATCCCATGTTCAAAGGGACATATATGTATTATTGCGTATTGTTGTTCTTTTATGTATTATTATGTATGTTTTATGCATTATTGTGTATTATTATTCTTTTATGTATTATTGTGTTTCATTTAAAGGGAACGTTACTTGGGAAAGTTTTATTTCGGGTCGGAAGCGGTACTATCGACGTCCGGACCCGAAGACTTAAGTTGGTGACCTCTGTGTCGCTCTGTCAAGTCAATCACTTTTACTCACAGGGGGGTGGGGGTTTGACCCTACATGAACCCAACCAATGTCGACACGGTTGACACAACCGACGTAATAATCGTTGATACCTTCCTTTTTACTTTTGTACATTTGACATTAATTTAGTGGACGTCTCGATTGTCTACGATCGTCCCGCCGACCACCAAAAAGAAGGGGGTCTATTATCCGTACAGACAGACGCCACGACCCGTCGAACTGTGTCGCCGAGACCTTTGTCTCGACTCCGAAGACGGGTATTTCCGAACCACACAGGACCCTCTGGTCCGGTGGGAACGACCCGGACGTCTAAAGAGACTCCTGACCAGACGTGAGTAGGCACAGGGCAGTCCGACTACTACTTATACGTAGTGGTAGAAAGTAGAATCTTCCCTGAACGGAAGGACTCTGTGATTAAGCTTTCCAACTACCGTGAGTTTATTGTCTCAACCATGACACAACCCTTCTCCCATAAAAACGGGCAGAACACATCAGACACATAGAACTCTCGTCCCCCTGACTGCCCGTGGCACAGATTTCCCCTTCTTCGGGGTCTCGTCTAGGTGGGCGAGTGGGTCCCGACCCTCCTTAGTGGACATGAAAGACTCGGGTAAAGGGACTGATACGACACTCTAAGTTTATAAAAGCTGAGAATAAATTACGGTGACTTGCATTTTACTCCACACTCTATTTCAACGGTACATCTGGAAAGAAGTGTAGAGTTGTAGCTGTGGTACCTCAAAACTGTCTTTTGACCCACCAGGTCAAATACTACATTAACTGCGTAGTGTTAACTGACCTGACTCAGTTCTCGACCTGAGGGTCGAGGACGGAGAGTCCTCGACACACACTCTGGAGTCGGACCGAGTCTTTACCTCTCTGACACTGCGTCAGACGGACAGGTGGACTGCCCCAGTGACCACTGACTCCTCCTCGTGACCCCTTGCTGTCCCACGGGAGTCTTTGAGATGATTCTTTCTCGAACGGAGGCTTCGATTACTTTCTCCGGTAGCTACTTGTTTTTTACGTAAACACTTTTTGCAATCTTTGAGTAAAAACGGCGAAGACGAAAGAGAGGGTAGACGAAAGAGAGGACCCGGGAGTAACAGACCCGCCAGTGAGTCAGAAACACTGGGGTACCTGACATCAGGCGGTCCGAGGAGAGACAGGTACCCCTAAGAGGTCCGGTCTTATGAGCTCACCCATCGGAAAGGGAAGAGGTCCTCTAGAAGGGTTGGGTCTCTAGTTTGGCTCCAGAGGGTACAACGTCCACCTAAGAAATAGCAGACTCGGTTGTCCCTTCGGGACAACAGTCCCGCCTCCTCCCTCATTAGTGTTTTAAACTTCTTTGACTCATCAAACACCAAACAAAAAAAAAGAAAAACCATTATGTCACGATGATCACTCCTCTCACCGTAAGAAACCACGTCTTATCACAAAGTGAACTCCAAGTCTCAATCGTAAAGGACAGGAGTCCGAGTCAACGTTGACGAGAAGACGGTCACAGTTACCCGTTCCTCTAAGAGGTAGAACCCTTACAGAAAGGGTATCCCTCGATGACGGCTCAGGACTCCAATTAGGTGGCCACACACCAAAAAGTCAGTTCGTACAAACAGAGACCCCTACCCTACGTCAACCCTTACCGTCAGTGGACTTTACACGAAGGGTCTCGTACGTCACGGGTCTCTCCGGTGAGGTGTCGACAGGTCCACCGACGTGACATGGGTACTGGTGACCGAAGTCTGGCAACCGTGGGGAGGTAGTGTGCGCAGAACAGAAGTACATCCGAGGGCACAAGGACGAGAAGAACCTGACGTACACCGTCGACCACGTGGTCGTAGGAGGTCGCAAGCTCAAGTGTCTCTGCATGGACTGGCAAAACAGACTGTCGGACATGTATGGATAAAAATCGTGGAAGAAGAAGTTAAGCGGAGTAGTTTTTCTATGTTTGCACCATTCTCAGCGAGAATCCTTGGACACATAACTTCTTCGGCACAGATTGTTCATTCTGCATTCTCCTCGCTACTACTTTTATTATAAAAGAAATATTGTCACTAATGTGTCTCCCGGGACAAGACTCACGAGAGACCCATAACTATACATTAGGAGTTCAGGTTTAATAATAATAGAGACTCTCACTCAGTGACTCTGTCACTCCGACAGTGGCACCCAGTGTCCCATTTATAGCCCCGACCCTCGGTCACACTCTCGACCCCTAATTCGTGCAATTTTCACCAGAAATACTTGTCGAGTCTACGGAAGAGAAGGTGAACTGCCTACGGTCCTCACTGAGTCTTCTCTCATCTCCGCCTCCTCCCCTCGAACCGAAAGAAAGCGAGAGACGGAATTTGTAGAAATATCAGAGAGAACTCCGGGACGAGGGCCCCGAAGTTGAACCGTGATAGTCTCGAGGCTGATCGGGAGACCCCCGGACCTCAAACGACCTCGACGGGAGGGCCACCTAGACTGGTGTAGGGTGTCCCTCACCCTTTGTCTCGGGCCCGGAGGTCAGTGCGTCGGAACGACGAGTGGTCGGAGTACCGGAGTCCACCAAATGAAGTAAAAGGGTCGAAGGTAAAGGGGTTTCCATTTAACCTTTTCATCCTCGCTGGAGTACTCCCCACACCACTCGCACACGTCATGTCACCGACCGTGTTCAAGACGACCTTCATTGCACAGGACGGAGGAGGGGTGGCTTTCGGTAGCCCCTCGCTGGTGGCTGCCGGTGTCGGAAGTGCACGCCGCGGTGTCTCCGGCCCACGTGGTAGGACCTCGGACAGAGAGGCGTGACAGACGAAACGAGTCGGGAGGGACTTTGTGACACTGGATACGAACAAAACCGTCCCGTCCCTCTCGGTCCTGAGTGTTTCGTTCGGAAACTTAGAAGAGTGGCACACCCTAACCAGGCACGTCAAACTTGGGTTTCGGGTCTGCAACAAGTGTTTGGGAGAAATGCACCTCTTCGGTTTTGACCTCTTTCAGGTCGCCTTTCCTTGTGTAAAGTTTCATTCTAAACACGTATAGATTGGGGGAGCAGACACGTCTCTAGAGGAACAGACCTTCCTAATGCAAATTAGACCTAAGACCCGTGTCAGAGTGTCTCAACTCTGACACTACCCGTCCAACAGTCCCGGGGACTCGTAGGAACGAAACCGTCTACGTGCAAACAGGACTCACAGTGACCCCAACGGTGCCCCTTAGTTCCCACAGTCGGGACGGGGTCACACTAACTGTCTCGTCTCCCTTGCGACTAGTGTCCCACCCAAAACACAGTAGACATGGTCAAATCCATAAGTGATCGTTCCGGAGAGAAGTACGATTTTTACCACAAACACTGACTGTACAAGAGAGTCCCGGGTGTCTCGAGACCGTGTTGGTGGAGGGGCGAGGTAAGACAACCTCGACCTTCTGTCGGTACCCGTGGTGCACTCGTCTGCCCGGACCGACACAAGGTCATAAATGTTTCCGACCGTGCCCGGTCTAACCCGGGCACCCGACAATAAACGCCTGGACCCGAATTTACTGTTTGTAGTTTAATAAACCCAAAGGGAAATCTATAAACAAGGACTAAAATGATCAATAACTTTGAGGCTGTAAGGGATCTACTACATACTACATGTACCGTAAAGAACAAGACGGAGGACTGAACCCTCGGGGGGTGTTTCTCCTCTCGTCCCACGAGTCACCACCAGTGAGCGTTCAGTCGTACAGTGACGGAAGAGGTGGTGGTAGAAAGACCAAGTCTTCAGGACGCCCCGAGGACCCCCGGACTGGTCAAGAGGTAAGATTTCCCCGAACCCCTGGGTACTCAGTTGCGGTTGTGAGTGTCTTCTACGGAGACGACCGACGGCGAAGTGGGGAAGTTCCCAGGTGTCCGGGTCCGACCCACAATCACGAGAACCAAGTTGGAGACAGGACAGACGACCCGGTCTTGGTGGGACACGAGACCGTATCGGTTCGGTCTCCAGTCAAAACAGTCACACGACACGGGGGACCACCGACGTGTGTGTGGACGGCGACCCAGAGTTACCGAGTCGACGGGGGGGGAGACCACCCGTGTCTCTCCAGACCACTCCCGTGAGTCTCCAGACTCCCTCCTTTACTTTCGAGATGGACATTCAGGTAAAGAGACGGGTCCGGTACAAAAAGAATCCCAGGGAAGAGTATCCACCCTCACCTCTTGGATTCCCGGGTCCAACGTCCTCGACCGGGCACCCTCTCCGAACTCGGCGTCCAGTCCCGTAGACTCCAACATAATCGAGTACGTCCCGGTCGCCACCCGGTTCTTGGAAACTCCGGCAACCCATTCCTCAGGACCACAGTCCGGACCCCGGAGAAAAACCCCCCTGTCCGTCGGAACCTCTACAAGACATCTTTGGTTTCTCGGTACCGGTTGGTGTCGACGGGACCCTTACGGGTCACCCGACGGGGCCCTTAATAGGGAGTTCTGACACCCCAGGCGAGTCCACACCCCAGGGTCGGAGTCGGGGTCCGGAACTGGTCCGATGTCCCTGTGTCACGACGGGGGTGGACCGGACAGGTCTTACGAGGTAAGTGAGACCCGAACTCTCTTCCCGAAGGTTCTGTCCCTCCCGAGACAATTCTCAAGTCCGAGGGAGGCCTCGGTCAGACACACTTTGGTGTGGACCGTGAACCATCGACCCCGGAAACGCCAACTGAATTGGTGACACGGAATCAAAAGACCACACATTGCCCCCGTCATTACCACTGAGACTCCTGGCCCACTCACCAACGTACAAGTCGTGACTCGCACCTCGGACCGTCCGTCACTTCCAGGACGGACGAAGGGAATAGGGACTGAGTGGACCCAGTGACCCGTCTTCTCCGACCGGGGGTTGAGAGGACGGGGGTCTACCTTTCAGTCCTTAGGACCGACAGAGGCTGAGCCCCACAACACTCACCGAAACGAAAGGGGAGGACGGGGGTCTACCTTTCAGCCCTTAGGACCGGCAGAGACTGAGCCCACAACACTCACCGAAACGAAAGGAGAGGACGGGGGTCTACCTTTCAGCCCTTAGGACCGGTAGAGACTGAGCCCACAACACTCACCGAAACGAAAGGGGAGGACGGGGGTCTACCCTTCAGCCCTTAGGACCGGTAGAGGCTGAGCCCCACAACACTCACCGAAACGAAAGATGCCATATGAAAATAACAAACAAGAGGTGAGGTATTATTTATGCTTCGTGACCATCCTTGTGCAATGTCTCAATCCTCGCATCGGGGTTTTATTTTGAAGACGGAGGAGAATAAAGTGTACTGTGGAGTCCTCATTTTCTCTACCCCTCTTTGTCGAGGAGGCGTCTAAAAATGGAAATAGAAGTCCGTGGTTCCTAGACAACGTTGGCAGACTGGTAGGAGTGTTGGGAGAGGGTCACATAGGGTTTTATGTCGTGGATCGAAACCGAAGTCCAGTTTAAGGACTCCTCCTGTTCGCATACCTACGAGAGTTGTAGAAGGTGGGACACGTCGAGCAGCTGTTCTTGTGGGCCGGGTAAATCTGTCAGGAGTTCAAGGAAAACGAGGGTAGACAGAGAAACAGGTTTTCTTGGAAAGACTGAATCCGAACTGGAGGGGGACCCACAGACTGCAGGGTGTTCAATTCGGACATTCAATAAAGCAACCTCGCTGTCCGAGAAATCCCGTAAACGTGAAAGGAGTGTCCACAAGTCTTATAACACCTTCGCTCGGGGGATTCAAAAAGTCTCTTCTTTGTAAGACGAGGGAAGTGTTTACTTATCCGGAGTAGAGGTCTGAGGGGACTGAGAGAAGAAGAAGTGAGTAAATGGCCGACGCGACCCAGAAACACCGAGGTGAGACCGAATAACGCTACCGGAGAGATCAGCGTCTCGAGATCTCCGACCCGCGACATCTCGGACCACGTGTCAGAATGAACGGGGAACCGTACATCTTAGGAAGACCTGGTCCCTAGCTTGGGTACAGGGGACGTAACCGTCCGCTCGAGGATTGGGGACGTGATGGTCTCTCCAGGAGTAGGAGGACAGAATTGAATTCGAACAAGAAGTGCTCAGGAATTATGGGACGCGGACCAGAGCGGGTAAACAAATCGTTGGGTCGCACGTAGACTATACGAGTAGCACCTTATTTGTCCATAGGGAGTGGGTGGGTGACGGCGAAAGAGAGACACACACTGACGTAACATTACTTAAACACAAGTGTCCCGTCAAGAGTACTGAGAAGAATTTCATCCTAATACGAAAAACAAACAAAAAAACCTACCTTTGTTGGCAGTGACACGAGAACCCGATTGGTCTCTGAAAAAAATAAACACAAGAGAGAGTTTCGTAGTTTCTGTTGAAAGAGACGGGGAGTGGGTTAGCTTTAGTAGAGGGTTTTCTCCTAAAAAGTCCCTTCTTTGCCTAGTGAATTAATTTTTGGACGACCCGTTCTCTTAGTCGTTTGACTAGTTGAGGAGCCTCCTCGACGTCCTGCCGAAGGCTCTCAAGATACTGCCGACCGTGTCGTCCGGGGGGTCGATGGTCCCCGACGACGACGGAGCGGAGCTCCCGGGCCTTTAGTTTCAGACCCGGGTCGCGATGAACGCGACCTAAGGCCTTCGGGTCTAGGACCCACCGCCACCTCACCGGTGGTACTCGTTTGAGAACCTCTACTACCTCCTTCAGGTCGCGGATGTCCTCTTTCAGCTCCGCTCTGTGGTGTCGGTCCTTCGGGAGGTCCGTCTCCGACGGAGCGGTGGCTCCTGGAGCCCGGCGGACAGGAGGAACAAGGGAAAGCGCGACGACGTCGCGGTAAGGAGATTCGGACAGGACGGGTGGTCACCCACCTTTCGGGACCCTCTACTTCTGCTGAACCGGTTCGCTCTTCTACTCAAACACCTGGATCCCCTGCACACTGACCGGACGAGCTACCGCCACTCTCTCCTGGGAGCGTCCGACCCTGTCCTCCAACCTGTGCAGCCGAGAGGTACAGCCACACAGTGCGATTTCGGCTGACGGTCCCCTTCGGACCCAGAAGACCTTTTCTCGACCAAGAGTAAAGACGGGGGGTCAAGACTTTCTGATACGTCAACTTTGGGCATAGAGCTCATAATAACTTTCCTCAATCATGCACTGGGCATTATGTCGATACCGGTCACAGGAGACACAATCGTAGTGAGTCTGGGGTGCCATCGGTGAAATGATGAATCTTTCCCGAAACCATTCGACACGAACCTACGGCATGCCAGGAGTGTAGAAAGGACACGGTCGTACGAAATAGGTCAGCAGTCCTCATCGCAGAGAGATCGGGTAGGGCTTCAAGTCGAAATGTACTACACACGCACACACACACACACAAGTAGAAATATACTACACACATACACACACACACACAACCTAATTGTCTAAGTCTATCGCCACAATTCTACACGTCGGAAGTAAAGGTTTGGCATCGTCAAAAGGAGACAGGAGAACGGTACGCACAGTGGTAGGACTACAAAGTCTGGTAGGAGTCTGACACAGTGAAGTACACCCTCGTCCCAGACCGAGCGCCGGCTGTCGAGGTCCAGGGGTGGGGCGGTGGCCGACACGTGACGAAAGGTGACAGGGAAGCGTTAGGGGCGGAACCACATGGAGCAGGACCCTAGAACGACGATTCGGACACCCAGTTTGACCCCCTTAGAGAATCCAAAAGGGTTTCCTCGGAGGCAACAGGGCCTCCGTGCGTCACAAACTTTCTCTAACGAAGCGGAAAAAGGTTGTCGTACGGCTCCGAAGTCTCGTAGACACCGGCGGTAGGAGTCCGCAAAAGGGGTCAAAACGATGGAATGTCTGGTCACTTCTTCTAGTGACAGCTTGCGTCGATAGTATCCCTTCACCAGTTCGTATTCAGAGTCTTCACTACCACTGGTGTATCATGGAGTCGCTAAAATTTTCGGTATCTTCTTTGAACTGATACGGACCATTGGAAGGACCTAGACGACAAATTTACTAGATATCAAAAATTCACGGCCTTTTCGTGTAAATCACTCCTGGGCAAAAAAGTAAGAGGCACCTTTGGACAAGTCAAGGTGTTTTCCTTCACCCTTTTTACTAGCTAGAGTGCAGTCTTACAAGGGATAGTCTTCAAACGGAAAATATAGACAAACGAGAGGTCATACCTAAGGTTAAACTTGTAATGGATAAATCTTTTCGAAAGTCAACGACTTCCCGTTATTCTTTTAAACTTTGACAACTGTTTCTCCTTAAAGAGCCAAACGTGACTTAGCAGAAAACATGTGGTGTTCTTTAACGAAACGTCAGGAGGGGTGCGACTCAACTACGAGTTCGGAACAACCAGACAATTCTACTACCTCTAACTCCCCTCCCGTCCCAAATACGTAGACCCCGGTTTGTGTACGGGTCAGAACCAACGGAATTCTCAGAGTGATCAGTCCAGTCACATCCGAACGTCACCCCTGAAATTTTACTGGGATTAAGTAACCGATACCAGACACCCGGAAGAATTTAATCGGGATTGGAGGAAAGAGACCGGGTGACGGAGGGTCTATGTGATACCTCAATTGACCAAAACACTAGTATAATATTACCCTTATAAATATGTCATCGGAGAAGTCAGAATTCTAAAATCATTAAAAGTAAGGTTTTTACGGGCCACACTACGAAATGTCAGGTATTTCACCAAGTTTCCGTGTTCCAGTACCGGGGAGAGTATCGTCAACTTACACGTAACTTTATAAAAAGATACTAAAAAAATTTTTATTTTAATGTCATCTTTTTATTCGACAAAATTGTACATTCCAGTACTGTCAAATACATAAATATAGACTTTACTCTAAAGATATTTGAACATAAACACATGTCTTAAGAGTCACCTAAATATATAACACTGTAAAAATAAGTTCTAACTCTATACCTAATACCAATTGTCATTTTCGATTTTACCCTAGTAAATGAAACAGATTTTACGACGTGACACGTGCAAACCTTTACATATAATTAAAGGACATATATTATAGAACTCAAACAAATATGGAGGTTCAAAAATGTGACTTCTATTTAATCGAAATTAATATAATCTTTGAAAAAAAAAAAAATTCCCTTATTCGACAACCCGATTTNATACCAATTGTCATTTTCGATTTTACCCTAGTAAATGAAACAGATTTTACGACGTGACACGTGCAAACCTTTACATATAATTAAAGGACATATATTATAGAACTCAAACAAATATGGAGGTTCAAAAATGTGACTTCTATTTAATCGAAATTAATGTAATCTTTGAAAAAAAATTCCCTTATTCGACAACCCGATTTAGACATATTTACAAGAAAAATAAAAGACCTACATGTTACTTTCAAATATGAACATAAAGTGACGTAGCATAGACTAACGTCTTTAATTTCGTGTTAAATGTTATGACATAAACCACACCAACCATATTGTACCTTATTAATAAAAGTGAATCAGTAACACACACAGCACCCCCCTCCACCAACTAACCAATCACCCACCTACCTTTTGGTTATTGGTTTATCTCTAAATTTTAAAGTCCTCCACTATTTTATGATACTGTTTTTATTTTATTCCATCCTGGGATATCCCATTCCTCCACCACGATCACCATTTCTTAGACGGTCGGTCACGTCCTCTGTTCTCAGAGTCCAATCTTCTAGGTAGGGGACCTCCTCCCGTACCGGTGGGTGAGGTCACAAGAACGGACCTTTTAGGGGTACCTGTCTCTTCGGACCACCCGATGCCAGGTATCCCAGTGTGTCTTAACCTGTGTTGACTCCACTGCCGTACGTAGGTACGGATATCCCATTCATTTCCCTCTCTCAAAAAATTAGGGACTTTATAGTGACGGAGAAACGAAAACACCCCTATATATTTTACTCTTATTGACAGCTACCTTCCCCAAACTACTTTCTCTTTTCCGAAGTAAAGGACGGAGTCTCTTATTCGTCCGACCGGACCCGCCCTACCACACATGTTCCTCCTGAAAAAGGAGTAAGTAAACAAGTCGTAAGCAGACGCTCTAACTCTGGATAGCGACAACCAACTCTTCGAGACAAGAGACGGGCGAGGACGGGCGCCGGAAGAGGGGACCGAGACGAGTGGGGAGACAACGGAACCCGGTCCGGACCGTGCCCCGGCCAAGACTCGGTAGGGACCTTGAGGCACACGAGGGGGACGACGGTGCAACGGGAGTGCACGCGGTCCATGAACTATAAACATAATTTGAGGACAATCTTCAAGGCCGGAGATGTTCAATCGTCACGTACGTACGATTCAGTGCAGTCAACACAGGCTGACACTGGGACCGTCCGAGGTGACAGGTACCCTAAGACGTCCGTTCTTATGACCTCACCCACCGGGAAGGGAACAGGTCCCCTAGAAGGGCTGGGTCCCTAGGTTGGGTGCAGAGAATACAGAGGACATAACCGTCGTCCAAGAAATGGTGATCGCGGTGGACCCTTCGGGACTCCAATCGGCTGAGGTCAGGACAAAAGGTGTAAACGATTGACCGAGAACCAGAACCCCCCTGAGGGACAGAGGTGCAAAACGAACAAGGACCTAAAGGTTCACTCCCGGTACCCCCCTGACTCCCTTTCGTCCCGTCCCTTCTCACTCGTAAAGTAAAGGGTAGGTCACACTTTGTCCTGTCGCCCCTCTCCACCGAGGACGACTCCTGTCTGACGGACGGAGGACACAGTGGAGGACCGGACCTTCCACTCACCTGCCCGTCTCCCTTGGACCTGAGAGCAAACAAAAGACTCGGGGAGGGCACCAACACGAGTGACAAGGAATTGTCGTCCTGTCAGAGGAGTCGACACGAACACGGGACGACCCGGGATCCCGTAAACACTTCGGGTGGGGACCCGTCCTGGTGACGTCCCGGTCCCCTGTCCCGGAAGTCACTGTCCAGGAAGGTGTACCTGGGAAGATCGTTGGTAGGGGTTTGTATTTTTATAATTTACCCCCACCCTTTCTCTTCCGGGACAAACACGGAACCCGAGGTCACATTGGTCCATAACACGTTCCCGAATATACCCTTACATGACTGTTAGTCCGGCCGTTTTATTGACCAATTCCCAGTAAATATATAACTTGTCCTTTCAATAAACAATCTTACTACCAAGACATAGAGATTTTTGTCTGTTGAACCAGATAAAACACCAAGTCCGGGTCCAAGAAAATTTAAGAAAACAGAAATTAGGAGGGTACTGTGGTAGACGGGAATCGTCAAATTCCTATACTTCCATACATTATACCTTTATATGTGTAAGGATTGGTCACCTGTCGGTCCCTTCAGACACCGAAAAATTTTTTTAGATCAAAACGACCAGTCAGGTCAAAAACAATTGAAAAAAAAGTTTTTTGATCCAAACTTATAAGGAAAACACTTTTCGATACACTGTAAACAAACAAAATCAGAACTTACCTCTTAAAAAGTTTATTAGTCTCCGGACCCCGTCCGCTCACGTGACGATTAAGGGTCGCGACTTTCCCGTATCCCGCACGGTAAGGACCCGACCCTTCATTACGCTTTCCCGCTGTAAAGTAGGGAGTCTGACTGGACTCCTGTAACCGGACCTTACGTAACGACGTCCCCCTCGACTTGTGTCGGGTTCGGTTTGATATGGATCTCACCTCTTGTCGTCTAACCCCACTCCTCCCACGTCCACACCCCCGCCCCTGCCCGACCCTTTCCCCGTCCTCCTGAACAAGGTCTTACTACCGTCGTAAGATGTAGAAATAAAAAAAACAAGAATCGACGTGACCCGGAAGTAACGACGCTCACCCGAAAGAGATCAACGCCACTCACCTCCGATGAAGGAGAAACACTACCGAAAGGAACAACGTCTCGTGCCCGAGGTCCCACACGTCCGAGTCCTCACCGCGTGTCCGAATCAACGAGACCCCGTACACCTTAGAAGGGTCTCGTCCCTAACTTGGACACAACGGACGTAATCGTCCGTCTAAGAATTGGTGACCTGGTGGTCCCTTCAGGTCGTGACATGTAAAAAAAGTAATTAATTAAAAAAATTAACTTCCTGTTAACGAGATGTCTTAATACAACAAAAGACAGTTCGGAGTTGTACTCAGTCAGTATCCATATGTATACAGGGGAGGGAGAACTTGGAGGGAGGGTAGAGGGAGGGCTAGGGTGGGGAGATCCAACTATGTCTCGGGGACAAAATCAAAGGACTCGGTATGTCGTTTAAGGGTAACCGATAGATAAAATGTGTACCTTTACATTCAAAGGTACAATGAGAGAGGTATGTAGAGTGGGAGAGGAGGGGAGAGGGGCACAGGTATTCAGATAAGAGATACAGACAAAGAGGTGACAACAGGACATTTATTTAAGAAGTTATGGTAGAAAGGTCTAAGGTATATATACGCAATCATATACTATAAACGTCTCATGTAGTACTCTTCTTCGTGTTCGACCTTAGTTCTAACGTCCCTCTTTATAGTTATTGGAGTCTATACGTCTACTGTGGTGGGAATACCGTTTTTCACTTTTCCTTGATTTTTCGGAGAACTACTTTCACTTTCTCCTCTCACTTTTTCAACCGAATTTCGAGTTGTAAGTCTTTTGCTTCTAGTATCGTAGACAGGGTAGTGAAGTATCCGTTATCTACCTCTTTGACAGTCTGAAATAAAAAACCCGAGGTGTTAGTGATGTCTACCACTAATATCGGTACTTTAATTTTCTACGAATGAGGAACTTTCTTTTCAATACTGGTTGGATCTATCGTATAAGTTTTCGTCTCTGTAATGAAATGGTTGTTTCCAGGTAGATCAGTTCCGACACCAAAAAGGTCACCAGTGCATACCTACGCTCTCAACCTGACACTTCTTTCGACTCGTGGCTTCTTAACTACGAAAACTTGACACCACAACCTCTTCTGAGAACTCTCAGGGAACCTGACGTTCCTCTAGGTTGGTCAGGTAAGATTTCCTCTAGTCGGGACCCACAAGTAACCTTCCTTACTACAATTTCGACTTTGAGGACATAAAACCGGTGGAGTACGCTTCTCAACTGAGTAACCTTTTCTGAGACTACGACCCTCCTTAACCCCCGTCTTCCTTTTCCCCTACTGTCTCCTACTCTACCGACCTACCGTAGTGGCTGAACTACCTGTACTTAAACTCACTTGAGGCCCTCTACCACTACCTGTCCCTCCGGACCGTATGACGCTAAGTACTCCAGTGTTCCTCAGCCTGTACTGACTCGCTGACTTGACTTGACTTGACTATACTATAAATAGAAAGAGAAAACCTGAATGAAGTGAGACATATTATCCGAGATCTAAGTAGGTGGAGTAATCTTGACTAAGTTTACGGAAAGAAAAATACCGACTCGTTATAAGGTAACACATATACATGGAGTCGAAGAAATGGGTAAGTAGATAGTCACCTGTAGATCCAACGAAGGTACAAGATAGATAATATCTATCACGATGTCACTTGTAACCCCATATACACAGAAAAAGTTAAAACCAAAGAAGTCCCATATGTCGTAAGATGTAGAACTATTCGTAAACCGAATATGTCCACACGCTGTTTAGAGCCACTTTAATGTAAATTCGACAAAGTGACATAAATTTAAAACGCAATTCTTATAATTCGTTTAGAACTTGAGATCAATTACTACGACGGTTGTTTAATAAATACCCCTTTACGAGACAACAGACGCAAAATGAAACTTACCGTAGTTGTGTTACTCCGACCCATCTCCCTACCTGTACCGACCTATACACTATTTCACTTATTGTCTATCATCTATTTTACTGTCACTACACTAGAACTCGACCCACACACCCTCATGCTCACAGGTGTTTTAAGAAATTTTGACTGACACAAACCTTCAAAAACATTATTTTACAACCTAAAACCCCTGAAGGGGTCGTCAGGTCACTAATTCTGAGAAACGAAGGTTAAGTCCCGGGTACCCAAGTTAGGGACCAGTCCCTTGATTCTAAAGTGTACGGTACGTCGTACCGGTTTTTCACTTTTTTTTTTTCAACCTAACAAGACCTCCTCCGGTACGGAGGTTGTACGTCCTCGGACAAAGAGGTTGATCTTTGACTTAGACACGTGGGACGTCACTTTCACACCGTAGAATTGGTGACCTGGTGGCCCCTTAAGGTACCTTTAAAACATTTTATTTGGGATATTCTTAATTAAGATTTGTTCCCCCCTTCCCACGGATCCTGATAAAATCACAAAATACTCTCTTCTCTTTGGGATAGGAATATTTTGATGGACCGGTGGTCCTTCTATATTACTTTGAGTCTCTGCCTTGGCCTTACAAGTACAAGAGAGAGGGGGGTGGCGGGTGTCGGGGGATAAAGACAAAGGTCGTAGAGACGTGGTAGTAAAAGACAACGGCCCTAGTAGTAAGATTTGAGGAAAGAGAGACGAAAACCAGGGAAGAGAGTACAACGGTCACTTAGAAGGATTTCATCAGTACACTAAAAAAAAAAGAAGAAAAACTGGACTTTTGTACACTACCTACGTAGGTAATCTCGAGACCCAATGTCATAAAATTCGGTTTTTCTCTCTGGTACTCAAACTTCCACCCCCAGTCTCTACGACAACCTAGAGACAAGGACTTCGGGTACATCAGAAAAAAAAAAAAAAATTAAACCGACGAGACCCAGAATCAACCTCATCCACTCAAGTAACGTCGTATACCCTAGAAATCAACGTTTTACACCCTAGATCAAGGGACTAGTCCCTAGCTTGGACCCAGGACGTAACTTTCACACCTTAGAATAGGTACCCTACTGGTCCCTTAAGAGGGACTTCGGGTACATCAGATAAGACTTGTAAGAAACGACAAGAACCCAGACGTATGATCGAAAGAACAGAAGGGCCAACTACTTCACCTTACTTTGAGGGTGTCGTTGAAAAGTTCTCTGGTCATTCTAACTTAACCTTAGAACCAGGGTAAGGTCTAGGCCCCGCCTCTCAGACCCGGTCGGTCGACACCCCGCCCCAGAAGCGACCCGGTACGGGGGGCCGAGACTCACACGACACGCGAACGGACGGGTCGTGTCTACGGTCGATGAGTGACGAATAATTAACACTCCGATAGTAAGGGACAGTTTAAGAGTTCAAAGTAGTATAACACTTACAGTGTAAAGACACAAATGTAACTGACTGTCGTCGGGAATAGTCCCCGACTCCTCACCCTATCAATTCCCCACCGGAGAGATCTTGGTTTGATGGACTTAAAGACTTGGGGACTAAGTGTTGAATGCTTAACACCCTGAACCGACTCCCTCAATGACAGGGAGGGAGGGTCATTTTACCGTCGTAAGTGTCTTGGGTAGAATAACTTCGAAACCTCCTAATTACTACTCAAGGAGAGTTCACAGATAATGTATCATCTACAAGTTGTTTACAATCGATAATAATACACCAGTAAATTTATGAAATACATTTGTCTCCACACACACACACACACACACACACACATTTGAATTGGTCCTCGTCAATTGTAAACTTTATGGGGTTTGTCCTTAGGTTCAAGGTTTCCACCGATGCATTCGTGAAGTCTACAAGTTTTAGATGGAGGTTTCCAAACGACTCGTAGAAGACCGTCATTCTACACAGTCATGAACCCTATATGAGAACGGAGACGGGTGACGACTAAAGGTCTTCGATGACTGAATCGTCTTCTCACAGTGTTAATATATTCCCGGTTTAACTGAACCTAGTTCAGTACTGAAGTTAGTAATATATATAGTCATCAATTCTAAATGACCCACAAGTCAGTATCAGCATAGACCCCCTTGAGGAGGGACAAGGGATGTTAATATACCCTCCGAATCCCATATACTTCAGTCGGACGTCAAAAACCAAGTAACACCGACGGTGGATTCCAGAGATACAGAAACAAACAAAAAAAAATTAATTAATTAAAAACCGACACGACCCAGAAACAACGATGTGCACCCGAAAGAGATGAACACGACTCGTCTCTAACGAGAAACGATACCTCGTGTCCGAGATCCGGTATACTCGAAGTCATTAACGTCGTGTACCCGGGATCTCATGTGTCTAAAGTCATCAACACCACGTGCCCGAATCAACGGAACACTGTCTTCCCTAGAAGGACCTGGTTCCTAACTTGGACACAGGGGACGTAACCGGCCGTCTAAGAATTGGTAACCTGGTGGTCCCTTCAATGAGTAACTGAATCAAACCTAAATGGGTCATCGGTTCTGAGACTCTGTTTACAAACTTACGTTGAACAAATAGACCGTTCACTAGGGTTCATTGTCGTACTTACTCACTCGTTAACCCTTTCCAAGTGTATTCAATGACGTCGCTCGTTACCCCGGGTCGGGACGGTCCTTGGGAGACTCTCTGGTACACTTGAATCCTCCCACAACTAATATGGGTATAGAGAAAAATTTTTTGTTAAACAAAAACCACCGAAACGTAGAAACAACGACGATCGACCGAAAGAGATTAACGCCGCTCACCCCCGATGAGAATCAACACTACACACTCATAGAGCAACGTCTCGTGTCCTAGATCCGGTCACCCGAAGTCATCGGAGTCGTGTGTCCGAGTCATCAACACCGAGAACCCGGGCTCTCGTGTGACCGAGGTTTATCAACACTACACACCCGAATCTTCAACACCACATGCCTGGACCAACGAGACGTCGTATACCTTAGAAAGGTCTGGTCTCTAACTTGGCCACAGGTAGGGGACGTAATCGTCTTCCTACGAATAGGTGACATGGTGATCCCTTCAGGGGCATAGAGGAACAGAACGGAGTGAGTCGTACCAGAACACTTTTAAGGAGATTTAATCTCCATCTTAAGGTTACGTAAAATATATTATCGTGGAGTTTCTCGTAGTATTTCCCGAAAACATTGTTGATTGGGAAAGACGAGAGAGGATGGAGTTCTATTTAAGGAACTAAAGAGGGGTCTAAGGTTTACACCCTGATGGACACCGAGGGGAGAATAAATTCCCTATGATAAAGATATATAGGAGTTACGGACACCTGTAAAGATTTACGGGAAGAATAAAGATGACCCTCCGACTTAAGGCAGGACGGGGTCTCGAAGACCAATGTCCCGGACTAAAGGGTCTTAAGAACTTATAAACTGGGTGGGACAGGGAACGGAGGGTCCTTCACTGCTTTAATTTGATCTACTCATACACTAAGTCAGGAATGATACTTAATCTTGGAAAACAAATGAATTTTAGTTTATTGACATCACAAAAGTTAAGGGTCTCGTGGGTATGTAAGTAGGTCAAGGTTCCGCGGGGTGATCGGAAAAGTTCACGTTATCGTAAGAGTTTGTACGTGGTGGTGGGGTTTAGGAGACTCGATACTCTGTGGTCCTTTGTTGTCGGTCTTAAGTTGTTTATTTACAAAACACTAATTTTTTTTTTTTCTCGTTTTACGGTTCTGTAATTTGTCGGAGACAAATATCATCCTCCATTCTTTTTGCATTACATTGTGTACCGTAAAGAACGGACACGGATTGGTCAAACTAGATACGAAGATGACACACTCGTCGAAGTTTTAAACAGCCAAAAGAAGCGTTATTGTATCGTGTACGGTCCCTTATTCCCGAGTCACACAACAGCCGTGTTCCTCTTGAATAGGACCCGGCTGAGTCCGTCTTCCCTCGGTTCAACAGTTCTGTTTGCCGTTGACTCGAGGTACTTAAGGTGGGACTGTGGGTATCGACGAGTCAAGTCTCTATGTCAAGGTACCGACACAGGGTCACTCGGCGGAAAAACCCATGGGGACAAGAATCTGGTCCACCGAATCTCATAAGTACTGAGGGTCTCTCTTATCCGACCCATCTTCCTTCGAGGGGAACGTCAGTCAAGTCAGTGAGTCAACATAGGGTGAAAAACGTTGGGGTACCTGACGTCGGACGGTCCGGAGGGACAGGTAGTGGTTGAAGGTCTTAACTGACTTTGAGTACAGGAAACCACCTGTACTCTACGGTAGGTTGGTAGAGTAGGAGACAGTAGGGTAAGAGGAGGGCGCAAGTCAGAAAGGGTCGTAGTTCCAGAAAAGTTTACTCAGTCAAGAAGTGTAGTCACCGGTTTCATAACCTCAAAGTCGAAGTCGTAGTCAGGAAGGTCACTTATACGTCCTGACTAAAGGAAAACCTACCTGTCCAACCTAGAGGAACGTCAGGTTCCCTGAGAGTTCTCAGAAGAGGTTGTGGTGTCAAGTTTTCGTAGTTAAGAAACCGTAAGTGTAGGTATACACCTATCAGGTATATCAGGTTGAGAGTGTAGGTATGTACTGATAACCTTTTTGGTATCGAAATTGATCTGCCTGGAAACAACCGTTTCGTTACAGAGACGAAAAATTATACGACAGATCCAACCAGTATTGAAAAGAAAGTTCCTCATTCACAGAAATCGACTCTCAAAGAAGAAAACCTCCACCATTGTCCATTGTCGGAATAACTCTATATTAAGTGTATGGTATGTTAAGTGGGTAAATCCCACATGGTTCGTTATCAACAATTATATAAGTGTCAACACGTCGGTAGTGGTGTTAATGTCTTGTAAAGGTAGTGGAGGTTTTCTTTGAGAGTGGGAATCGATAGTGAAGAGTTGGGGAATACTAGACGACCGGAATCCGTTGGTGATCAGACAGACAGAGACATATAAACGAGTAAAACCTGTTAAAGTATATTTGTCTTAGTACATACACCAGAAGACACTAGTCAAAAAAGGTGAATCGTCTTACAAAAGTTCCAAGTAGTCACATATATCCTGCATAGTCTTGAAGTAAGGAAACGTACCGGATTATTATCGAACAACATACCTATATGGTGTAAACCAAATAGACAAGTGATCAAACCCGTAAAGTGGACAACCTACCCAGGGGTAGGTAGGTTTGGTGATTCAAATGGGTAAGGAATCAAACCCAACAAAAACGTAGAAGGTGTAATAATACTGATTACTACAATCTTTGTAAACACGCTCAAAAAAACACCTGTATACAAAAATAAAGAGAACCTATCCATAGATCGTTACGTTACAGACCCAGTGTATCAGTGACAGACAAATCGAAGAACTCCTTGACGGTCTGACATCAGGTCTCACCGACGTGATAAAATATGAGAGGAGTCGTTGTATACTCCTAACGATAAAGAGATGTGGAACGGTCATAACCAATAATAGTCTGAAAGGATAAACTCAATGGACTGAGGTCACAAGAACGGACCTCTTAGGGTCCCTGTCTCCTCGGAGCACCCGACGGCAGATACCCCAGCGTGTCTCAACCTGTGCTGACTTCGCTGAATCGTCGTCGTCGTCTATAATTCACCATAAAAATCAATGTAAAGGGATTACTGACTGATTGTTACAACTCGTAGAAAAGTACCCGAACAACCGGTAACCAGATAGAAGGAACTTCAACCTCTTTACAGACAAGTCTAAGAAACAAGAAAAAAAAAAAAATGAACTCTATGTGTGTAAATAAAATAATTACCTATATTGATTTGTCTCTTTGAAATTTATCCAAATTAGTTTTGTACCAGAGTGCTCTCGTCCATACTTTCCAACAGGTTCTTATTACAGACAGATCGGTACACTCAATCGAGTTGTTCGTTTTCTTCTTTGTCTTATTCTTAGGTCAAATCTTCTTACTGGATATGTAACACTCAAACTACACTTAAGACAAAAGGAGGAACCAAAATAAAAAAAATTAAAAAAACACAAAAAAAAAATTTAAAAATGAAATAAAATGAAATATTATGACATATCCAAAACGGTATGTAACTGTACTTAGGTCGTACCCACATATACGCAAGGGTTTGTACTTGGGCGGAGGGTGGAGGGAGGGGTATTGTAGAGAGACCCAGTAGTGGTACATGGTCGGGGTTCGTACGACATAGGACGCAGCCTGTATCTGACCGCTAAGCTAAGAATATACTATCATATGTACAATGTTACGGTAAGAGGGTTTAGTAGGATGGGAGAGGGAGAGGGAGTCTCAGGTTTTCAGGTAATATGTGTAGACACAGAAAAAACGACAGAACGTATGTTCCAACAAGTAAAAAATTAACACACCAGAAAAACTCAGTTCTCAGAAACAGACAAGATCTATGGTCGGGGAATATTCCATATACTGAACTACGACCGTGTTTTTGTCTGTGTGACTAGTTACCTTCTCTTATCTTGCGGGTCTTTATCCCATTCCTAGGCTGAAGTGACGGAAGGTACACCTATAGGTACGTCACACACCTACACAGAGGACGTAACCGTCCTCCTAAGAATAGGTGACTCGGTGGTTCCTTCGGGTTGTCTAGAGAAAAACTCCGAAGAGAGAAAGGTAAGACCGAAGACCATCAACTCCAAGGAAAATTGGTCTCTGAAAGTTATCCTATGTCTTCACTACACGGACCTGTAACATTGGAGTGACATATTAAGATTGGGTTATTTATGTACAACTTCTTCAATTAAGTCCTCCTCTACTTAAATCAGATTTAAACCAGAGTCTGAACAAATCATGATACTTTCTGACCGAAATAAATACTCATCTCGGTAGTAACCTCTAATTGTCTCTTCTATCCTTAAGAAAATAACCTCATATTAACGAAATTCTACTGTATCACCATTTCTTAGGCGGACGGTTACATCCTCTGTGTTCTCTACGACCACACTAGGTACCGAGTCCTTCTAGGGGACCTCCTCTTTTACCGTTTGGTGAGGTTATAAGAATGGGTCTTTTAAGGTACCTATATCCTCGGACCGTCCGATGTCAGGTCCCCCAACGTTTCTCAACCTGTGTCGACTCGTAGTCAAGTCAAATCAGTGAGCCAGCACAGGCTGAGAAACGCTGAGGTACTTAGCGTCGTACGGTCCGGAGGGACAGGTAGTGGTTGAGGGTCCCAAGTGAGTCTAAGTGCAGGTAGCTCAGTCACTACGGTAGGTCGGTAGAGTAGGAGAGAGCCGGGGAAGAGGAGGACGGGGGTTAGGGAGGGTCGTAGTCTCAGAAAAGGTCACTCAGTTGAAGAAGCGTACTCCACCGGTTTCTTTCATGACCTTAAAGACGAAATTGTAGTAAGGAAGGTTTCTTTAGGGTCCCGACTAGAGGAAGTCCCACCTGACTAACCTAGAGGAACGTCAGGTTCCCTGAGAGTTCTCAGAAGAGGTTGTGTAGTCAAGTTTACGTAGTTAAGAAGCCGCGAGTCGGAAGAAGTGTCAGGTCGAGAGTGTAGGTATGTACTGATGTCCTTTTTGGTATCGGAACTGATCTGTCTGGAATCAACCGTTTCATTACAGAGTGTGTGTATTAACGAAATGTTACAATACAATCAAAGACGACATGGTGTCTCACTTAGTCGATGTACATGTGTGTATAGAGGAGGAAGAACTCGGAAGGAGGGTCGTGGGGGGGGTGGGGAGATGTAACAGTGTCTCGTGGTTGGCCAGGGGGACACGATACGTCGTCGAAGGGTGATCGAGAGGTGACGTGTGCGCTGGCACATATGTGCAGTCACGATGAGAGGGTTAGGTAGGACGGTGGGGAAGGCAGGGACACGGGTGTACAGGTAAGACATACCGACGTAGGGATGTTTGTCTAATTAGACATAGTAAAAAAGATCTAAGATGTATATACGTAATTATATAAACAAAAAGAGAAAGACTGAATGTAGTGAGACATACTATCTGAGGTCTAGGTAGGTGTCGAGATGTTTCTTGGGTTAAAACAAGGACAAAGACCGACTCATTATAAGATGACATATACACATGGCGTAGTTCTTCTATCCTAAATAATATCTCTTCTATCCTTCCTTTAGGAGATCGAGATACCCGGATTGAGTCGTAACAAGTCCCTCCAACACCGAGGGTCAGGTCTGAGGGGTAGTAAGGACCGAAAGGTGACGGAAAGAAGGTGACAAAAAGAGAGACAACGAGACCTTCTAAACTGACGGAGATGTGTGTACCTTAGGGTCCTGAGGTACTGGACTTGTGACCGATGGTAATGGATAATAGAAGAGTCCTTGGAAACGAGAGATGATAAAAGACAGAGGGACCAGGAAATCAAATCAAATCAAACCTGAAGGAACCACCGAACCTGTCATTTCTTAGACGGACGTTACGTCCTCTGGACCCAAACTAGAGACCCAGTCCTTCTAGGGGACCTCATAGGGTGAGGTCATAAGAACGGACCTGTTAGGGGACCTGTCTCCTCGAACCGTCCGATGTCAGGTACTCCAGTGTTTCTTAACCTGTATTGTCTCACTGAATGTGACCAGTAAATCAGGGATGACTAGGACAGGTAGTCATAATGTTACTCGGGGTGAGATCGAATAGAGTTTTGTTTGTTTTGGGTACAGAACTAGGATAGAAGGAGGAGGTGGATACGAGGGGTGGGGGTACGGACGGGAGGTCATGACAGGGTAGAGCGTAAGTGAAGAGTCAGGTGGGTTTTGAAGGAAAAAAATTTTTTTTTTTTTTAATAAACCGACACGACCCAGAATCGACGGCGCGCGCTCTATAAGCTAGAAGTAACACTGTGCGTCTGAGAGCCAACACGGTACACCCTAGATCAAGGGACTGGTCCCTACCTTGGTCCGAGAGACGTAACCCTCGTACACCAGAATCGGTGTCCCTTCAAGGGTTGGGGTTTGAAGATTCTGACAATAGAGTTCTTGGGTCACTTAAGATACAGTGGTTCGGGTTTCCTGTGAAAAGTCAAGAGTAGAACACCTCGTCAATCCTGACTCTTACTGTTCGGTTCTTCCCCCTTCACCCGTAACCCCTCCACCGGTAGTTGTGGACGGTCTGGAACTGACTGAGGGAGTCACCGGTCGTGACAGCCGGTAAAGGAGGAACTCATTTAGAGAAGAGAACCCACGGTGCTATTATGTGAGATGATCAAAAGAAGGATGGGGAGACCGACGACGAAGGGTCAGAGGAACTGTCTCTAAGAAGACAGGAGGAGTCCAGGGAAGAGTGAGAATTGGGAGAAGGACCTACTACCGTAAGTAAGGACACCGAAATTAGTGACACACCTATACTTACTGAGGACTCAGGAATAGAGGACAGAGATGAGGTATAGAAACATAGGACGAACGATGGGACATCGTTCTGAACTTACAGACGTTTCGTGAATCTTGAGTTGTATAGGTTTTAATTTGAGTAAAATAAGGAAGGTTTGAACGAAGAGGAGGTCTCAGCACAGAAGTACTTATCGACATGGTAAGTGAAGTGACGAGACCAAGGGACTGGGATTAATTTGGGTTCGGGATACCTCAGATGGATGATGCACTGAAGACTTACCGGAAGGAGAACAGAGGTAGGAGTGACAGTGGTGTGCGCAGAATTGGTCGAACCCGTCGTGGACCTGACGAGAGAGTCACAGAGAGTAAAACAGAAATACCTACAATTAGAGGTTCAACTAGAGGTGAGACTTCGGTCTTAGAAAGGTTTTACAGTTGGTTTAGGTCAGTGAAGAGTACTTGTATTTAACAGTATGTCAGCATTTTTACAACAAATACTTCTCATATAATTAACTGTGTTCTTTTACAAGTGTTGTAGTAGTAATTCACTTTTTTCGAACTTAAATTTTGAAGACAGTGTAAAGATTAAAGGAAATGCTTTTACGTACCTTTTCCATCGTCCTTTTTATAAGGTTTTACAAGTCAAGTCAGCGAATCAGCACAGGCTGAGGACCGCTGGGGTACTTAGCGTCGTGCGGTCCGGAGGGACAGGTAGTGGTTGAGGGTCGCAAGTGAGTTTGAATACAGGTAGCTCAACCACTACGGTAGGTCGGTAGAGTAGGAGACAGCAGGGGAAGAGGAGGACGGGGGTTAGGGAGGGTCGTAGTCTCAGAAAAGGTTACTCAGTTGAGAAACGTACTCCACCGGTTTCATGACCTCAAAGTCAAAATCGTAGTCAGGAAGGTTTCTTGTGGGTCCCGACTAGAGGAAATCTTACCTGACCAAGGTTTTACAATCCTTATGAGTTTGAGCATCTTAATAACCAGTAAAAAATATAAGAAGGAATATCCGAAGTGACCACCGAGTCTGTCATTCTTTAGACGGACGTTACGTCCTCTGGACCCAAACTAGGGACCCAGTCTTTCTAGGGGACCTCTTCCTTTCCCATTGGGTGAGGTCAAAGGAACGTACTCTCTTAAGACACCTGTCTCCTCGGACCGCCGGTGTCAGGTACCCCAGTGGTTCTCAACCTGTACTGACTCGCTGATTGTGAAAGTGAAATATAAAAATTTTTAAACTGTCAACGAAGATATTACTTGAACACTTATTTAGTCCTCAAAAAGGGGTGAAACCAACGATCTCTGTCTTTGAGTTTAGTTT
This sequence comes from Capra ibex, assembly GCA_006410555.1. Classification (NCBI taxonomy): domain Eukaryota; kingdom Metazoa; phylum Chordata; class Mammalia; order Artiodactyla; family Bovidae; genus Capra; species Capra ibex. Next base: position 32,678,084 of record SJYO01037955.1, read on the forward strand.
ATATGAAATTGGTCTCCCCCTCCAATACTCTTAGGACAACATAGAGGCTTTGATTTACTGACCTTTGGTCGGTCGGAGTCGGTACTGACCTTGGTCTTTACGTTTGTAACGGATACAAGAAAGAGGTAGAGTCACCCAAAGGAGACATACAGACGAATCAAAGTAGGAATTAAAAGTCTGGTTAAAAGAGACCAGGGTCATTCTCTTTTACATCTGGAACTTACGGGACTGAAGTGTCAAGTACCAGGACCCTAAGAATTCTGTCTGATCGGGTGGACAGAGATCTAGGTTTAGTCGATTCCTCATCCTGACAGGGTCGAGTCTATTCCCGTGACCAGGGGACGTCTGTCTCCGTCTAGTGCCACGTGATTGTACCACCGAAGGGACCAATAGTACACTCACCACACATATACACACACACCATCCCTTCCCTAACTTTTCTTCTTATCATCCACCAACCCTGAAGGGACCGTCAGGTCACTAATTCTGAGACACGTAGTTTATGTTCCCCATGTCCAAGTTAGGCACCAGTTTCTTGATTCTAGGGTGTACGGTACGTCGTACTTACTTTACTTTACTTTACTTTTTTTTTTGTTTTGGTCATCACTTTACCTCGTCCCGGTATGCCAGGAACGGGGGAGGTTGTACAGGAGACGGATGGATAATGACCACCTTTGGAAATCAATTTTTTATTCAAATTAGTCTCTTCACTCTTGACGACTTTGTTTCTTTTTGTGATTCCTCTGATTACGGTAGTAATTTGCGTCAGTTCCTGGAAATCAAGAAAGAGTTCCCGACATCTACTATGAGACTCGGTATAGGACACTCGACAGAATATCTATGGTTTTGTGGTCCAACCTCTTCAATTGATGCACTCCTGGTCTCACATGGGTCCTGAACTTGATGGTGTTAAGGTTCTTGACTGACGTTTCTTTACCCTTGTTCACGTGCGGTCTTGATTTCTAATTGACATGGATTTTGTTGGTTCTACTACAATCAGTCTGGTGACTACTGGTTAAACTTCTACTGACACGACAAAGACGTACAACGGGTAGGGGGTGAGACGGACATTTACGAAAGTGGGGGATGAACACTCCCACCCCTCAGCCGGAAACCTGTCTACAGATGGTGGGAAGGGGGGTCAACGACCGTAGACTTTATTCCGTTTGAAAGGAATGGTGGTTCGGCCGGACAAATGACCGAAAACTTTCCGCTCGTCGGCCTTGGGGGTGTGTATGGAAAACCATTGTCATCCACCAACAAAGGTCTTCCTTTCCTCGAGACATAAATGTTTTGTTTTAGAAGTGTGGTTTTACTTTAAAATAATTTCAATCTTTTTCATATGTCATACTATAAAAAAATTAGAGTATTTGATAAAAGTCATCGAAGGAACATTGAGTCGTGACTGAATAGGGGGAACGGAAAAACGTTGTCGATTTGTGTAAGGACAGATCGGAAGAGTACTTAAGAAGGACGACCAGTAAATGGGTATTTTACATATCTAATAGACGAAGTCGGGACAATAAAGACTCTCCTGTTTGAGTTCGGGTCTCCCTACTGTCCTTAGCGACTCGAGGGGGTCCCCCCATTGTCTTACAGTAGAAATGGAAAGAACAGGTGACGCAAAGGAGAGAAGATGGGTTTGGTGGACGGAAGTGTTCGGGAGAGGTGTAGAGTTGAACACAGAGGTTCTGACGAGTCTTGTTTCCGAATTAATTCTCATGTCGTTCGGACTGTCGGGGTAACGTAATAAGAGATAAGTCGACGGAAACGATCTGGATCTGTGAGTGACCCTTTTGAACTCAGAAAAGGACGTGTTAATGAGATTGAGGCACAACGAGTCATTTCGTGGGTATCCTGTTTCCCGAAGGTTCCTATACGGTCTCTCCTATGTCTGTGTAAGACTCCGTCCCCTCGAAGAACGGAGATTTACGATGTCCAACATCTAGATCCTCAGATTATGGACTTGTGTAGGTTTGTTCCTCTACCGACACCTTCTGAGATGGTGATGAGATGGGCGGGGTAGGAGCGCTCCGAAGTAATACGTAAGTAAACATTTTTCGTGTGGCAACATAAACACCTTCCTACGTCCTACACGAAGTTCATACCTGAGAGTCCGAACCCAACTGACCAACCGGTTTAATGTACTGGATCTAATAAGATATTTCTGTCCTACCCCCTAAAGAGACTACCAGGTCACCAACTCTTAGACGGATCGTTACGTCCCCTACACCCAAACTAGGAACCAGTTCCTTGATTCTAGAGTGTACGGTCCCTGGTTGATTCGGACACCCGGTGTTGACCTCTCAAGGACGGGACATGGATTTCTAGGACGTACTACCCCACTTCCAGGACGGACGACGTCAATTCTGGGTTGTGTCGGTTTACTTACTTACTTACTTACTTACTTAAATTTTTCTGTTCTACCATTCCTGTTGTTCCTAGCCCTTCTTCTTTTAATGAGTCACACCGTCTGTCTGAGATCTTACCCAGGGTCACCAGTACAGGAACACTTAGAAGAGAGGGACTCACACCCGACCTGGATCACTGAGGGAGGCTGTTTATCCCATACCGTTTTCCCTAATCAATGTTTCCTGACACTGAAGGAGACAGAGAGTACAAACCTCGTGAACCAAAGATCCCTTCGTTCGACAGTAAAACACTCGATAGACACCTCTCCAGGTGTACCGTTCTTTAACTACAGAGACCAATTACCATAACTCCTGGATTCCAGTCTATTGTTGGTCCCCATTCGGACCTTTGTCTGGGAGGCAGGGGGTCGACTTATAATTCCAGGTCGGGATGACCTTTGGTCGTCAGAACGTTCTCTCGAACTCCGTCTCGTGGGTCGATTCGGTACTGGTCTAAGGACTAGAAATCCTCGATACTCTATTATTTTGACGAAACAGTAAATTTCGACGGTAAACCTGTAGTAAACAATACGTCGTTATCAACCGATTATGTGAGTCAGTCTTCGAGGAATATACCTCTTGTTCAGTGTTTAAATCTCAGCCTGTGCTGACCTCACTGAATCGTCGTCGTCATCGTCTCTGAAGGGACCCCAGGTCACTAATTTGGAGGTGTGAAGGTTACGTCCCAATACCCAAGTCAGGGATCAGTCCCTTGATCCTAGGGTGTATGGTGTGTCATCCCGGTTATTATTATTTATTTACTTATTTTATATTTTAAATAAATTTCCGATGAATCACGACTCGACCTCTGTCAGACCTACGTATTCGACTTTCTCTTTAAATTTCCTCTTACTAGAAAGTTCTCGACTGTCTAGAAAAAATCATCTTGTCAATGATGTTTAGACTATTCCCTAAACGGTATAAGAATAGTCGTCTAGGGGTTCCTCAAGGATCAAATTTTACAAGACAAAACGAAAACGTACTACGAAACCCCTTGTTCCGAGAACAAATTCCTTTGCTCACACGTAATATTTGAGACCAAGAAAACCAGTGATTTTAACAATTCATTTTGTCAAAACTCAGATTACTGATTTATAAATCCTTCTAACTAAAAGGGACAAAAGTCGATTGCCAACCAAAACCGGGTACCGTCGTGTCGCGTCACTAGTGGCCGTGCCTAAGCCTTAGGACTTTGACAGTCAAGGTTGAGACTGTGATCGACCACTGATCTCAATAAACAATGATCTTAATGATCGAGACTCTGAAACCCTTCAATGAATTGAAGAGAACTGGAGTGAAAGGGGTAGACCTCTTACCTCTATTATACCATAGGTGGAGTATCCCCAAAATACTCCTCTCGTGTTTAATTATTTCACCCTGAATGGACCGCTAGGTCACCAACTGAGACGTAAAGGTGACTTCCCTCGTGTCCAAGTTAGGGACCAACCCCTTGATTCTAGGGTGTAGGGAGCAACGTACCGTTTATTATTCATAATAATAATATTTATATTTCATTAATTTTATCGTACATTGTATATGAATCCTGAGATATTCATAAATACACGATGCTCCTCCGACCTCTCCCACAACTCACTTGGTCAAACGTCATTAGACGGACTTCTTGTGACGTACTACTATACCTTAAATCCCGTCGTCTACGGAGGGGAGGTTTGGGACCCACCTCATCCTGGGTTGTCGAGTATGTCCTCCATTCAGTACGGAACAGACTAAGTTTGGTGACCTCTTTTACACCACCGATCATGAAATGAAAATCAGAAAAGGTTACTCACCGAGTCACCATCTCCTAGACGGACGTTTACGTCCTCTGCGTTCTCTACACCCAAACTAGGGACCCAACCCTTCCAGGGGACTTTATCCTTAACCGTTGGGTGAGATCATAAGACCGGACTTTCGAGGGTACCTATCTCCTCTGACTACCCGGATTAGGTACCCCAACGTCACTCAACCTTTGTCGACTCGTGTCTTATTTTTCTCTCTTCTAATGAAATATGTCAATTACCTATAAAAAAAGGGGTACACGTTAAGACGACCGGTGAGGTTCACCAGTCTGGGACTTCTTAAGTACCGTGTGTGTGTGTGTGTGTGTGTGTGTGCGTGTTTGTGTGGGAGGGGTCGGAGAGAACTGACTTCGAGGGGACCGATCCTTCTTCTCAGCTGTCTCTCGTTCCCTACCCCCCTTCGTGGGGTGAGGATGGGTAACTTGAGGGACTCACACTCGTCTCCTTCCACCCCTGAGGTGAGGGGGTCTTGGGTGTTGTAACTAAATCCCTTAGACTCGTAGGGTACCTGTTTTCCTCGGACCGTCCGATGTCAGGTACCCCAGTGTTTCTCAGTCTGTGCTGACTCGTGCGTGTGTTCTCTCCTCTTCTCCGGATACAGAGTCCGGGCAGATATTGAATCCCTTCTCCACACAAAGTCTCTTGAGGGGAGTTCGGGTGGGTCCCCACATTCTCATCTACCAACCCACCCGGTACACCCTTCTCTACGGACTCCTTCTCGTTTTCCTATTAAACCCTCGTAATGTCGAGAACGAACCCGAAGGGAACACCGAGTCGACCATTTTTTTTTTTTTAGACGGACGTTACACCCTCTGGACCCAAGATAGGAACCCAACCCTTCTAGGGGACCTTTTCTCTTTCCGATGGGTGAGGTCATAAGATCGGACCTCTTAAGGTGACCTGACATATCAGGTACCCAAATGTTTCTCAGTCTGTGTTGACTCACTGAAAGTGAAGTGAAGTGTCGAGAACGAATTACTTTCTCGTACCATTACCCAGAGTCTTATACCACCGAGACCGACCCCTGACTTATAACTCACAAAACTCTTCAGTCAAACGGTACCCAATCCGTACCGGGTACTTACACCTATACTTGTACCAATGTTATTTCACTTTGAAAGACTAAAATTTATTACCTTCTATCTTCCCTGGGGTGAGCTCTGACAGGTTCTCTTCAACCAGGGGTCCCGATTCCCTAGACACCCCGGTGTCACTTCGAACTCCCTATGGTCTCGTTGAAACGTTTACTACAAAAGAAACAACCACGTAATACTTTTTTTAAGTTTACTCCCAAACGACGTAACCACCATCGACATCCCCCACTTATAAGGGACTTTTCTTCTATCCCTCGTAGTAACTTCCATTATGGAAGCTTCATAGAATCACCGAAGAATTGACAGAGTAATTTGATGATAAAGAAGTAACAGTTTTTCTCTTTTTCCTTTACCTTCTGTCACCCCAGAACAAATATCATGTAGTGGACAAAGATGGCAGAGAAGAAGGGGACTACTTTGCGATTCGTGTCACCACTCTCGTGTTGTCGGTCAGGTACAGCCGGTGAAGTAGAGGAAAGAAAGTCATAGTCAGGGTAATCTGTCGTTTGACTACAGGAGTTAGATAGAGTAGAGAGCTTTACAACTAAGGATTGGTTCGAGGATAAGGGCTCTATACTTAAAATCAAGTTTAACGTTACCGGAAAAATCCAAATAAAAAGATGACATTCGTTGGTTTGTTAAAAACCTCAATCTGTTAAACTTTCTACGAAGAGTTATTTGTTCGTTTGTTTACCTGGTGGAAATGTTTCTCTGAAAAGAGTACTCCCTGTCTTCTGTAGACACCGTCGACCTCACCCTGATAGTGTCGAGACTCTTTAATACCAACTCCTTCTTTTGAGAAGAATCTTACCATCGACATAGAAACTGTATCGACCTACTTTACGATACCAAAATGACTGTACTATCCACCTTAAGTTAAGCCAATACAGTCCGTGGTCTTGTTTCCAACTGAATATTAATCGAAACGGAAACTTTGGAGGGTGACCAGACTGGAAACATTTTCCGTTTGGATTGGATAACCAAAAGATGGAGGGGAGGAGTTGGGAATAACTCTGTTTATCTATTTTCATTTTGACCATTTTCACTCTTCTCCTCTCATTTCTTCGACCGAATTTTGAGTTGAAAGCTTTTTGATTCTAGTACCCTAGGTTAGGGTAGTGAAGTACCTTTTATCTACCACTTTGCTACCTTTGTCACTGTCTGAAATAAAAGAACCCCAGGTCTTAGTGACGTCTACCACTGACGTCCGTACTTTAATCCTGACTGCGACTTCGACTTTGAGGTTATGAAACCGGTGGACTATACTTCTAGACTGAGTGACCTTTTCTGGGACCACGACCCTTTCTAACTTCCGTCCTCCTCTTCCCCTGCTGTCTCCTACTCCACCAACCTACCGTAGTGGCTGAGCTACCTGTACTCAAACTCGTGTGAAACCCTCAACCACTACCTGTCCCTTCGGACCGTACGATGTCAGGTACCCCAGCTTTTCACAGTCTGTACTGACTCCTTGACTTTACTTGACTAGACTAGACTTTTGCCTTGAGGGGACCACCAGGTTACCGATTCTAAGGTACGAGGGTTATGTCCCCCGGGTCCAAACCAGTCCCTTGATCCACGGTGAACGTCGTTGTTTCTGGACCACGTGGGTTTATTTATGTATAATTTTTTGGTTTTTCGATAATTTATTTATTTCGACCATTCGGTCTAGGTTTCCGACGATATCGATACTAAAAGAACAACAATTGTAAATCGACGATTCAGTATAGACTGAGAAACACTAGGATACCTGACATCTCGTGGTCCGAAGAGACCGGTACCTTAAGAGGTCCGTTCTTATGACCTCACCCAACGGTAAAGGAAGAGGTCCCTTAGAAGGGTTGGGTCTCTAGCTTGGACACAGAGGAAGTAACCGTCCGTCTAAGAAATGGTGATTCGATGGACCCTTCGGACCACTAATCTAAATCTGAACCGGTCTACTAGAAACCTTCTCTGTAATTCTAAGATTCCAGTACTCCGTAGTCAATCATGGTACTCCGTTTATATAGACAGACTCTCCTCCAATTGTCCCATTTCCTCAATTACTACGAAGGCTCCCATATACGGCAAGTCGGGCCTACCAGTAGATGTCCCCGTTTTCTACCGATGAAAATCGACTTTGGAAGATGTAAGTACAATATTCCAAAGAAAATAAAATTTTCCTATATAAATATTAGTTCAGAATTGAAACGGGTTTATTGATTTTTATCATCCCCTTGGTTCTTTCCATTTGTATGCAGTTCCGGTAGAAAGAATTCTTTGAGAATCCCTCTGGTTTTAACGAAAGGGCACCGAGTAGAGTTTAAGAGACAGAATAAATTGGAGTCGAAGACGTCTCGAATTAAAAGGACAGTGACCTCAGAAGACAAAGAAATCCCTCATCGGGAAGATCTCAAGGAGCCCTCGTCAGTGAGTTCTTTGTCAGGAATTTCCGTCTCTTCTTTTCCTACAGTCTCTGATACACTTACAATACAGTTACTCTCTTTATTTGGTCCTGTACTCGACGAAATAAGTACTCGGGTGTAAGTTAGACTCTAAACCTTAGTTAGAATGTCTTTGTGAACCGTCCGTCTACAAACGTGTCTCCCCAAAGAGTGTCGTGACAACCCTATCATTTATAAATCTTTATTCCATCCACAGGAGTAGTAATGACTTGTCTAATTTAACAAACGAGTATGACACTTTATGTCATGTCGTTTTTTCTTACACTATCTTTTTGTTTATAACATATAGTTACGCATATACACCTTAGATTTACCGTATACACTAAAATAAACGTTTTGACTTTATCTCTGTGTGTGTCTCTTGTTTACAATACCTGTGGTTCCCCCTTCACCCACCCACCCTACTTGACCCTCTAACCCTAACTGCATATATAGGATAACTATGATACATATTTTGTCTATAGGTCACTTTTGGATGACATATCGAGTCTCTTTGGATGAGTCACGAGACACCACTGGATTTACCCTTCCTTTAGGTTTTTTTCTCGCCTACATACATAACGACCAAGTGAAAAGACAAGTCGTCTTTGGTTGAGTTGTAAGATTTCGTTGATATGTGGTTATTTTTCATTAAATTTTTTATTTTTCTTACTCTATCTCAATTTGCGTGACTATACCCCTCTAAGGCTTCTGTGGGACAATACACTTTTTTCGTTGTGCGTCGTGTTGGGCATGTTGTGTTGGGAAAATGTACTTAGACATACTGTATACACATACACAGAGTGTATTTGCGTATCCTACCCCTACCTTCCTACCCCTGGTGTACTGGCAGGACCGACTAAACCTCGTCTCTACACTTTTACCCCTACTTCTACTTTCCACGAGAGACTTTAACTAAGATCAAACTTAGAAAATAGTATTCTTACACAAACAATGAACGCATTAAAAGCTTTCTAACCACGTCCGTTAGAAGATTTTTGTTCTTCATGATTTGAGTAACTTGAAGAAACCGTAGACTGAAGTAGGGTGGGTGTGGGCGAAAGTTCTCGATTTTTTGTTCTCTGTCAAAGACTCCGTCGATGAGTTTTAGTCGACTCCACCGAATTGATCGAACAGAAAAAGCCAGGACGGGAGTGTCAACCTCCCCAGAGTGGGGCAGAGAACTCTCGAATAGGTGAAAGAAGAGAAGGTCTGACGGAGTACTTGGACGAACAGAAAGAGTCCGTCTGACGAGGACCGGGACCACAGGTAACTACTGAAGTGAAGGACAAATTTTGTAGGCCGGACATTTTAATCGCTTCCCAGTTGAAAGTGATTTAATGAACAACCCTACTCCTTCCGACTGTCTTCCAAGTCTCAAGATGACCGTCAATCGTTAAGGAGAACTAAGAACCGAACCAACTAAATGGAGTCTTTCCCCCTTCAGGACACTTAGACTTAGACATGGTCTGAGGTGAGATCTCGTCAAGGTCGGTCCTCTTAGGAAGGATGGACCACAAAGTCAAGAGACAAAAAGTTCTCACCTACCAAGCAGAGACGAGGTGCACCGTAGTCGACCCTGCCGAGTCGACTTCCGGTCTCAAGCGAAAGTCCTGCGGAGTGAGTGTACCGAACGTTTGACACGACGATTGACCCTCGAGTCGGTCTGTGCACCTGGTCCCTGGGGACAAGAAAGATCCCCTGGAGACTTGTCAAATCTGACAAACCTAAAGGAGTGTTATACCGCTAACTAAGGTTCTTGTTAGTGGGAATCTCTTGTTTCGTCTTCATACATAACGATCACCATTTTTGTTTTTGTTTTTGTTTTTGTTTTGGGGTGGACGGTTACGTCCTCCACATTCGCTATCAAAGTTAGGGACCGATCCCTTCTAGGGAACGACTCCCCGTACCGGTGGGTGAGGTCGCAAGAACCGAGCCTTTAGGGCACCTGTTTCCTCGGATCTCCCGATGTCAGGTATCCCAGCGTTTCTCAGTCTGTGCTGACTTTACTGAATCGTGTGTGTGTAATCAGCAACTCCGTCAGAGTTCAAGATGAGTCCAAATTCTTCTCCTCGATATCTCAGGGAGAGAACTAACCCCCCGTCTACATCCGGTCGATAACCGGTGCCGAACCAAAACTCTCCATCGTCTCTTCTCGACTACTGACCTAGACTTTATAGTCATCTTATATTATCGTCAATTCGTTACGTCTCTGCCTCTTTGACTAGAAGGGTCCAGAAGGAGTTGGTCTAGAAGACATCAACCAACTATTATTTTAAAGGCTTCGGATAAAGAAGATGTTTACGTTTTTCTTATTATTGATTTTTGGTTTTGGGTTTGGATGGATTAGTTCGTTGACAATTTTTTGTTTTCGTTTCTGGGGTTAAAGTTACAGTTTAAATCCTAATAAATAATGAAAAATTTAAAACTGAATAGACTTGTAGGGAAAGAATTTTCCTCCTTTATCTCAATGAATGTAGGGTGATGTTTCATTTCAAAATGACCCTAAAACTCAATTTCTTCTACATCAGTTATGATTCTAATAATACTTGTAACGATTTAATGGATAATTCTATTGAAAGAACGTAAGAGTTGAGTAAAACCACCCTTCTTTATTAGATCAGATTCAGTAGTAAAGATAAAACTCATCCAATTGAAAACCATTTTAATCACAAAACATAGACTTAGAACAAAGTATACCAGTCATACGAAATAAGTCTTCTCGAAAGGGACAAGTTGAATACACCTTATGAAAGACTTAAAACAAACACTTAACTACCCTCCCCGAAACAACCCCTCTCCTATTCTCTCATCGTTGTTTATACTTTCTTTACAACACCATTTGGAGTCCTCCTATAACATTTTTGACTGTGTACCATGACTTCTCCATAGTACTCGAAGATCTTTTCCCCGATGTATTTACGTTTTATTATGGTGTTAACATTGAAAATTTTGTACGCATCCTCCTGAAGACACCTCGAGGTCATCAATTCTCAAACAGAACGTTACTGTCTTCTGTACCAAGTTAGGAATCAAGTCCTTCGAGGGTACACGGAACCTCGTCGATTCGGGCACTCGATGGTGATGACTCGGACACGAGAGCTCGGACCTTCGGTATTGATGGCTCGGACGCGTGCATCTCGGGCACGAGCCGTCGTTCTCTCCGGTGGAGCCATCTTCGGGAACGTGGTATTGCTTCTCATCGGTGGTGAACGGTGTTGATTTCTTTCGGTCACACTTCGTTGTTTCTGGGTCGTGTCAGTTTTTATTGATTCATTTTAAATTTTTCATCTAAGTACCAACAGGTCCCGGTTCCCTCACTCAAACCCCCGTCTCCCTGTACTGACGATGCTTATCCACGAAGAAACCCACTTCTACTACTTTTTCAAGATTTTACCTAACACCACTACCAACATGTTGAGACACTTATGTGATTTTTTGTACTTAACCATGTTAAATTTATCCATTTAGCATATATGTACTTAATATAGAGTTATCTCGACTGTAAAACTTTTTCATTTAGATTTTAACTTATATTTACTTTCTATGTACATACACATCTAAAAAATTTTTCACAATGCGACGTATCTTTTTGGATTATGCAGTAGATGAACAGTGGTGCCACAGGATAAAATAGAGGGCGTAGTACATGATGATGAAAAACAATTAAAACAGACATAGAAAGGTCCCGAAATTGTTATGTGTATATTTGTTTTATACTTATACATAAGAAAACAAGAAGGGAAAGAAAGTCCTTTCCGTCGTATGATACATTTGCAAAAACGATAAACATAAAAAGAGATATGTTACATATAGTCTCTAGAAAAGAAAAATCGTGTGTCTCGAAGGAGTGAGTAAAAGTCTCCTATACCAGAAGGTAACACACAATTAGTGAGAGGACAACTCCTTGGTAAACTAATAATAAAAGGTCAGAAAGTGAAGATACAATGTTACTTGTTGGTGGATGTATACAGTAAAGTATGTACCAAAGTGGTACGAAAACGGATGTACAATATAAAGGTTTAATTGACCACTTTACCAAAATAACCACATAAAAATTACAAGGAAGTAATAATTATTTCAATCGAAAAACAGTATAAATTCTCGGTTGAGATAAACAAAAATACCCTTACTAGACAATTGGACAACACGAGAACAAACGGTACACAGAACTGACACTAAAAAAAAAGGTAAGTCTTTACAAACTAAAAATACCTTAACTTAAATAATTACAAAAGAAAGTACTAAGACCTAAAATACACTATCATTCTTTTCTAAGAGGAAAAGTTACAATGTTTTCTCAAGTGGATGTCTCACAAGTAGATTTTGAAAATACCAAATAAATGATTTACGAATCTTCATAAATAGTTTTATTTTTCAACTTTCTTTTTCCTTTTGTTGATCGTTATAATTTTACCTGCAAAAAATTCTTATTTGGATCGTTGTAAAGTCTGATTGTACACTTCTATATACCTCTATCATCGAATAAATTCGTTTCTAGTTAATTGATGAAATCGTTATTGTTTGAAATTTACGGTGACTTAGAAATTGGTCGATTCTTTACGAGACATACACTCCTACCTATCAAACATCATCGAGAGTCCATTTATAGAACGTCCCTAAAGTCAAAACTTTAAGTGTGTTCAGATCTTTCCTTTTCTCCACCTCAGATAACAGAGTGAACGACGTAGACCCGAGTGGAAACTAGTTATCTTACACTGTCTTTATTATAACATGTTGTATACTCAAAACATCGAAGAGACGGAGGACCTTGAGTCTAAGGTACACTTCTGGTCCGGTCGGATGACCTCTGGATGTCGGTCGTGGTTAAAGGTGCCTACGTTCACTCAGACACAATTTTGTTGGTTGGGTGTAGTTCGACATCAAACTGAGGTCGGTATGTTCATTGGGGTACCCTCTGGTCGTCTTGTCGGATCGACTCCGGTCGGGTTTAACGACTGGGAGTCTTATTATTCGTTTATCAACGACAAAATTCGGTGATAAACCCCCTGTACCAAACAATTTGTCGTTATTTATTGAGTATATTTACGGTAAGACTCCTCATTACTTCTTTCTTTTATCTATTTTATGACTTTCTATCCAATCGGAAAGACATAATTAAACAAGTCAGTGTATGAGGTAGAGATACTTCTTTCCTAAGTTCAGCCGACACGACCCGTCTGGGTTTCCACTAGAGATCACTAGGGACAAATGACCATAAGTACATAAGTACATTAGGCCAGGAGGACTCAAACCCGACTTTGATTACTGACAAAGATTGGTTGCCTTATACCGTTCTCACAGTCCTACAGTAAGGGTACTGTTGCAATGTAAGATATTTTGGCGTACTACGACTGTCTAAGTGCGATCCGTAAGAGGAACAGCCGAACTACTTCATTCGTCGGTGCGACTTCTTCCGATAAGTCGTCCTTCAGTGCACGTCGGAGACCCTCGGTTCCCACCGGAAGTCGGTTGTCGGTTGCTGTTTGTCTTCGGGAGTCAAGATGTCAGCAGCCCTTTACTCAAGACGGTCCTTGGGTTCGTTTGAACCTTCCGTCAAGAAAGGGTCAACTCAGAAGTCTACTCTTACGTCGAGTCAACTGTAGCACTACCGGAGGGAGATTCAGGGTCTCATCTGTTAGGTCGATTCGACACGGACTACGGCCGGGGTGTCTTTGACACTCTATTATAACTTTCCAGAAGATAAACAAGATGTCGTGTCTTTCGATTATCTCGATGAGTCCTTCGTAGTCGTAAGTTAGGAAACTGGCCTTTCGTTGGAAACAAGGATCTTCCTTTTAAACACCAAACACCTTTCTCCCTCTGGAAGAAATCTTCCAGTCAAGAAGTGTCGTAACATTTAGTTGATATGAGGTTATTAAAAAAAAAAGGATTCCCAGTCAAGAAAGAATAGTGTGACACTAAATAAATTTTAGAACCTATTCTTTCCGTAAATAAAAGGACCAACTGAGTCCCTTGATTCCTATTAAATAAGTCGTTTCCACCCCGTCTTTTGTGTAATTTAAACATATACACATATTCCTTGACAAAAGGATCTATAATCATTCATTCGATAAGTCTAAGGTAACTCGACTCTTTTTCCCTTTTACAAATCACGTTGTCTTCCAAACTCCTAATATCAATCTCATCTGTGGACTTTGTAAGAGAAGTGCCCGTTATTCTTCGTTGGACAATATCACGGGTACATACGTCGTCCTAACCGTTCATGTTACTACGAAAATGTACATAAATAATAACAACGTAAATAAGACATTTTAGTAGAATGTATCGTACTTCACTACCCTGGTAATCCCACTACAGTAGACGTATAGACTCCAATAACTATAAAGAGGACCGTTAGAACTAAGGTCGAACACGAACTAAGTCGGGTCGTAAAGTGTACTACATGAGATGACGACGACGACGACGATTCAGCGAAGTCAGCACAGGTTGAGACACACTGGGGTCTCCGCCGTCGGGTGGTTCCGAGGGGGCAGGGACCCTAAGAGGTCCGTTCTTATGACCTCACCCAACGGTAAAGGAAGAAGTTACGTACTTTCACTTTTCACCTTCACTTCAACGAGTCAACATAGGCTGAGAACCGCTGGGGTACTTGACGTCGGATGACCCGAGGAGACAGGTACCCTAAACGGTCCGTTCTCATGACCTCACCCAACGGTAACGGAAGAGACTGCATGAGATGTTCCTTCAATTTATTCATCCCACTGTTATATGTCGGAACTGTATGAGGAAAACGTTAAAACTTAGTCAGGTAAAAGGTACAGACCAAGAATGACAACGAAGAACCGGACGTATGTCCAAAGAGTCTTCTGTCCATTCCACCAGACTGTAAAGGTAGAGAAATTCTTATAAGGTGTTAAACAAAACTAGACGTGTTTGAGAAATCGTATGAGTTACTTCGTCTTCGTCTACTAAAAGAACTTAAAAGAACGGAAAAGATACTAGGTTGTCTACAACCGTTAAAGTAGAGACCAAGGACACGGAAAAGATTTAGGTCAAACATATAGACCTTCAAGAGTCAAGTACATGACAACTTCGGATTCAACCTTCCTGAAACTCGTCATGGAACGAACGTACACTTTACTCGCATTAATACACCATCAAACTTATAAGAAACCGTAACGAGAAGAAACCTTAACCCGAAGGGACCACCGAGTCCACCATTTCTTGGACTGGCGTCACGTCCTCTGGTTCCAAGTTAGGGACCCAGTCCTTCTAGGGGACCTCTTCCCTTACCGTTGGATGAGTCCATCAGAACGGATCTCTTAAGGTACCTGTCTCCTCGGACCGTCGGACTTCGGGTGTTCCAGTGTTTTTCAGTCTATGTTGATTCACTGATTGTGAAAGTGAAAAAAAAAGAAAGAAACCCTAACCTTACTTTTGACTGGAAAAGGTCAGGATACCGGTGACGACTCAAAAGGTTTAAACGACCGTATAACTTACTTCGTGAAATTATCGTAATAGAAAATCCTAAACTTTTTCGAGTCGACCTTAAGGTAGTGGAAGCGATTGAAAAAACCATCATTACGATCTATTCCAGGTGAACTGAAGTGTGAGGTCCTACAGACCGTGATACACTCACTGGTGTGGTAGTACCAATAGACCTAGTAACTCTAGAAAAAACATGTTAAGAAGACACATAAGAACGGTGGAGAAGAATTAGAAGACGAAGACAATTCAGGAATGACAAAGACAGGAAATAACACAGGTAGAAACGTACTTTACAAGGGAACCATAGAAATTAAAAGAACTTCTCTGGAGATCAGAAAGGATAAGATAATAAAAGGAGATAAAGAAACGTAACAAGTGAATTCCGAAAGAATAGAGAGGAACGATAAGAAACTAAGGAACGACGATGATGATTCAGTGAAGTCAACACAGGCTGAGACACGCTGGGGTATCTACCGTCGGGTGGTCAGAGACGGTAGGGACCCTAAGAGGTCCGTTCTTGTGACCTCACCCAACGGTAAAGGAAGAGGTCACGTAATTTCACTTTTCGCTTTAACTTCAACGAGTCAACACAGGCTGGGAGTCACTGGGGTACCTGACGTCGGATGGTCCGAGGAGGCAGGTACTCTAAAAGGTCCGTTCTCATGACCTCACCCCACGGTAACGGAAGAGGCAACTAGGGAACTCTCAAAGAATTTGGTGTATTAGGATCTTAAACACACTGTCTGACAATGTGTTTCTTGATTTTTATAAACATATCAAATAGATCAGACACATAAAGAAACTACAAATAAACAAAAGAATGAACATTAGAAGTTACTTCATTTGTTTTTATTGAACAAGATGTAAACAAATTTTAAAATTTAGGAGTAGGTTTAAATAACCAATTTTATACTCGAATACAAAATAATAAAGTTTTCATACAAATAATAAGTAGTGGTTTCTCGTTTGGAACAAGTTCTGTAAAATTGACTTTTTAATTCTTCGGGGATAATGTTTTTCATGTAAAAATTTTTTAGGTTTTTATAAAAAGAGTTATTACATACCTTGTACGAACATCGGTCTGGATTAAGTTTCTAGGGATGGAAAACAATTATTGTCTAAATAACTTTATATTAGATATATGGTGTGTTAAGTAGGAAAATTTAAGATATTAAGTCACCAAGAGTCATAGAAGTGTCTTAACACGTCGGTAGTGATAATCAAAATCTTGTAAGAGTGGTAGGGGGTTTCTTTGAAACCTGGGTAAATTGTCAGTAAGGGGTACGGGAAGGTCAGAGGGGTCGGGACCCGTTAGTGATTTGGTGAGAGATAAAGATATCTAAAAGAGTAAGATCTGTAAAGGATATTTCTCTTGACGTGTCATACACTAGAAAACATTGACCGAGGAAGTCTATCGTAATTCAGAAGTTTCAAATAGGTACGATATCGTACATAGTCGTGAACGAAAAACAACGGATTATAAACTACATGAATATGATGTAAAATAAATAGCTATAGTCAACTACATAAACCCAACAAGGATGAAAAAAGGGGGATAATAATACTTATTACCACGATACATATAAGTGAATGTCCAAAAACACATTTTATACAAAAGTAAATAAAACCCATATATACATCTGTACCTTAACGACCCAGTATACCATTACACTACAATTTTGGAAACAGTTTACCAAAAGGTTTCACCACGTGTTAAAATAGAATATTGTTCATGATGAGCCCAAGGTCAAAAAGGTGTAATATTGCGAACAATTATATCCCAAAAAAAAAAAAAAAATTAATATCGGTAAGGTCCCCACGGTTCACCATAGAGTAATGCCAAAACTAAACGAGAAAGGACTACTATAACTTGTAGAAAAGTAAACGAATAACCGATAAGAAAATAGAAGAAACCTTTCATATATGGATATGAAACGGATAAAAAAAGTTAGTCCAGTACATCGAATAATAAACCGTATTTGCAATCGTTGGTTCCGGTACCAGGACAATTTGTAGAGGGAGGGGTCGGGAGTGTAAGGTAGGGTTGGGACGATATTTTTGTATTATCTTGTGTTGTTTTATGGTGTCAAGTCAGACTCTACCCTTGTTTTTCACCGAGGTCGTTTTTGTTCTGTCTTTGTGTTCTGTGTTGTAGAAACTTGTCAATTGTTGTTGACGGTACCGGGTGTCCCGTTCCCCAGTTTTCCTCTGGAGTCTGGATCCGGTAAGTCTCCAAGTCCTGTCGACAGGGAAGACCGATGTAGAAGACCCGAGACGACGTCCTTGTCCTTCCCCTCCGACGACTCCCCGACCCGTCCTGGGGAGGAGAGTGAGACTTCAAGTCCAGTGACTGACCTCACGAAAACCAACCCCCTCTACAGCGTCCGAGGAGGGTCTCTCTCCCTACGTCCTTCTGTAGTCCCCGGGGTTTCCGACGGGGAGGGGGCGGGGTACGGGTACCACTCTTTCAATCGACTCGGGGAGGGGTCTTTCTCAAGTACCGGAGGTCCTCGGTCGTGCGAACATAAGTGTACCGTATTTCGGAGTTCAACTGACACCAGTGGCCTTTCGACTGACGCTCCTGGGTAGCGTGTTCGTCGCGGACCCTCTACTGCGACCCGACCCCGAAGGAGGACCAGGTGGAACCACCCTTACCTCAGAACGTGGAACGACGGACAAACGGACACTTCCAGACCACAGGTGTTTACCAGGATCAGGAACCGCAACACCCCAGTCGTCGGGGACGTTGGGGAATTTGTCAACGTACAACGTATCCTTCCACCAGAACCGGAGCACGTCCTGGGAGACGAGGTGGAGCCCCCAGGGGAACTCACAAGTACTCCCTCGACATGTTGATCGACGAACTTAAACCACCGCGACCACTACAACCCCTTTCACTTCTTCCGGTCTGGGAGACCTCGACCCGTCCGGCTCCCGGAAGACTCACTGGAAAATCTCCTGCACCGTGAGGCCTGCCCAGCGGGTCCATCGCCCATATCCGTGCCCGGTAGTCGTCGAACTAGAGAACCTCAGAGCCGTGGCTCACGATCCACCGGACACGTATATCCTACGGGAGGACGGACGCGTGGGCATGGCCTTCCGGTGCAGGACAAGGTCCCATCGGGACACCACGTCGAAAAGCCCCTCGACTCCACCCCGCATCTGGTCCAAGAGGACCAACACAAGGTAGAGGAGGAGGTCCCGGTTCCTCCGCACCGTGTCTCCACGGTAGTGGCCGAATATCCGAAGACCCCAGTGGGAGAGGGAAGACTGTCGAGAAGTACTCGAGACGTAAGAGGAGGACCCACACGTGGAGGCCCCACCGGAGGAAGTACACACACGCACGATTCAGAGAAGTCAGTACAAGTTGAGAAACGGTGGGACACTGGACATCGGGCGGTCTTAGGAGACGAGTACCCTAAGAAGTCCGTTCTTATGGCCTCACACAACGAACACGGGAGGAGGTCCCCTAGAAGGGGTTGGTCGCTACTCGGGGTACAGAGAATTCAGAGAACGTAACCGTCCACCCAAGAAATGGTGGTCTCGGTGGACCCTTCGGGCCGGAGGAAGTCCCGGAAACGTTTAGGACCCCGTACGACAACCGGATGTCCACGAGGAAGGACGCCGACGTGAGCAGGGCCGAGACCTTGCCGAAGCTCCTGAGACCGAGATTGGTGAGTCTGCTTCCTCCGTCGTCCCGCTGACAGATGAGACGGATAAAATTTAACCTAATGAACACTAAAATAATAACTCAACATTCTCAAGAAATATATAAGATCAATATTCAAGAAATGTTCATATACTAAATATTTTAAAAAAAGGGTAATGCGGTCAACTGGAAACTAAAAAAAACTACCACAGGAAACTTCGTGTAAAAGAATTACCATAAGAAAATTATTACAAGTTAAATAGAGAAAAAAAACAAAAGATTAAACCCAAAAACCAAGATAGATTCTTTGGTAACGGGTTATGTTGTCGTCCTTCTAAATACGGTTAAAGGTAGATTTGTGAAATGTAAAAATCGATATGTAAATCCAGTAACTAGGTAAAATTCAATTAAAAACATATACCACATTCCATCCCAAAGGTGAAATAAATAAATAACCATACACCTATTTGTCAACAAAGACATGGTAAACAAAACTTTTCTGACAAGAAAGGGTAACTTAACAGAACCGTTGGAATAATTTTTAACTGGTGTTTACACTCTCACATAAAGATAATTGAAAACACTCTCACATAAAGATCACATACACACCAGAATATGAATAAAAGAATAACTTCATGTCAACTAAATGTTACAACACACATACACACCAGAATTTCAGATAAAACACACTACCAACGACAAACGTACTATATATCAAATGGTGAGATAAAAAGGGTTGGAAGGACGTAGACACCGTATTGTTTAATGTTCAAGTCACAGAATTTTGTTGTGTGTAAATAATAAAGTCTCAAAGATAGTCAGTCATTAAACCGTATCGAATTGACCTAAGAAACGAGTCTCAGAGTGTTCCAACACTAGTTTCACAACCGACCCGATATAAGAGTGGACCTTGAACCTCAGGAGAAGGTTCGAGTAAGTATGACAACCGTATTAAATCAACGAAATCAAGATTCTAACTCTGGTAGTCGAGAATCTCTAATGGGGAGAGGTATCCGTCAAGTGTTGCGTCGACAAAGGAGTTCTCTCACAGAGTCGACTGAGTTCAGAGAGATTAATTTCTTCTCTACCGAAGTGAAAGTTCTCTTTCATTACTACAGTGGACTAATACGTTTGGGCGGGTCCTATTAGAGAGAAAACTAATTGAGTCACACTTAAATAATTCCTGGAATTAATGTGGACGTTGTAGGGGAGGGAAAACGGTATAAAATCACCAGTCTTGCCCCGAAGGGACCACCGAGTCTACCATTTATTAGGTGGACGTTACGTCCTCTGGACCCAAATTAAGGACCCAACCCTGGGACCTCTTCCCTTTCCGATGGGTGAGTTCATAAGGACAGGTCTCTTAGGGTACCTGTCTCCTCGTACCACCCGATGTCAGATATCCCAACGTTTCTCAGTCTGTGTTGACTCACTGAAAGTGTGTGTGTGTGTGTGTGTCTCACCAATCTTCATTAAATGTTTTAGACGAGGGTGACTTCCTCTCCCCTAGTGTGTATGTACATCTATCATCCCGACGTTCTTAATATTCCCGGTACAATGTTAACACGGAAACTATCTACCCTCGTACCCTTCCTCGTGTTTAAGAGGTACATACAAGGAAAATAGGTAAAAATCAAAACTTTATACACTCAAATAATAGTTAATACACTCAAATAATGGTGAATGAGTTTTTATTTTAAGATCCTCTGAAGAGACCACCAGGTCACCAATTCCTAGACGAGACGTTACTTCCCCTGTGTCCAAGTTAGGGAACAACCCCTTGATTCTGGGGTCACGGCTCCTCGTTGATGTGGGTTCGTGGAGTTGATGACTCGGGTGAGCGGATTTGATCTCTCAGGTACACGGCGTTGTTTCGTAAGACACACTGTGTTGCTTCTAGGGTACATTTATTCATTTATAAATGTTTTTAAAACATAGAAACTTTGAAACGTATACACAGAAACCTGGACGAACTGAGAATACTTTTCTGATGAAGAACATGACATTTTAGTAACGTAGTAAGACTCCAAAACCAATTCTTGTACCTGAGACCTCCGTCCGACACCTAAAACCCATTCTATGAAATAGAGAAACACGGAAAAGACATTTTATTCCGATTAATATCGTGTATCCTACAACACTCTTGACCCAATTGTATAATCATAGTGAGTCTATGACGACGAACTATTATGTTTTAGAATCAGTGTTATTGTTCGTAAATAAAGTGGTTCGTAGTCCGAACGTTAAACGGTCTACACGAACCAACCCGACTAATGAATTGAAGAGGTTCGAAGTCAAAGAAACGTTTTTTCTACCCAAACAATGAGACCCTAAGGGTCTTCTGTCCTGGGTTCTGTTTCCGAAAACACGACGACAAAACAATGCCTCAGGTAGAAGGTCCTTACCCCACGTGTCCTGTCTCCGTAACTCCGAATTTCAACCCCTCGGTATACATCTTACACAACAACTCGAACGACATCGAATTATAGTGACTCTTCAACATATTTGCTAGATTTTTGTTAGGTAATCCCTTCTCTTTCCTGTCGTAAATAGGTGGTCGAACTTGACGATTGAGGACTTGTAAACCTCCACTGGGTGTACCTGTAATTCACACCCTGGTTGTTCGACGTGACGTCCTTCGTCAACTTCAGGTACGGATTGTCGTCGTCCTGGATTAGAAGTGGTAGGACCACGCCCCAAAGTCCTTTCGTACGGACCGTGTAAAGGTCGTCAGTTATTTATTTACCAGGAACAATAATCCTTATATATAAAACCAGGGGTTTATATTAAATAAGGAGAAGGAAGTAAAAAAGAAAGAAAGGAAAGGAGGGAAAAAGAAACATATCTCTGTTTCACTAAAACTTCAGATGAAACATCTTTTATTTATTCCCCTTTTACGATCCTTTCGAGAAATTTTTTTTCTCGTTATTACAATAATGCATTTCAGACTTATTAAAGTTTTCATACTATGACAACGTACTTATCTGTTACTCGTATATAAAGACACCTGTTTTATGTACATCGATAAGTGACATAAATCATATCATAACAAAGGTTATCGTTTCCTGACCTTTGTCAGATTATTTACAGGTAGTTATCCCCACACTGGTTTTTTTAATACCATACAAATATGTTATCTTATACTTCGTTGACTTTCATTAGTGTTTGTTCGAGAATTCATGACTGTATAAACACACATATACGGGTTCTTAACATCATGGACACACACACATTCAACGAGTCAACAAAGACTGAGAAACTCTGGGGTATCTGATCAGGTGGTCCGAGGAGGCAGGTACCTTAAGAGGTCGTTCTTATAACCTCACCCGACGGTAAGGGAAGAGGTCCCCTAGAAGGGCTGGCTCCTGAGTTTGGAACTAGAGCACGTAGCGTCCGTCTAAGAAATAGCAGACTCGGTGGTCCCTTCGAGAATCATGGATATGACGTATTGTTTAATAAGGTTTGAACCATCGACTTTTGTTGTTTATAAATAATAAAGTGAGAAACTTCGGTAGTCCTTACCGAAGTTTACCTCTTCCTTTACCGTTGGGTGAGGTCACAAGAACGGACCTCTTAGGGTCCCTGCCCCCTCGGACCACCCGACGGCAGAGACCCCAGCGTGTCTCAGCCTGTGTTGACTTCACTGAATCGTCCTTACCGAATCGGACCACCATCTCCAAGTCTTAGAAATTACTCCAACGTTAATTGTGTAACCAGAAGGGACTACCGAGTCGCCATTTCTTAGACGGACATTACGTCCTCGATGTCCTCTGAACCCAAGTTAAGGACCCATCCTTTCTATGGGACCTCTTCCCTTACCGTTGGGGGAGGTCATAAGAACAGACCTCTTAGGAACCGTCGATATCAGGTATCACAGTGTCTCAGTCGGTGATGACTTCGCTAAATCGTGTGTAAGTCCCCTAAGTGAAGGTTGTGCTGAGTGAGTGTGCCGACAACCCGTCCTCCGGAGTCAAGGAAGTGTTGATCCGGAGAAGTATTCCGACGAACTTACAGAAGTACTGTCCCGGCGACCGGAGGGAGTCTAGAGTCTCTCTCCTTTCTTGTTCCCTCTTCAACATTTGTGATAACAGGATTAGATTCTTCAATGTGTTTCAGGAGGGACGGTGTAAGTTAAGGAAACTTCTCTCAGTGATTCAGACCGGGTATGAGTTCCCCACCCCTTAATCCAAAGGGGATTAGACGATTCCATAAACTTTTAGTGGTTCCCTTCTCCCCTTGTTGACCCACTTGTCCCAGTCCCGATCTTCCTTCTAAAAATGACATAGATAGAAATATGAGAAATTTGATACATAAACTGATATAATTAGTTGATTAATATAAAGAAAATTTTTCGTTGTAAAATTTGACAAACACTTTCTTGACCCCCCCCCCGCCCCCTTCCCCTTTCTTTGTCAACTTGTCCTACGGTTACTTTCTTTGACCAACTTGACTTTAGCTGGAAACGGGGTTTTCTATCCTTTTTCCTTCGCTTGTAACACGAGTAGGACGGGAGAAGAGGGGTGGGGTCTAAATCGAAGGGTAAAAGGCTCCGTCCCCCACCATCACCACCACTTCCGGTCGTACTCAAGACCTATTTCCCAAACACCTTCCTTTTATTGAGACATCGGTTTTACAAGGTACGATGCCAAAATGGCACCCGCAAATACAGAATAATGTCGAAGTCAGGTCAATGTAAGGAGGATAGATTTAGTAAGACTTCGGTGTCGGACACCAGTGAGGACTGAAATTTATTATAGCCTACCGTATGTTACGGTAAAGACCTATTACAAAATACACACTTAAGGTGAGCAGACCGGAAGGTTGCGGGAGGGGAGTCCAAACTGTAGATAAGAAATTGTCTTGCACGTGTCAGTTCGTGCGGTTCTCCTAAATTGGATCATTAATTTAACTTTCTAAATTACACATGTTTCTGCACCGCACTTTGCGTTGTCCAAATAACAGAGATATTTTTCGAGCAATTCCAACTGACATGACTGGACACGTCACGATTGACATGAGTGACGCGGGCCTAGCCGTCCTCCCTGTTTCAAAATGTTTGGTTTGATAAGTTAAACAAGATTGGAGAGAGAAGCATGGCATTATGTGGGTCTTTTTGGTTTTCAGGCAAAAGTCCGATAAATTTGCGTCGACGAGGAAAACTTCCCAGACCCTTACACCCGTCTCTCGCGCAAGAGAGGTGCGAGGTAGCCATCACTCGTTTCAGGAAGGTCACAAAGTGGCCCTGTGGCCTGAGGTTCGGGTCGGAGCGGGCTCCGGATGAGGCTCCTGTCACGACACCCGCGTCGAGGTCTGCCTAGTCCCAAGCGGGAGCGCTCCGGTTCCGACGGGGCTAAGCAACTCCGGAAAGGTTACAGATGAAAGTCGGGGCCGAGGAATCCCCTGTGTTCCCTTCCGCCCGCCTCCTTCCTGTGCAGTGCCCTTCCCCCCCCGCGCCCGACCCGCTACTTCCGTGAGGTTCCTTTGCCGCTCCCGGCCCCCTCAGGGTCCCCGGCCCCTTCCCCCAAGGATTTGGCGTCTGGGAACGGGGGCGGGTGAGGGGCCGGGGGGCCAGGACGGGCGGCGAAGGCCGCGGGAGGCCCGGGCGGGGCGCGGCAGGCACGGTGTAGGAGGTCACTGCAGTCGGCCGCGGCGGTATAACCTTTCCGCGGCGGCGGCGGCGAAGAAGGAGTCGCCGAAGGAGGAAATGGCGGAGGCAGGACGACGTCGACGGAGTGCGGCGCCGGTGTCTTTCCTATCTCGGGGAGGAGGCGGGGTGGCTGCGGCCCGGGTGGACGAGGGGGAGGCGGGCAGAGGAGTACTGACGTAGGCCGGGGCGACGGCTGCCTGCAGAGGGGTCACGGGCCAGGATTGTGCCTTCGCGCCCAGCCCCCGACGCCTCCCTCCTTCTCCCTCTGGGCCGGCCAGGACGCAGGGAGAGCCGGGCCGCGCCGCCTCGGTACTGGAGCGACTGGGTCGCGTCGAGGCCCGACCACGTCGCCGCATGGCTCCGGAGGGCGTTGCGGCGGCTGTTCCTCGCCCGCCGCCCGCCGCCGCCGCCGTTGCTGCTCCTGCTGCGCGTCTCGGCAGCGCTGCTCGTCCTGCTGCTGCTGTTCCCGCTGAGGTTCCTTTGCGCCGACTGGGACTACCTCCTTCACGAGGACGACCCGGAGTTCCTGGCTCTCCACGCCCGCGCCGCCCGTCCCGCCCCCGCCGGCCACGCCCCAGGCCCGCGGTGCGCCCTCGGGCCGATGACCGAGGCGCGCAGACGAGAGGCTCGAGGGCTGAGGCGCGCGCCCTCGCGGGTCGAGTGGGAGAGCGTGACTAACAAACCTAAAGGGAAAGACCAAAGAGTTAGTGAGGAAAGTAAAACTGCGGCGCCGCCCAGACAACGCAAGAGCGAAATGGGGGGCGGACAAATTGAGCCCATTTGGAGTCCCATGCTAAGGGCGCCTCACGTGCAATCGCACTTTGTTGACCTTGGTGGTCGCGGGACTTGGGTATCCAAGACGTCCAAAATCCTGGACCCTCCCCAGGTGACTAGACGAAAGACCCCTGATTGTTTTTTCTTGTCGTTGAATTCCACATAACAAACCTTTAAAACTTTTTAAAGGCACTTTACCATTACCTTCGTTTTCAAAATAAAAATGACAATTTCAGGTTCTTTTAAGAGTACTTTGGAGGACGTTTAACTGAAAGATCCATCTGTACGAAACCCACTCTGTAACAAAAATATTAAAATAGTAAAGGAGTCAAAATGACAAGAGTTTTTTTTCAGAACGTCGGAGTTTCCTCCCTGAAGAAGCACCCCCACGAACTTTACGATCCAAACCTGAACTACTCTCCGGAGTCGCAAAGCTATCCATACACACAAGAGCAAAACTTTGTTAATAAAAGTACGAATATGGAACACTTTTATATGTGTGTATCTCCTCAACCCTTTTTACGATGCCACCTGTGGATGTATGAGTGGATCAAAGACATTAATTGTAAGACGACATAAACGAAATAGTACACACATAGACGTTTCGACTAATAAAAATCTCTGGACGGCTTCCAGTCTGCTCACCTATAAAATATTTAGTAAATATCGCTTCCCAGGGTCTTCGAACAATATATACCTTTGATGTCTGTCGTGTAAAACTCTCAGTCTATGTTTTTATAGAATTCAAAAAAACAAAAAGTCATCAAAAGGGTTAAGTCTCTACCCCCTTTTTTTTAAGTACAATTCTGTTGAAGCAGTAGAAAGAGGTGTTGAATAGTCTAAATCCACTCAAAATATACCTAACAAATACCTGAGGACTATAAATCATTAGATTACTCAATTTCAAATAGAACTACCTTTACAGACCTCATAAACACAATAGATCTAAAGGTCAAACGAGTCCAGAAAGACTACTAGTGAACTACAAGGAGACCGGTAAATTCCCTGAGCTATAGAGAAAATCAAGGACTCAATACTACGTTGGTCCGACACATACTTTAAATGAAAAAGAGAAACCTTTTTGTTTGATCTCCATATATCACAGGATCTGGACACTAAAATCTTTCATAAGAATGTTTTCCAAAAAAGTCGAAGTTTCAAATCTTAGAACCATTATTTACAAAATAGAAAAAGGAGACCCTGTTTTCATTGTAACATAGAAAAGGGAGACCCTGTTTTCATTGTAACATTTTTTATGATTTTTCGTTTTACTTCTTTTGTTCAGAGTAGGTATAAGGAGTCACTTATAGATCAAACATTCAAAACTCTGAAGAGATACACCTATATAAGAAACACATTTTGATTTTGAATTGTCGATTTGGTTTTGAACGAAAACCTGAAGACTCAGTGACATTTACTCTTTAATCTCACTCTTTCATGGAAAAACAAAAAAATTCATACACAATGAGACTTACACCGTCGGGTGAGGTCATAAAAACAGACCCCTTAAGGTACCTGTCTCTTCGGACCGACCAATGTCATGTACTCCCGGATCCTCAGGCTGTGATGACTCACTACAAATTCGACTTCGTACAATTGTACGACAAAAGGGAACTAACCAAAATTACTTCTATTAGATTTCTTAAATAAACAACGTTGAATTATCACGAATGTTTTAGATCTTTTAAATTTCAAGAAACCACTGTCCATTAACTCCGACATACAACACAAACACAGTCCTCAGTGATATACGACGGTACAGTACCGGTTCCAGGTCTACGATTAAGACTAGTAAAGTTGTTGGTGTCTCCGTTCCTTTGAAAGAAGGGAAATCGTCCGTTCAAGTACCTTAACACCACCACCCGCTCCAACCCTGAAACGTAACGAAATCTCAATCCAAAACCCCTAATTGGACACAAAGGGCGATCGGGACCGTTGAACACGTAAAGATAGAAACAGGAATCCTCTAAGGGGGGCAGGACAGGAGGGGAAGGGGGGAGGACAGAAGACGAACATGGTAAGAAAAATCCCTGTCCTCAATGAGAGTGCATCCGAGATCCGTAAATACGAATAATTATGGTCCAAAATTAAATAATTTAAATTATAATTGTTTAAGACTTAAAATCGACATCATATCTCGAGTGACGAAATTGAAATAATAAAATTGCATTACAGGTAGAAAGTCAAGTCAGCGAGTCAGCACAGGCTGAGACGTTGGGGTACTTAGCGTCGTGCGGTCCGGAGGGACAGGTAGTGGTTGAGGACCTCAAGTGAGTCTGAGCGCAGGTAGATCAACCACTACGGTAGGTCGGTAGAGAAGGAGACAGTCGGGGAAGAGGACGGGGGTCAGGGAGGGTCGTAGTCTCAGAAAAAGTTACTCAGTTGAGAAGTGTACTCCACCGGTTTCATGACGTCAAAGTCGAAATCGTAGTAAGGAAGGTTTCTTTAGGGTCCTGACTAGAGGAAGTCTTACCTAACCAACCTAGAGGAACGTCAGGTTCCCTGAGAGTTCTCAGAAGAGGTCGTGGTGTCAAGTCTTCGTAGTTAAGAATCCGCGAGTCTGAAGAAGTGTCAGGTTGAGAGTGTAGGTATGTACTGGTGTCCTTTTTGGTATCGGAACTGAATCGACCCATGAAAATTCTATGAGTTTTCGAATTAAGTCTCCAATACAAACAGTAATTATTACCTATGTGAAATATATAAACACTGGATTGGAATCTAGCTATTATCAACAAGTCAGGAAAGACTGAGTAACACTGGGGTACCTGACATTGGAGACAGGTCATAAGAGACCCGTTTTTATGACCTCACTCATCGGTAAGGGAAGAGGTCCCCTAGAAGGGTTGGGTCATTAGTTTGAACCCAGAAGACGTAACGTCCGTCTAAGAAATGGTAGACTCCGTGGTCCCTTCGGGACCTCGATTGGAATGAACTTTAGTTTTGTTCCTTTTAAAATTTCTTTAACACTCTCCATTTTAATCGAACTAAAAGTAAAAAAATTTATTACGACTCTGATTACCGAACACTTTTTATGAAAAACAACTGATTATTTGGATGTCTTTTCACGTGCACTCACACTTCTTAAAAGCGTTTGACTTGTGTGGACAACTTGGTTGTGGAATTAGTTCTTTGTTGGACTCGTCGAGAGGTCTTCGGGGTGAACTAAAGGAAAGGTCAGTGACGGACCAGGAGTTCCCGGTGGTGAACGAACTGAACTCTTGAGTCGTATCTCAAAGGGGGAAAAAACATGAAAGTAGACATAGAAAACATTTCGTTCAAACACTGAACGAACAAACTCCAACAGTAAACAAGTAAGAGTAAAATAATAGTTAAATTGAAAATCGTGTAAATGTTAGATGTTATAATTTTTTTTAATAAATTGAGTATAGGACTTAGATCATAAGAGGAGCGGACAAATGACTTGTCTTCCGAGTCGCACGGACGATCACTCGTCTACCAAACCGAAGTCTAATAGATAATCCCTATTGAGATTTCAATAACACTTAAAGTAAAGTCTAAAAAAAGTGGTTACTAAAAGGAAAGACAGAATAATTTTGTGTCTACGGACCCGGGGAGACCCCCAAGCCACGAATTTCATCCGTGTCCTGTATCCATAACTTCATTTAGTACTCCTCGGGTGTTGTTCTACCGTCTATACAAATTTGAATTTAAGTTGAAGGTTTATTAGTCGTCCTAAAGACGGTAGAGAGGACACAAATTCTCCTTCTCTGTCGTTTGTTCGATCCACACAGGACGAGGGTTGATAAACTAAAAAGGCATCTACGGAGGATATCAGTAACAAAAGACTTACGGAGTAACTCTTAATTCACTTTACTGACCACAGTATATGAAAAATTTATAGAAGTAAGTACCTTGTAGAATCACGGGATTTCAACCTAAACTAATACAA
Source organism: Capra ibex (assembly GCA_006410555.1). NCBI lineage: Eukaryota > Metazoa > Chordata > Mammalia > Artiodactyla > Bovidae > Capra > Capra ibex. The sequence goes on from SJYO01037955.1 coordinate 32,707,240, forward strand.
TTTACTGGTCCATATTAAATCTCACCTTACACCTTATCGTCTCACCTTTCTACACCACATCAGAACTAGACTCCATATAGGAATCGAAAGGTACAATAAGTTTACGAGACTCGGACTCTTGAGAGATTTTCCCTCTGTGTCTGGAGAGGACATCAAAATTACTGACAACACTTGTAAAGAACAAAATGGGAAGTGCAACAGAGAGTTCCAAAATAAAACGGACATCCCATAAAGGGCAGCATAAGTAGGGGTCCTACGGGATAAGTTCGTACGTAGGGAAGGGAAAACATCACATCAGACTGGATCTGAACAGGTTGGTCTACAAAAGAGGAACCTGAAACCTAGAACTCTCGTCTTGGACTCCGATACCCCTAAAACCTCCTGGACAGTCAACTTCGTAACCTCTTCCTTACCGTTGGGTGAGATCACAAGAACGGGCCTCTTAGGGTCCCTGCCCCCTCGGACCTCCCGACGGCAGAGACCCCGTGTGTCTTAGCCTGTGACTTCGCTGAATCGTCGTCGTCACCTCGCGGTCACACACCCAGTATAACAAGAGACTGAACCAACAAAATCTAAGGAAGAGGGATCGGGACACCACGAACAGAAAAGGTAGGACTAAAGGGTCCGTAGAAAGTTCAAACATTCGAAATTCTTGAAAGGTCAGTTCAGGGAAAAATTTCTAACGGTCTCAGTCAAAAACTACAAAACTTACGAACGTCCATTCTTGAAATTACACGATTAAATTGAGACATAGAACTTTTTATTCATCTACGAACTTGACCTATTATGTGTGAATCCCATTTTATCAATTTGATTGTACTATCTTGACTGAAAACACACTGAAAATTTAATCGAGATTTCTTACTAGATTTTCACAAGGTAAAAACCTCAAAGGGTTCCAAAGATGAAACTTCATGTATCATGAATGATACTACCTATTGAATTTTTTTTTTAAGAGGAAGGACATGTACGTCATTATGTGTATAGACGTATAGTTTAGACAATTACTCTTTAAGTAAGTCATGAGTCATAATTTTCTACACAATTCTAAAATCATTAAATTTCATATTATTTCTGAAGATCCAAAGTCCTAAAACAATCAGGAAATTATTTTTATTACACGACAAGTATCAAAACTTACTAAACTCCCTAGTAAAAAAGTCCACGTAAATTCTCATGTGTGCATACTTTATAATCAATATTTTAATCAAAAACCTCAAGTAACTTGGTGAACTAACATAGAAAATGTATTCTAAAACATAATCACTTTAATGAAAAGAAGTCCCAAGAGAGTGTCACACCGGTTTTATAAGTGACTAAGTAAAATATACAGTATGACTGTAAACTATAAATAAGCAAAATTTGGTAGACTCGTAAGGACATACCTAGTAAACGCTAATAGAAAATCTTAATGTGGAACTTCTATAAAACTAGTTTATAAATCCGTATGAAAAAATGGAAATTTCTCTATTGGATAATGTCAGTAACAGGCGAATATACATTCAGAGTTTTCTAACATTTTACGTAACTTGAACAGGTCAATACAACACAATTTGAACCGGGTTGTGACGAAATACAGGTTCGTTTGAAAGACGAAACATAGCCGTATTAAAAAGATAATTAGTCTCATTTAACACAGTGAGTCTCAACGACATCAGAAACAAATCCCCCAAAATAAAAGTACCCTTACACGAAAACTTCGGCAAGTTTCTCTACCGAACAGGAGGGGCAAAGAAGGTAAATTATTCTCAGCACTGTTCATTGTTTCCTCTCTTGGGCTGAAGTAAAACTTTAACTACGGTACCGAAATCCAAAGAGACTAGTTTCGAACTTTCTGACGTTGGACAAAGTCATCATAACATGTCATAATATTAGATCACTTAGAACTCCAAAATTTAATCTATAACTTCTATATATATATCCATCATCCCGTAATAAAATAAGTATAATAGAACAGAATGATCAAAAAACCATTTGGAGACTAGACGTTCTTCTGTTAATTATAATTTCATGTAATAACGGTCTTTCTTATGAAGTCCATTTATATCAGAATTCGATTTTTTCAATTTAAAATTTACCCTTTTTTTTTCGATGGAAATAAAAATAAATTTGTTATTTAACATAATACAAATGTATGAAAAAAAAAGGAAAAAATAAAATTTAAAAATAAATAAAAATTAACTTCCTATTAAAGAAATGTCTGAAAACACCAAAGGACAGTTTGCAGTTGTACTTAGTCGGTATCCATATGTATATAGGGGAGGGAAAATTGGAGAAAGGGTAGAGGGAGGGATGGGGAGGGGAGATCCAACTAAAACCCCTTTATGTAAAAGAAAAAAAAAAAAAAAGTAAAAAAAGGTAATTTTTTTAAAAAAAAATAAAATAAATAAAAAAAATTAAATAAAAAAAAATTTAAAATTTTAGAAATTAAGAATGGACGCAAGGGTTTGTACTTGGGGGGAGGGTGGAGGGAGGGGTATTGTAGAGAGACCCAGTAGGGGTACGTGGTAGGGATTCGTACGACATAGGACGCAGTCTGTATCTGACCGCTAAGCTAAGAATGTACTATCATATGTACAATCTTACGGTAAGAGGGTTTAGTAGGGTGGGAAAGGGAGAGGGAGACTCAGGTTTTCAGGCAATATGTGTAGACACAGAAAAAACGACAGAACCATCTCTTTAAGAATTTAACCTCAGTTTCCTACCTCAAATCTTTAAGACACTTGTAAGACATCAACATACATAATACACACATATAAAAAGATCTCTTTCCCTTGTATCGAAAACACTCCATGAGTTTTGTAAATCACTTGGTCTTCGAATTTTTAATAGTTTATCTCTTTGACAAAGAAACAAAATTAAATTCAAAAAACAAAACCGACACAAAACAGAAGAAAAAAAGGAGACCTTTTAACTGATGTCTTATAAAGTCCAAAGTCCCAACACCAGTCAACCTAAAAGCCAAACTTTATCCTTCGGTCGTAAAGACATCGAACCAGTAGAACGATCTACTGTAAACGTTTAACACATTGATCGTGTACGTCTCAAGATTATGGAAGGCACACAAGTAGTCTACAAATAACTCGATTCGGAAACTACTCCACGTTTATAATCCTTCTTCCAGAGACAAAAGTTCGGGAAAGTAAAGTCAAGAGACTCAGTTTTGAGAATGTCATTTGATTTTTTGTTTTAACACAAAGACAGTATCTTAAAAAGGTACCACTTATAGAGTCGGACCGTATATCGAGGGTGTGTCATATATAAATGATATGAATCATTTGCTACATAAAAGTAACTCCCAGTACAGTGGGATTCCCTCTCCTTTAACCAAGACCCCTACCACTACTTTTTAAGAATGAGGAAAATACATATTTCGTATCTATGTGTATGTCATATATTTGACTAGTCCACCACGATCACCATTTCTTAGGCGGACGGTCCCGTCCTCTGAGTTCTCTACACCTAAACTAGGGACACAGGCCTTCTAAGGGACCTCTTCCTTTACCATTGGATGAGATCATTAGAACGGACCTTTTAAGGCACCTGTCTCGGCGGACAGATGGCAGACACCCCGGACTTTCTTAACCTGCACTGACTCATGTATGTCACACGGTAGAATGGGTCTAAAATACCCTCTCCTACACCAATCTCCTTTGTCAGAACCTCTTTCGAGGAAATCCCTCGTCTTTACCCTTTTTCTTCAACTTTTTATGACTTTATTTAATTATAACTTTTATGACTCAAGCACGAATCGACTCCAAATCTAGAAAAGGAGACTATGCTTAAAAATAACATTATCTTAAACTGATCATCAAACGATCATCCTCCTTATTAAAATCATATAACTTGACGTCCCTCAACATTCAATTTAAAATTCTTGTTTTAATAGGAGCAACCAACTATTAAACATCCATCAGAAACAAACGGTGAGAGATGGGAGACGGGAAACCTCTTTGAACTTAATTTCCTGACGTAAATTTAACGGCTGCCAAGAAAAATGAGACCAAAGTAAAAGATCAAGACCAAAAAATTTACGTTGACAATTTGTCAAAATATGGTACAATTGTTTTATTCGAGTCTTTATCGTAAAATTCTTAAGTCGAATTTAAAGTCAAGTCAGTGACTTAACTCGATGAGTAAATTAAAAAAACAGACATGTGACAATATTACCTTTGTCTAAACCAAGTCAGGTTGATAACTTGTAGATACACGGTCACAGAAACGATCACCACTTCAAGGTTCCTTTTAAGAGAATGGAGTTCCTCGTAGGTCAGATATATCTTCTGTCTAAACATTCACCAAGGTTATTTTATTCAATAACTGAATTTATCTTTATACACAATTCCCGTTATCACCTAAGGAACCTAGTCCTTAGTCTTCTAACGGTATAAAGAACTGAAGATCGGGACGAGAACTGATCAATCTTCCCAATTCCATTGGCGAACCTTAAGGATCTGGAGTCAAAATGGGGGACTCGTGTCACTCGGACGGAAACACCCGACAGGGTATTGAACACTTAACATCCCGAGGTCACGTTCACGAAAACTTTTGACGTTCCACAACTTGTTTACGTTTACCCATTAACAGAGCGGAACTCTTCACTTAATTCTCAATATCACTAGAACTGTTCATGAATTAATGAATGTGACAAAAATAATAAAGAATTGCAAAAACACGAAACGACCCGAATTCACTCGGAAAGGTAGTTCACGTTAATGAATAGACACGAACGAATAGATACACAAACAGGACTTGGATGTTAGACCAAATAAAAAAACTATTAGCGACCGTACGACACGACCTTTTAGACCTGTGGACTTGATGGTAAAGAATGAAAGTCCGGTTTAGGTCTCAGAAAGAACTTGTTAAGAGTATTCTTTACTGATTGAGAAGTCTCCGTAGTCTTCGGAGGTTTGGAGATTTTACTATTATACTGAGATCACTGTTCACTTCACCGACTAGGGAAGAGAGTGAGGACATACGGGAGACGAAGAAACCCCGAGAACGAGAAAATTGAGAACAAAGAAAAAGGACGCAGGTAGGCAGAGGAGGTCATTGTTGGTGTGTGACCGTAAAGGTCGAAACAGTATCAATAAAATGGGTACGGAAACACCCACCAAAGACTAATATTTGAAACAATAATCTTTGAGACGGAAGTCATCTTAACCATAACCTCCGGATCCTAACCACCAAACCAAAATAAAAATTTAAATAAAAAGTAACCTTCTATTAACGAAATGTTATGACACAACCAAAGACAGTATGTACTCGTACTTAGTCGGTATCCATATGTGTACTCGGCTGAGAAACCGTTTCTGGGACTACGACCCTTTCCAACTCGTGCCTTCTCCTTCCCCCACTATCTCCTACTCTACCAACCTACCGTAGTAGCTGAGTTACCTGTACTCAAACTCATTCGAGGTCCTCTATCACTTCCTGTTCCTTCGGACCATACGACGTTCGACATCGAGGAGGACGTAGGGTGGAGGAATCCGACAGTGTCCTAAACACAAAAAATTATATCAAAGAAATTAACAAACCACCCCCTCACCGAAAAGAGAATGGAGGTCTAACGAAGTGAGTGTAAAATCTCCTACGGAAACGGAGCAGGCACCTTGTCACCGTCGGAAACAGATAAGGAGGATACTACTAAAGAAATTTTTAGTAGAGTTACCGACCATTCTTTCCCCGTAAGAAAACTTCTCTCCTCTAGCAGTACAACCCAAGAACAGAGCTAAACTAAAGAAATTTTTAGTAGAGTTACCGACCATTCTTTCCCCGTAAGAAAACTTCTCTCCTCTAGCAGTACAACCCAAGAACAGAGCTAAATTACTCCTTTCCTTTTCCTTGAGACAATAGTGACCACCTTACCCTTCGTCAGGAGTCACAACAACCCTGATCCCATTCACTTCTTCTGGGCTTAACCCATACAGTGGTTTCTCCTCACAACCTCTACCTTCCCTCGTAAAATCCTTCTATTCAAAACTCGTCTTAAAATTTACTCTACACCGTACACTAAAGTATCCTTTGGTCGTAAGATCTGTCTTACAATACTGTCCTATATATACACTTTCATTTATTTACCCTATAATGAGTCGATAATTTTTCTTACGTAAACTCAGTCAAGATTACTCCACCTAATTCGACCTCGGATAATATGTCTCACTTCATTCAGTCTTTCTTTTTGTGGTTATGTCGCATAATTACATATATATATACCTTAAATCTTTCTACCATTACTACTGGGATATACACTCTGTCGTTTTCTCTGTGTCCACATTTCTTATCTGAAAACCTGAGACACCCTCTTCCACTCCTAAACTCTCTTACCGTGACTTTGTACATATAATAGTATACACTTTGCCTAGCGGTTAGGTCCAAGTCACGTACTCTGTCCCACGAGTCCCGACCACGTGACCCTACTGGGACTCCTTCCCTACCCCTCCCTCCACCCTTCCTCCAAGTGCTACCCCCTGTACATGTGGGTACCGACAAAGTACAGTCACATACCGTTTTGGTGATGTTATAACAATTCATTAAGTCAAGTCAAGTCACCGACAGCACAGGCTGAGAAACGCTGGGGTACTCAGCGTCGTGCGGTCCGAAGGAACAGATAGTGGTTGAGGGCCTCAAATAAGTTTGAGTACAGGTAGGTCAACCACTACGGTAGGTCGGCAGAGTAGGAGACAGTAGGGGAAGAGGAGGACGGGGGTTAGGGAGGGTCGTAGTCTCAGAAAAGGTCACTCAGTTGAGAAACGTACTCCACCGGTTTCATAACCTCAAAGTCGAAATCGTAGTCAGGAAGGTTACTTGTGGGTCCTGACTAGAGGACCCACCCTACATTAATCGGGGGTTAATTTTATTTATTTATTTTTATTTATTTTTTTACCCTTTCAATAGGAAGATCTTTACAACAAAATTTCGACTTCTCATTTTAGACGCAACAGATTATTATTTTCTATTCTATACTCCCTCTAATACACACCTTATCCCTTTTACTTTTTTGACGGAACTTCGGAACTTTGTCTACCACCTCTACTATCACCTCTGTCAACAACGAACATTTCTATCGTCATTACTACATTTGACCTAAAAATCTTTCTGTAAATTCACTCCTTTCTTAACCATCTACCTTTTCAACCTCCGTCCTTCTAAACATTATCCGAACTTCAATGATCTTAAACACTTTAAACAACGAACCCAGAACCTACCTCTCCCTTACTCTGTCTAGTCTTTCTATTAATAATTCCTTCTTAATAAACTTAAATTAATGGTAATTTCGAAACTCTTTTCTACTAACCAAGAAAATGTTCAGACACGAGTAACAACTTTTTCTAACTCTTTTATATCTAATGTTTTTTCTTTTTATTTTGGGTATTAAGTTGAAAATAAGGAAGTTGTTTGTAAACACCTTACAGCTGATATGTCTTCCATAACACGATTTCTTCTATCTATGTATATATCTATCCATATATGTATACACACATTTATTTGCACACATTTAATTTGTGACTATCAAGGACACTTTTTTGTGACATACCCTTACCTACAACTCCCCTGCCGTATGCCTTCTTGAAATATTCCTGTACTGTACTCTGAGTCACTTATCGACGGTTTAGGTCACTTCTGTCTGATCGTACAAAGTTCCAGTGCTCCACAACTTCTCGAACCAAACCAAACTCCTTGACCTTCCACCAACTTCCGTTCTCACCTCACTACCCCTCTTTCTGGACTCTACTACTAGCTCACGACGTTGTGTCTCCGGAATGTTTAGTTTAGTCCAAGTCCTGAACCGCATAATGTGACATACACCAACCCTTCGGTGACTTCCACAACCCCTCACCATATGGGTCATAAACACAATAGTTATTTTTTTTAAGACATACCCCTTTCCTGTCTGTGTCTTGAAAACCCCGAAGGAACCACCAAGTCTGTCATTTCTCAGACGGACGTTACACCTCGTGAGTCCAAACTAGGGACCCAAGCCCTTCTAAGGGACCTCTTCCTTTGTCGTTGGGTGAGGTGATAAGAACGGACCCTTTAGGGTACTTGTCTCTACTGACTCGTTGATTATGAAAGTATGGGTGAGAAATACAGTAGTTATTTTTTCTTCAAGACACACCTGTTTCCTAACGTGTCTCTGTTCATCACCTTCAACCCGTCATTATAAAACCACAATGTAATAAAAAGGTCAGGATAAACGTTACTCAAACGGATACAAATAAATTTTGAACTTTTCTTTTTTTTTTGTTTTGGAAGGTCATGACCTAACATTGGAGAAAAGAGAAAAAATTGGGAACAAAAGAATTATTACGTGTCACTGGTGGAAGGGTACAATCATTTATTCCTAAAAAGGTTACTCTTTATTTTACGGGATAATAAACGACACTGACGTACTATCTCGTATAATAAACTACATGGTATAAATTATCCCCACATAATATTCATACCAGCACGACACCTGGAAGTAAGAAATGAATAAAAAGAGATCATCGGACCTGTAGTGTAATAATGAAAAAATCCGGAAACACAAACACCGTCTAAGAAGACATATCTTAGAGGAGGAAAAGAATTGGACCGTCGGTAAAGAGTGGGTAGAGAACTGCGGGTCGATTTCGAGAAATGGACTAAAGGTCCCGTGTAAGCAACGCGAGTATAGGGAAAAAGGATAGCAACACATGTGGGTCGTCTCACAGATCCTACAACATCCATATATACGTGCACACTATCAGACGACCCCGACGGTATTGTTTTATGGTGTCTTAACCAAATTTGTTATTTTTAAGGAAAAGAGTGGTAGACTTTCCAACCTACGAACACACTAACCCAAGACCACTCCAAGGAGAGCGACACAAAGTCCTGTCTCTCTCTGTCGTCTTAAACATGACAGAAGAGGATTCTCGTGACTAGAGTAGTGCCCCGGGGTGGGGGTACTGGAGAAGAGTTGGATTAATAGAGGGTCTCCGAAACAAAGGTTTATGACAGTGTCCTCAATCCGAAAGTAAAATAAGTATAGTCATAATGTCATAAATAGTATAACTTAATACTAAAAAAAAGTAAAACAGAGAATATTTATAGAACCAGTAGAGATAATGGAGACGAATCGTTACAGAACCATGAGTTATCCACAAATAAATCAATTTAACATAAAAAGAATAAAATTCTTTTATCTTAACACGTCTCCGGTCGTAGATTATTCATCACAATACCACTGAACTATCTTTTGAATTTACGAAAATAATAAGATATACGAAAGGTTTTACAGGAGTTGAATTTTATGACTGTTACATTGTACCACCAGTTTCTTGTCACAGATCGGTCTCGTGACATCGACCTCCAAATTGACGACTATTGGTCTAATATGTAGAGTTAAATGGATTTGAAGTCTAAAAAGTTACATTTTATTACGAAATAAGTCAGTAACATTCTGTTTCACTATTAAATGTATATACTTTGTCGAAACGTTTTGACAAATGATAGGTTTTAGAAGTACGAAGGATCCTTTCTAATACCTTAATACCAATTTAGAATAACTATTCTACGACAATTTATATGAAAAATTTTGCAACGATCCCTTAAAGGACCGTCAGGCAGTCAATCGTCAGGTGTGTGATTGCCGACTCCCGGGTCCAAGTCAGATCAGTCTCTTGATTTTAGAGTGTTCGACGTATCGTACCGGTTTTTTCTTTTTGTGCAAACGATCAGTTTTCATACATGTAAAAACGGTCTTTAGGAAATGTTTTAAGTAAAAGAACTCTCTTCCAGTCAAAGACGAATGTGAAACACAAGAGACTTCACTTTATTTACTACCGTGGGTACCTTTCTTTTCACTCATGAAGTTGTAGAGTAAAAGTACCTTCGACTTTCGTTTGTGAACGTCTAATGTGTAATCTGTCTGTCCTGAACCTTCTGTTCTGTCTTACTACCTCGATCCTCTTGTCAAAGTCAAGGTTGAAACGGTGAGTCATTGACCGTTCAGGGAATTAAGAGAACTCGGAGTCAAAGTAACAGGATACTTTTACCTTCTTATTTAGGATGTATTAAACTAGAACATTCCTGATCTGTACCACGTGTAACCCGAAAGGACTACCGAGTTTGACATTTCTTAGACAGACGTTACGTCTTCTGGACACAAGCTAGGGACCCACCTCTTCCAGGGGACCTCATCCTTTACCGTTGGGTGAGGTCACAAGAACGGACCTCTCAGGGTACCTGTCTCCTCGGACCACCTGGTTTCAGATGCCACAGTGTTTCTCAACTTGTACTGACTCACTGATTTATCGTCGTCGTCGTACGACGATGACGACGATTCAACGAAGTCAGAACAGACTGGGACACTCTAGGGTCTCTGTCGTCGGGTGGTCCGAGGCGATAGGGACCCTAAGAGGTCCGTTCTTGTGACCTCACCCAACGGTAAAGGAGGAGGTCACGTCCTTTCACTTTTCATTTTCTTCAGCGAGTCAGCACAGACAGAGAAACGTTGAGGTGCCTGACGTCGGATGGTCCGAGGAGGCAGGTACCCTAAAAGGTCCGTTCTCATGACCTCATCCCACGGTAACGGAAGAGGTTCGTCGTGGTACCACGTAACGTTTACGAATCGGGTTAAAATTTGATGTTGACAGACGTGCAACCTTCTTATTTCCTAAACCCCTCCGATACAAGGTTTACAATTATCTTCAATGGACACTCCCACACCCACTACCTACCTTCCCTTCCCTTCTCCATCCCTAAAAGGGGAGTACATGACGACAAACTTTTAAAAAAAGTTCGTTCACTCTTCCCGACTCTACAGAGTTCTTCTCACACATTTAGTGTTTACTTTTCTGGTGAATCGTTCTGTCATGTGAATTCTCTATCCATCTTCTCACTGGAAATTTTCGGATTTGTCCTCGACGTCTCCTTTTGCCCTCTCACCTTTAGTCCCCTCCTCCTCCCTCACAGTTGTCATAATCGAAAACACCCGACAAAGAGTTCTCTTGACATAGAGTAATGTACCCAACCCTTCACCATCCCTGGAAAAAAAAAAAAAGAAGTGATAGTTCCTCAAACCCCACTTACCCTTCTTCTATCCCGGTAAAACCACGAACTGACAGAGAGAACTACCTGTTTGGACTCCTGTAAACTTACAGTGAATCCTTCCGCGACGGTGTATTCCCTCTCGAAATTCGACAAAATCCTCCCGTCCTCAACACTCGTTTATATGAAGAACTCCACCCTCTCTTACCCATCTTCCCTATCGGAATCCGTCAAAAGGATAGTATTGGTCTTTTTTCCTCACACCTGATACTTCAACTCAAACAACTACTACCAAGTAACGACTTCAACTCCAACAAGGACAGACTACCATAAATGAAGGATACCACAATAGACGACTTTTACTCGACCCAACTCTAAACTCCCTTTACCGTTGGGTCAGGTCACGAGACCAGAGCTTTTAGGGTACCTACCTCTTCGGACCGTCCGGTGTCAGGTACCGCAACATTTCTCAGCCTGTGCTGACTCGGTGAAGTGTAAGAAAGTGTAAAACTCCAAACTCCCCTTACATCAAAACTTCGTCGACGAGACACATTCTCGACACTGGTCCCTTTGTATCTTTCTAAAAGGTCCTACCCAAATTAAATTTAGCTCTACCGTTCAAAAGAAAGAACGTCAACTCTTCGTGTCCGTGTCTTTTTCTTTCACCTGTCAACCTAGTAAGGTAACCTCAAAACCATCCACTTACGTTACCTTCTTTTTATCAACGCTTACCTTGATAGTCAAATCTTTAATGGTCCTCACATAAACTTCACCATACGAACCCCGAATTAAAGGAATATGTATCTTGCCATGAACCATGTCTTATCACGGGTTATTTACTGACAACCTTACCGATCTCTACTCGCATTCTTACCTCTCCTGACTACACTTCTTACCTCCTTTCGGGTCTTAACCCTAGACGTGTTTTGACTTCTACTTAGTATGTATCTATCTTAAGTAATGAACCTAACCCAAGAAAAAAATTTAAAATTATAAATAAATAAATAAACCGACGTGACCCAGAATTAGCACCGTGTACCCTAGAAATCGACACCGTACACCCTAGATCAAGGGACTGGTCCCTAACTTGAGTCCAGGGGACGTAATCCTTGTGTCTCAGAATCGGTGACCTGGTGGTCCCATCAAGGACCTAACCCAAGATTGTCTCACCAAGAACCCAACTCTGACCACAGGGGTAAGGATCCCTTAGCTAACCAGACATCGGACCTCCATCACCATCTTGAGTCTCATTTTGCGAACCCACCCTTTTCATAAAAATTACTGGAAATTTACTTTGAATGGGTGATGTCAATGTTTGTACTCCTTTCGACTTCATCATGATCACTATAGACACTCAAACAGTGGTCATCTTTGGTCTCTATAAAAGTATAGAATGAAGAAAGTAAATCTGTGTAACGTAATAACAGACGAGTACCGATACAACTTTAATATGAACGCTGATCCCAAACAACAAACTACATGATTATTTCTTCGTGTATATAATAGTGTTTAAACAAATAAAAATTATGAAAGTTAAAATAGAGGAAACATTAGGATACGTAAAATAAAATACGTGAATTTTCCGTCCTATCCCTGAAGGGACCACCAGGTCATCAATTCTTAGACGGCCGGATACATCTCCTGTGTCCAAGTCAGAGACCTGACCCTGAGACCTTTCTAGGGAGTGTATGTCCCACTGGTTCGGGGACGTAGAGTCCCGGACGCGAGGTGTTTTCTCTTGGGTGGTGTCCCTTTTGGGGCACGCGTTGTTGCTTCTCATCGGGGTAAACGGGGTTGATCTTTTTCCGACACGCGTCGTCGCTTCTGGGTCGTGTCGGGGTTCATTCATGTATGTAGCAACAACAAAAAAAAATTACGGTCCTATCTATGTCATCAGAGAGTCACAGGTTCCCTGTAACCAAGGTCCTGGGATGTAGCGTCCCCAATGGTTTTAGGAGCCTACTAGATCAGGGAATAAATTTTACGATATCAAAAACGTAAATTGGATGTGTGTAGGAGGACATAGTAGACTCAGTAGAGACAATGAATATTATGAACCACGTTACATTTACGATATATTTATCAACATTTATGTTACATTTATCCCCGTTTAAGTTCAAAACGAAAAACCTCGAAATAAAAGATAGACACCACAAAACCTAGGAACCTGTGTCTCCCGACTGATTTAAAAGAGAAAACTCCCGATTCAAAATCTTATTCCTCAATCATAAAATCACTGAAAGTCACTCCACACCCGAAAGACGAAAAAATTTGACACTGAACACCCAAAAACAAAAATTAGTAACACAAAGTTAGTGAACATAAAAAAAACTTCCCTCGTAAATCTTTAAACATAAACAAAGAGACGTGACTGAGACAATCGACGCCGTGTGTACCGAGAAAATCAGAAGTTCGATAACCAACTCAATACACCCTAGATCAAGGGACTGGTCCCCAGTTTAGGACTCGGGGACGTAACCCTCACACCCCAAGATCGGTAACCTGACTATTCCTTTAGACTCAGTGGACATATTTAACCAGGACTTATAAGTAACCTTCCTGACTACAACTTCGACTTTGAGGTTATGAAACCGGAGGACTACGATTCTCGACTGAGTAAACTTTTCTGGGAGTACGACCCCTTTCTAACTCCCGTCCTCCTCTTCCCCTGTTGTCTCCAACTCTACCAATCTACCGTAGTGGCTGAGCTACCTGTACTCAAACTCACTTGAGGTCCTCAACTACTACCTGTCCCTCCGGACCGCACGATGTCAGGGACCCTAGCTTTTCTCAGCCTCTGACGACTCGCTGACTTGACTTGACATATTTAATGAAAAAAAAAAAATACAAACAAAATACAAATTTCAACAGCGTGGAAACCGATTACCCTTAAGTAAAGGAAACCGACGTCACAAGAAAACCATAGTGAATAATTGGAAACTATTGAAGAACGAAAGACCAGTTGCAGTTTTACGGACTCTTGAGCAGAAGATTTATGTATAGGACAAAGTCTGAACTCTATCAGAAGTTCCTTAGGAACGAAAAAAATTCACCCCTTACTTGGTGTCAGACCCATGACCCACAGGAGTCACAATAACCCTACCGGAACGGAGATTCTGAAAAGTCATGTGTCTGTATCTAACATAAAAGAAATCCCCTATCTCGATCGTAAACCCCCCTCCCTTCTTAGTGAAGTGTACCAAAAAATAAGTTTGAATTGTACCTAAAAATAAAGTGAATAACTTAAAATATGGATATAGAAAAAAGAGAATTAATTTCAAGAACCAAGGGGGTTTATAATTAAAAATAACCTAATCAATGATGTACATAAATTTATCGAAATTTTATTATTATTACAGTCATAATGATGTTTAACTGACAACTTAAGTCGGAGTTTAAACAAACGTTATGAAATGATCCTACATGTCAATTTTATGACATAAGATTTCCGTCAACTTTATCAATTATAAAGAAACACCAACATAGTGATTAAAAACACGTCAATCTAATCGAGTAAGCAAAAGGAAGAAATTTTCACAAAAAAGACAAAACTTATACGTATTGACATAGTGTTCAATCCTCAGATGAAGGTAGTAGGAAAGATGAAGTAAGGAAGAAGGAGGACAACCAGTAAAACTTTTGAATCAAACCTCAAACAAAAAGGTCACAAAAATATCGTTTTAATTTGTATGATCAAGAACGGGGAGAGGGGGCATATGTTTTCTATCGGATGATCTCACTTTTTCAACCGAATTTCGAGTTGAAAGTCTTTTGATTCTAGTACCGTTGGCCAGGGTAGTGAAGTACCGTTTATCTACCCCTTTGTCACCTTTGACACAGTCTGAAATAAAAAACCCCGAAGTCTTAGTGACGTCTACCATTAACGTCGGTACCTTAATTTTCTGTGAATGAGGAACCTTCCTTTCAATACTGGTTGGATCTATCGTATAATTTTTCGTCTCTGTAATGAAACGGTTGTTTCCAGGTAGATCAGTTCCGATACCAAAAAGGTCACCAGTACATACCTACACTCTCAACCTGACACTTCTTTCGACTCGCGGTTTCTTAACTACGAAAACTTGACACCACAACCTCTTCTGAGAACACTCAGGGAACCTGAAATCCCTCTAGGTCGGTCAGGTAAGATTTCCTCTACTTAGGACCCACAAGTAACCTTCCTGACTACGATTTCGACTTTGAGGTCATGAAGCCGGTGGACTACGCTTCTCAACTGAGTAACCTTTTCTGACTATCACCCTCCCTAACCCCCGTCCTGCTTTTCCCGACTGTCTTCTACTCTACCGACCTACCGTAGTGTCTGAACTACCTGCACTCAGACTCACTTGATGAAAACGTAAGGTCAGGGGATATTACTTTTCCTGTAGAAAAAACCCACAATCAAGATTTTCCACAATATCCAGAAGTATCTTGGCAAGTCGAAGAAGTCACAATGACCAACCCCGTATCTGAACCTAATGACACTATAACTCACCAAACGAAACCTTTGCTTGTCTCTAGAAAGACAGCAAAAACTCTAACGTAGGTTCATGACGTAAAGCCTGAGAAAACAACTGGTACTACCGATGAGGTAAAGAAGTAAAAAAGGAATCAGAAGAAATTTCATTATGAGTAAATCAAGGTCGTTTTATGTCTTTGAAACGAGGTCATATAGAAGTAAATGGGGAAAGGAAACAAGTAATAACAGTCTTTACAATGTTCAAGTGTATTGAGTCATGACAAAATATGAATGATAAAATACGTTAGAAAACGAAAATTCACTCAAAAATTTCCGTTTTTATCTTTTATATATCAGAAAGTACAAGTAAATGGAAACATAGACAGAAAAGAAATATACCTAAACATTATGACGGACTATAATTAAATGAATTTTAGTCGTCCTCAAGAAAATCATAACGAATATTCCGTATAGACGATGGTTGTTTAGGTCGGAAACAAATGGACATTTACAGAGAAAGTAGAAGTCGAAACTTCCCACAAAACGACCCATATCTAAGAACCAACTATCACACAAAGAAAGTCGTGAAACTTATACAATAGGATTACGGAAAACCAAAGGTCATAAAGATCACTCTCCAATAGACCATTAACAAGGGAATTTACCCTATTCAACAAAAAAAGAACAACGAAAGGGTCATACATTATAGATGAGAAACAAATTACAGTCGTCAAACTGACACTACATAGACCCATACTACGAGACCTAGCAGCCACTTATAAAAAGTGGTATAAACCCCTGCAAAAAGTCAAAAAAGATGAAAGAGGACAAAAACTCTGAGAACAGTGATGACCCTCCGAACGAACTTGTGATGAGAGACTTCACTTTCACTTCACGTTCAGTCAGTCAGTACAGACTGAGAAACGCTGGGGTACCTGATATGTCAGGCACCTTAAGAGGTCCGGTCTTATGACCTCACCCATCGGAAAGGGAAGAATTTCTCTAGGAGGGTTGGGTCCAGAGGACGTAATGTCCGTTTAAGAAATGGTCGACTCGGTGTTCCCTTCGGGTGACTCCGAAAAGGACAAAAGATGTAATGAAAGGCAGAACAAAAAATTTAAGTTTAAGTTCAAGTAACTGAGAAAGAGTAGAGCAGAAATGACAACTCGAGGAGGTCATTTGAAAAGTGATATCCGTGTCACACACACACACACACTGTATATGTGTGACGATGTAAATGAACAAAAACCGATACGACCCAGAAGTAACGACGGACGGCCGAAACAGATCAACGTCTCTCACTCCCGAGGAGAGATCAACACCACACATCCAAAGAGTGACGCGTACACCACCGAAGGGAACGACACCTCGTACCCGAGATCCGTGTGTCGAAGAAATTGACGTCGTGAACCCGAATCAACGCTCAGCGACCGGGATCCCGCGCACCCGAAGTCATCAACACCGTGTCCTCGAGTAATCGACACCGAGCGTCCGACACCTTAGAAGGACCTGGTTCCTAGTTTGGACACAGGGGACGTGACCGTCCACCTAAGAATAGGCGGTACGGTGGTCTCTTCAGGGTCAGTATGAAAAAAGAAACCTGTCCTTTTTTTTTCTGGTAATAAGGGGACAAAAGTTTGTCTACCAACGATCATATTGTAAATACTCAAAACCGTCTATGTAGTATCAAAGGGTAATGAAAGTCTATCATTGTGTTGAACATAGTACGTAATTGGTCCTTTTGTCCTGCAAAATTGGAAAAGGGTTCATGTAGTTACTTAGGTAGGTATGAAGAAAGAAAGGTCGTTAAGGATGTGTACAACTAGTCAAAAAGAAGGAGAAAAATGGAGAGGTCAATAAAAACCTAGACGGAAGGTATATCCTTAAATAAATCATTATCTCTTCCTGCTGTCACTAGAGATTAAGAACCTGAAGCCAATCTAGTAAAGGAATCCTCTATGAAGTAAAATCTTGAGCGACTTGTATAAAATGAAGTTCTTATGTTTTCTTTGGATTTTATTGAAAAAAGTCACTTCATATATTTTATCTGTAATCGAGAAAAAAAAAATTAAATTTCTTAAGGACCTTTATTTTCCAACTTTTTCTTTTGTCACCTTTTTTATTCTCATTAATATAAAATACCAAGTAAGTCACTATGAAAAATTGATTTCTTAAAGTAAGAGATTTGACTCCAGTCATAAACTACTTAGTAATAAAAATAATTACTCAGTAACAGTAAAAGGGTGATTAAGAAATTTATACCAAAGGAAATCAAGAAATGAGTAATAAACTATCTCACAGGGAGTCAAACCTAAACTACATATTCATTTAATAATTACACAGAGACACACACACACATAAAAGATAGTAAATTCCAATTACTACAATCCTAAAGTAAACGAAGATCAACCTTACACCGTGAACTATTAGTGTTCGGGATTAAACGGCAGACTGTCTATCCAAGCAAAACAACTACCCTGACGATAAACAAAAGTCATTCGGTGATGGGAACGGTGTCAGTGTGAATGACCACAAGTTGATTTCTAACTGTTGATTTCCAATGTAAATACATTTAAACTCAAGGAACCGGTACGTATTATAAAAAAATCGGACAATACTTAGAAAATCAATATCAAAGATATGTGTCTGAAAAAGTCTATGGTGGTTAAATTATAAAGTAATTTAAGGAAAACCGTAATGATTTTCAATCGACGAACGTTCTTGTCTTTAGAGACGTTCATTGGATTCGTTTCCTCTATGTCCAGTCAGAGTACCTTTATTCCAAATCTCCATGTTGGGTTTCTATGTCCGTGTGAAGACAACAATCCTACGAAAAGAGACACACAGATACACATACAGACCCAGACGCAATGTAACGTACAAGAGAGTAAAGACGTAGAGAGAGAAGACAAGGAAAGACAAATAGTAGTAAGAGACTAACGTAAGCACTTCTTCCCGGTCACTGAAGACTTAGGTGTATTGGCCAATGTAGAGACAACAGGGACGAGTGGATTTACCACGTCGGAGACACACGGTTCAAGTCTAAGGGCCCTCCTCTTGAAATTACATGGGCAGGACCAGGTCAATCTAAACCGTCTTATCAATAGGGAAAGAAATTTTAGACATCTCCCGTGCAAAAGATTGTCCACCGACACTCGGTTCTCACCAGAGTTATCATGTTGAAAACCTCACTCAAACCACGCACGCACGAGTCAGCGAAGTCAGTACAGACTGAAACACTGCGACACCGGACATCGGGTGGTCGGAGGATGCAGGTACGCAAAGAAGTCCGTTCTTATGACCTCACCCAACGGTACGGGCGGTTCCCTAGGAAGGCTACGTCCCTAACTTGGCAACAGAGAACAGAGGACGTAACCGTCCGTCCAGAAATGACGATCACGGTGGATATCATTTAGGGTTTACAAAAACCTTTGGACTATAACAGAAAACCACTCCTTTCAGACACATCTTTCGGTAAAGACTTTGTCACTAGTGTTGTCTTAATTTGTAATATATGTCTATACAACAAAAATCAGTAAAGTAAACCTTTATGAAACACGTATTTGTATCTTTGTACGAGCATTTTATACTTTTGACAACACACATGGAACAGGTATATAATTGTTACCGGTCAGAATTTGTTATTTTCCGAAGACCAATTTATAAGACCTTGAGTTTTCAACTTACTACTCTTAAGTCACAATCGTATAAATCCCTGGGTCACTTGTAAAGGAAAACTTTAGGAGGGTTCACCTCGGTGAACTCTTCTTTTTCCCTTAGTCCGTTTATTTCTAGGTTCATTTAAAATAGAGTAGCGACTCTTTTTCAACACAACCTCCAACAATGAATCGAGACGTCATTACAGTCTAATGACGTACACAAGAGACATATATAAGAGACAGGGGATGCAAATCTAGAACCTTGACGGGTGACTTCCTTCCTAACCCAGACGTCTCGAACAGGGACCACAGTAACGGAGTAAGCAAGGACGCGGAAGTAAGAAAGACAAGACGAGGAACGAAGACTCACCGTATGGTATACTATTTCCAGTATATAGGGTGAATTTCAATGTTCCAAGAGCACTCCAGACGGATTTCTAACCGGTAAACAGACTCAGGACCTATGACTCACTATGGTTTTTGCATTCTAACTGCCCTCGTGAGACATCAGTTAAATCGACCGTAAGACAACCCTTGTAGAGGTGGATGGACCAATAGTAATCAACAATAATAATTTAAAACCATTTTCCGTTCATCTCCACGAAACTTAATCGAAGGTCCCAGAAGACTAACAGATGCAGAACATAAGATCAGAACTAAAACAACTTCTGAATCCGAAGGGACCGACGGAAGTTACGTCCTCTGGGTCCAAGCTAGGAACTCAACCTTTCTAGGGGACCTCCTCTTTTACCGTTGAGTGAGGTCATAAGAACGGACCTCTTAAGGTACCTGTCTCCTCGGACCGTCCGATGTCAGGTACCCCAACGTTTCTCAACCTATACTGACTCGCTGATTGTGTGAACACTCGACGTGTACCATACTGAAAGTTTACACGGACTAAACTAAAAGACCGTAAAGTCGAGGGGTCCTGTCGGTATCCCAGCAGGACCCTGGTAGACAAGAACTCACAGAGGGGAACAAAACCTGGATACGGAGTACTTTAGGACAAAGAGACCTAAGAACACCCCCATCACATACTAGGTGACGATGAACCGTATAGGGACGGAGAAGGTAAGAATATAAAATCTTTATCGACTAAGACGAGGATTAGAATTTGAATATCCCGGGGTTTATCAACACCCAAAAAAACACCAAGAGATTGGAGGCGATCCTGGGTCTTCAACTCAGAAGACGTCACTCATCCCCTGTAGGCGTTCTAGGACACCGACGACCATAAGGATTACCTCACGACGACGAAACAGTGATTCGACTAACGGACCGGTCACCAAGAGGGAAGTACACCGGGACTTGAAACTCACGATCATGGGATAAAAACCTAATTCGATCCCATCAGTTTGGACACCAAAAAAGTCATCAGTACATACCTACACTCTCAACCTGATATTTCTTTCGACTCACGACTTTTTAACTACGAAAACTTAACACAACCTCTTCTGAGAACTCTCAGGAAACCTGACGTTCCTCTAGGTCGGTCAGGTAGGATTTCCTTTAGTCAGGACTTATAAGTAACCTTCCTGACTACGACTTCGACTTTGATTAGAAAACCGGTGGACTAAACTTCTCGACTGAGTAAACTTTTCTAGGATAGGACCCTTTCTAACTTCCGTCCTCCTCTTCCCCTGCTGTCTCCTACTGTACCAACCTACCGTAGTGACGGAGTCACCTGTACCCAAACCCACCTGAGACCGTCAACTACTACCTGTCCCTCCGGACCTCACGACGCCAAGTACCCCAACGTTTCTCAACCTGTGCTGACTCGTTGACTTGACTTGACGGGAAAACTGTCTACACCATATTCTAAAAATGATCCCGTTTTTGTGTAAGTACGGGACTTATATATTGGTAGGACAAATTTGGTGTCCAGGAACATTAACAAAGTCCTCATCACAAAAGAGACTCCTGTTTAGGGGCCCCACCACACCACAATGGACGAGACTACTTCAGAAAACGTGACTCTTTAGTCCATCTAACCACCAGACGGATCTAAACCTACAAGTCAGTCGGTCAGAACATGGTTCAAAATTCCGAGGGTCATTGACTGTTCAATCTGCGACCAAGAAGTAGGGTGACGACACGTGGACACTCCGGACACGGGGTACAGACAGGAGAGAAGGTACCCAAATCCAATTGAGTCATCGACATTATGACATAAAGAAAGTTCTATGGTAGATAAAAATTTACGTAGGGTTATGGTCTCTATGTTGAAGAGGGGGGAGTCAAAATAACTCCTTATTAACTGTATGTAGTGACATATTTAAATTCCACATGTCGCAGCACCAAATTAAATGTACACGTCCGTATGGAATAAAATAACACGAAACGAAATGACACGAAGTGTCTATGGTATACAAAATGTTTAATTTCCACAAAATTTTAATCGTTATTCCTTAAAATTTTGATTCCATATATGTAAAAGAAAAGAAAAAAAAAACCAATATTGATATCACATCACATATATAATTGAAAATACACGTGACCCTTTGGTATCGTAAACACACTGAGTGAAAAACACTATTGACCGAAACAAGGACACCAGACCTTTGTTAAGACACTATAGAGACTATCAATGGTTTGGCTCCATCCGGACATACCACTTTACTAATGGTGTCATTCAAATCAATCGAAGGTAGTAGAGGATATCTCTATGATTTGAATACAAACCTCTAGTCATTTTACATCAAAATACCAATCGTGATCTCTAATTTTCTACCTTCACGAGAAATCGTGAACCGTCCCAGAGTCGACCACGGGGTCGAAGTCATCAAAACGAACATACACATTTTCACTGTACCTAAGTGAGGTCTTAGAACGACCGAATCCAGTACTGGTTTAAGTGAACCGAGAAAGGTCACATGACGAAAGGAAGATTATATGAATTAAGAGTTCCTACCGTAACGGTGGTAGAATGGTCATTATAGTATTTTATAAAAACAAGTCGAGACCCGAAGGGAGTACCGAGTCGTCATTTCTTAGACGGACGATTGCGTCCTCTGCGCCCAAGCTAGGGACCCAGTTCTTCTAGGGGACTTCCTCCCTTACCGACGGGTGAAGCCATAAGAACGGACCTCTTAGGGTACTTGTCTCTGACCGCCCCGATCTCAGGCACCCCAACGTTTTCTCAATCTGCACTGAACCGCTGATTTGCTGCTGAGGGGAGAAGAGAGGACGAAGGTCGTTGAACGAACTAAGGACTAGCATGAAAATACTACACCTATAACGGTCCGCAGCAGTCGGACGAACCATACCAAACCACCGAAGTGACTAGAAACCTTATAACACTCAGGACCTTCGAAGTGACGTCTTGACAGGTACAGGTAAACAGACAAAAGGGTACACTTCAGTTAAGACAAATTCATACACAGAAATTACAATTACGGGGTTTCGGTAAGTGATGTACATTTAGAAATTTCAGGACAATTTATGAGGTAAAACGATTGAAGAGACCCATATGGAAATAAGAGTCCCGTCAACTCCAACTCCACATCAAACAACAGACGATCTCTTCCGTGACCGTTGGGTGAGGTCATGAGAACGGACCTTTTAGGGTACCTGTCTTCTCGGACGATCCGACGTCAGGTACCCCAGCGATTCTCAGCCCGTCTCGCTGAAGTGAAAGTGAAAAGTGAAAGTACGTAACCTCTTTCTTTACCGTTGGGTGAGGTCACCTCTTAGGATCCCTTCCGCCTCGGACCACCCGACGGTAGATACTCCAGAGTGTCTCAGCCCGTACTGACTTCGCTGAATCGTCGTCGTCGTCGTCCTTTACATTCTAAGAGGGGAGAGGGAAAAAAGACTCCACTTTAACTAGTAAGAAAATTACTCCACTTTAACTAGTAAGAAAATTAAAAATAACAAATAACAAAAATCGACGTAACCCAGAAGCAACCGAAGGACGTCCGAATCAACGGGACCTCCGTACCCTAGAATCAAGGGCTGATCCGTAACTTACGTGTGGGAGACGTAACCTTCCGTCTGAGAATTTGTGACCTGACGGTCCCTTCAGGGGTTCAAAGATTATTCATGACAAGTAGTCTTTAAAGGTCCGACGTCTCTGTCCCACAACAGGACATAAAGTGGGCAGTGACAGAGTACTCCACATGAGATAACAAATATCAAACATCTCCGAGTGGACCCTTGAGGGTAGATATACAGGTCCGGTCAACTTCGGTCTATCGATATTGAAACTGAAGTACACTCAGGTAAAGACCCGAAGGATCTCGAAATTAACATAACCTACCTATGTGTTCGGTACCTAAAATGGACTGTAGACATTCAATGACCAGAATAATTGATGAATCGATTAGAGACGACGACGACGACGATTCAGCGAAGTCAGCACAGGCTGAGACGCTGGGGTATCTGCCTTCGGGTGGTCCGAGGGGGTAGGGACCCTAAGAGGCCCGTTCTTCTGACCTCACCCAACGGTAAAGGAAGAGGTTACGTACTTTCACTTTTCACTTTCGATTAGAGATCACTAGAATTAAATTGGTCTAGGGATTTTGATTCAAATTTTCTTAGGGCAGTTTAGATTTGTCATAGACGAAAGGGATGGAGTGTAAATTTAGACGAAGAAATAAAAAATTATATTTAAAATTTTTATAATAAAATAAATATTTCATGAACCATCAAAACCCAGAAGTAACGACGTACCCGAAAGAGATCAACACTACTCGACCCCGATGAGTAGAAACACCACACGCCCGGAGAGTGACACCGAAGAGAACACCGGGTGTCCGAGAACCGTACACCCGAAATCAACGGACACCGTACACTTTAGAAGGACCTGGTCCCTAGTTTGGACACAGGGGACGTAACCTTCCGTCTAAGAATGGGTGGTATGGTGGTCCCTTCAGGCCGAAGAAATAAAAATTTGTTTAACTTTTTTTGTGTGTGTGTGTGAATAAACCGACGTAACCCAGAATCAAAACCGTACACACGAAATCAAGGGACTGGTTCCTAACTTAGACCCGAAGACGGAACCCTCACACCGCACAATAGGTGACCTGGTGGTCCTTTCAGGGTATTTGGACGAAGAATTACAACTAGAGGAACACCGAGGGAATCAGATTTGAGATTAAAAGAGTTTCGGAAGTAAGAGTCTTCCCATCGAAGTAGTAAATTCAAGGACACAGTTTTCACTTCAGGGCACCTGGTACCATCAGTCAGTAGCAGAATTTATGTTCGACGGGTGACACCGGACCGTCTCGTGGTTCTGACTGGGGTTCTCTCGTGGTCTTGGGACTCAGATCCGGGAGGAAAGAAGTTTCCTAAGAAACTGGACAAAAGGGCGGGTGGTCTTAGCATACAATGGAATAAGACTCAGAATTTGTCCTGATCACTGTCGACGACTAAAGAGAAGTCTCAACTCATGAGTGACTTCGGACGGTCCGAGGAGAGACAGGAACCTTAAGAGGTCCCTTCTTATGACCTCACCCAATGGTAAAGGAGGAGGTCCCTTAGAAGGGTTGTGCCTAGCTTGGGTGTAGAGAACCCAGAGGACGTAACCGTCCGCTAAGAAATAGTGATCACGGTGCACCCTTCAGCTCATGAAATCATCAACCGTTGAGAAGTACCGAAACATTAAACCTGTCTGGGTCAACAATCGAGAGTCTCACGGATAAAAGTGAACTCACAAGGGTTTAGGGATCTATAGATAGTCAGAGTAAAACAGGTCGGAAAAATAGGTGGAGCCAATAACGGGAATTTAAAGAGGACCGCAACACACAACCCTCCACGACCTTAGACTAACGAAACGTCAAACAATAGTCTCATGATCCGTACCGGGGTACGGATTCAAAAGACTATATCAGTAGATTTAAATTGGAACACAAAAATAGGATTTGTCGTAACTTGCTACAAGATTAAGAAGTACTCCGGCGTAACCTAATCTAATAAAAAGGACTCGAAGAAGTAAACGGGTACAATATTTGGTGACACTAGAGTCCAATTGACTTACCCACTTGGGACTTCAGACTTTCCCGGATTAATCGTGTATTGAATCACTGAAGGTTTCAATGAACATTCTTTCCCCACTTTTCTGTCATTCAAGAACTTTTAGGATCAAATTATTACATATCGTGAACATAAAAAAGTCATAAAACTAAAATTAATCTCTTTCTATACTTTCCATTTTCCGTGCTCTTTATCGAAACCGATTTTTTATGAATAAAAGAACTTTATTCATTTAATTGAGGAAACAAAAGAGAAAAAATTTATCCCAATGTGTAGCAAAACCTTACTGACATATAGTAGACCTAATGCACCGACATACAACTAACTTAATCGCAACTCTCCTTCCAATGTCGATCTCCGAACACCTTACTCTGCATTTTCAGATAATTGTTCTTTCCATTCTCCCCTGGATACATTGTATCGGAAAAACTTCTCAAACACGACGGATTTCTACTTCTTACAAAGATGATTGTCAAAAGATAAAATAACTTCATATCAACTAAATGTGATACGGCTAAGAACGATATATTACTTCAGTAGTCAATATACATATGTATGTAAGAAAAAAAAATTCAAAGTTCAATTCAAAATAACTCCTGGAACGACATCGAGTCCTCTGTCGGAGAACCTATCCAGACTCCTTGACCAGGACATGCAAGAAAAAATATAAGAAAAGGTAACACCGAATAGTGTCCTATAACTTATTCAAACGACATAACATGTCATCTTGGTACAACAAAATGATTCTCGAAAGTCTTCAACTTCAACTAGAATTTCAATTTAGAAATAACTTAGTACTAAGGTATAGAGAAAAAAAAACGTAGAAACTAAAAAACCAAGAAACATGTATTACTGATTACACTAAGTAACAATCCTAGTAGTCGGTAACGTAGGACGTATAAGTCATTCTGAGGGTTTGATAAACGATAAGGACTTTTGGTACTAAACCTTCTGAACTGTCTTCATGAGTTTTCACTATGACACGTTTAATTGATAGGTATCCGATAACTAGGAAAACGGTCTTTTGTTTATGAAAAGTCTAGAGGAGGAGAGGTAACAATTTCAGACACAATTATGTCCACAACTGATCAAAGATCTTAAAAATTGAAAGTAAAGTCAGACTTTATAAATTCCGGTAAAGAGAAGCAGACAGTAACTAAGAACCCCCTACATCCCACAAAGTTTTGACAAAAAAAGTATTACGTAACACAATACTACACTTAGGTTTTACGAAATCCCACTTTTGACTTGTAAAAAACTAACTATATGATCTATCTTATTATTAGGATACCCTTTCTTATTTAAAAACTTTTAATATATGTGTCATCTGTACCATATCGTCTTTTATAAGGAGTACCTTATAATTTAAATCAGTAAATTTCATCTCAGTTTACTTGACCGTACTCTAATCAAAACTTTAATGACAAAATCTATAAACAGTATTTCGTCTTATATTAAAAATAAAGGTAAAATGACACGTTGGTATCTAAATACCCCCTGTTTTTGGAATCCTTAAAAATTAATAGTCACTTTATATATGTAATTAATGATCATCATTATCTTTCATGTTCATTACAATGTAATTATAATACCTAGGGACTGGATTCTTTTTTATAGGTTGATATGGGCCAAATAATATTAGGACTGTGAACAGAGTTTTACTACCCGTACGCCACACAACTCCGGTCTACCGTCAGCTAAAGCCCTCAATTACCTTTCATTCTTCACCACCGTACTGGTGTCGTATATCTGTATGTTGAAAAATAGGGTCCCGAAAAATAAAAAAGAATAAGACTGTGGGATGATGTTCGTACCGGGTCTTATCGTGAAAGGTCAGTTTGGGAGATACTATTACTTTCACAAGATATAGACGAAACAGGTCATACCACCGGTGGTCGGTGTACAGACACTTGATCTGTGAACCTTACACCTAGTACGTTTATCTGTACGACATTTATTTTTGTGTTACCGACAAACTTCTGAATGACACCTCTTTATCCCTACACTTTATAGAGTTAATGTACAGTCATAAAACCGATACTACCCAATTAAGTTTATATAATTTTAATTAACATGAATAAAAAGAAAAATTTATATTGTTGATTTTTTAAATTTTTATCTAAACACCGAACATAAAGACCAAGATTACTATAAAGGTAACCCAGTACAACAGAGGCTTTATCTATGACATAAAAGAAATTGGAAAATATCAAGTAATAACTGGTCTCTGTATAATTATGTAATCAGAAAACATGTACTTGCAATAACTACTCTTTACAAAGTCATAAGTGAATGTGTTGTTTAACGAACGGTGTCCCTAGTCAAAGAAGGCTTTAGGGGCAGTTATTACACGACTAACTAGTTTCTCCTTCCCTGTGCGACGGTTGTTGTTCATAAGTCTTTCTGAGGGTAAAATTTTTATTATAACAATTTAAAGCATTATAAAATTATCGATTGTCATAGTTATTATATTTTCAATTCGAAACTATAATGCCTTAAAGTCGATCTCTAAACAAATCGGTTCTCACAATACCTTCCGAAATTTTTGAGATTTCGTCATATCACAAAAGAAGACAGTAGGGGATGAAGACCTAAAAAGATGAGAAAACGTGGTGTGCCGTACACCCCAGAATCAAAGGACTGGTCCCCGCCTTGGGTGCAGGGGACGTAACCTTCGTGTCTCAGAATTGACGACCTGGTGATCCTTTCAGGGAACCTAACAAGACAAGAAGTTCACCTAAGATATAGGTAGAATTGAATTACAAAACATCATAAATTTTAAAAATACATTAGTTTGGATAACCATAAAAGTCCCAAAGACGACCAACAGTGTCAAAACTCTTTTGAACGAGTAAGAGAGTTAATATAAAGTATAAATTTAGATAGAAAATAACGTCACATTCGAGACTCCTCGGTTCAGAAGGAAAAATGGAGATTAAACAATCGGTGAACAAAATCATTACAGACAACCTTTTAATTAACGAGGTCATTACACTTTACAGTGGAAATAATATATGGCTTAAGACTATACATTAACTCAGACAAAGACATTAATTATTTACAAACTTTTTACTTAAAGACATAGTCTATCAGGTTCCAAATCGTCACTTCCCTTAACGTTACTCATATTTGAGAAGATGGTAAAACGAAATGAGTAATTCCGTGTAAAAACAAATACAATATAAAAGTAAATACTAACACCGATTAGACCAATCCAATTTATATCCTAAAGGAATTATACCTTAATTAACTTTTAGACTTGAAACTATTGACGTACTTGTGAACCTCGAAATTCGTACCACTTTACAAATGTATTAAAAAAAAATTAGATTTCTCTAGTTTATCTAGTACACTAAGAATGACTAATGTAACATCCACTAAACATTCAGTCTACGAGGTTGTCCCCTACAAGAAGAACTACTTCGAGACTTCGTGCAATTCCTCTGAGTCGGAGGTCTTTGCCAGGTCTTGACCTAACTTAATGAATCGCCATTCGAAGACATATATTCGACTTTTGACTTAAGAACCTTTCTAAAAACATTTTTAAATTTATGAAAACTTTCCTTGAACCTGTTTTATCGGTGTTTAAACAAATCACCATCTGTTTAGGGTACCTGCCTCCTCGGACCATCCGATGTCAGGTATCCCAGCGATTCTCAGCTTGTGCTGACTCGTTGAAGTGAAAGTGAAAAGTGAAACTACGTAACCTCTTCCTTTACCGTTGGGTGAGGTCACAAGAACGGACCTCTTAGGATCCCTGTCTCCTCGGACAACCCGACGGTAGATACCCGAACGTGTCTCAACCTGCACTGACTGCGCTGGATCGTCGTCGTCGTCGTCTGTTTGAACTTTCACTTAATCAGTGATTTACTCCTTTTGACACCAAAAATTTTAAAGTAGTGGAGATTACTCTATCGTCCACACTGACTCTAATACATATGAAGGAATCTCGAGGACAGTAAGAAACAGTTTTAATAAAGTACGATGGAATAAGACCTATCCGATCCAATTCGACACCTTTGTTTGTTGGGACTTTGGAGTCACCGAATTTTGTCTTCGAGTAAAGAGTGAGTACGACATTTAGTCAGCGTCTGTTGAAGTAAGAGTGAAACCGTCGGTCCGTCTACCTCGACGGTGGTAGACCTCATAACAGTCATAACATTTCTCTTCTTTTCATAGTCCTAGTGGACCCGAGAATTTAAAGACGAGTCTTTTCTACACACCCAGTCCGACGTAACCAGTCTCGTTCAGTGTACCGGAGGGGATTGAAATTCCTCTGTCCTGTATGTCGGTATACTTCCTTGTCGATGGACAACTATCGTGACTACTGATGTAAATGAAATTTCAACGAACAAGTAAACAGATTGGATGATCTATCACTTGAGGAACTGATATCCTGGACTCAATAGAACGAGAAGGAGAGATGATAATATATTTTGTATCAAAGACATATATAAATACGAGTAAAGTACAGGTTTATATAATGATAAATCTCATGGAAAGTTTTTGTAAACCTACAATAGTCTCTAATCATTAATTGTATTACAATAAAAAGAGTGAATAGTTACCTTAAAGATGTCATTATCAACATAATACTTCTACAAGAACATAGTCATTTTCTAACTCAAAACGTACAAAAAACTTTGTATTTATATGTATAAGGTTTGGATCGATTATCTCGTTATTTACTCATGAAATGTGAAGACCGTCTCAAGTAAGAAGGAAAAACCATTTCTTGTATTTAAAAGTGTTCCAACAGAACCATTAAAACTCTCCAATAAAACCGGGTGTGAGACCATCTAGACAACTATTTAAAAGAAAAATGGAGTAACTCATTCTCTTTGAAATTACACTGGGAAAAAGGAAGAAACACGAACACTACAACCACAACACAAGTTAAGGTTAAAAAAAATAACATCCTTTAGAATTTAATTTTAATGAAATGGGTAAACTACTTTCAAACAATTTTGATCCACGAATGAGTCGTACATGGTCCTGACACAGTGTCACGAGTCTTGTGACAGTCGGGAGAAACGCACTCGGAAGGTGGACAAACCGTTTGACATCGGTAACTGTCTCCGAGTCACTCCCATACTTATAATCGAGATGGACAATTTTTAGTCGTGTACACTAAAAAATCTACCTTTATCTTCACAATCATTGAAGATTGACAGGGGACTGTCTAATAAAGACGCAAGAGACCTCTAGTGACCGGATTCGTCAGAAACACGGACGAATATAACATGACGGTAACGACCTGGTAACGATGTATATCACACGTTTAATCTTAAACATTAATCTAAGAGTTGACTGGTTTTTCTCGCAAATTAGAATTTCAACAGTAATCGAAAAAACCCTTCATTCTCACGATTTCAAGAAAAATACCATATCACCCAGAACGGAATTTAGTCACAAAAACTATAAGTGAAACCACGTTGAATTGGGACACTTCCACAAAGGTCTGCGAGGGAGGTAGTTGCTCGAGAAATAGAATGTGACATACACGATTGTAGTGTACCCCTACACCAAATTATCATATAGAATCTAGTGGTCTAAAGGAAACTATCAAGTATATGAACAATACACGTGTACGATACATCCCTCATACTGAACGTTTCTCAACTTAGAATGGTAAATTCCACTGATATATGAAGAATTTGAAATATACACTTACATTACAAAATACGTACATCGAATAGGTCATGAGTTAAATATACTATTAACTTGTACCAAAAGTTGAACTCGACCATATGTAACAAGAATAGACTAATTCCTCACTTTCCTCCCGTCTTCAGATATTGAAAAAGAGTTTTCATCATCTATATTAATACTAAAATACTTTGTCACGGGTAAATTCAGTCCTTGACCACATTTGGTCTTCCGACTATGAATCTTTCACGGAAATTTTAAAAAAAATTTGTCGTAGGACACTTCAAATCATACCGACAATGACGGTTTTATGATAATGGACATCATGAAACCAACGTATAAGGACTACATTTATTCTTACTAATCATTAAAATCGCATTTTCTTTCTTTAGACGTCACCCTCTTTCCCTTTTTCGTGTAAAGAAAATTTAATTCTTTTTATGGAAGAAGGGTGGATCAATTTCATGACTATCACTAACGATTAAAAAATTTTATTTTTTAACATAGGTTGGATTGTTGTAAAATCGGTAAAAATTCACAAGTCAAGACACCCAATCGAACAACTACATTTTGAAAAATCATCGAAGTTCTATTATTCACCATAGTTTATGGTCAATAACGTCGTCATGACTACATTCATGATATTTTGTATTTTACTTCACGACGATATGATTCAGAATTTTAGGTAAACCCGTTGTTAACATATAAAGATTATTGTCTAATCTCAAATTACCATACTACAAGAAATTTACGTAACTCAAGTCAAGTCAGTGAGTCAGTACAGGTTGAGAAACACTGGGTTACTTGACGTCGTGTGGTCCGGAGGGACAGGTAGTGGTTGAGGGCTTCAAATGAGTCTGAGTACAGGTAATCCAGTAACTACGGTAGGTTGGTAGAATAGGAGACAACAGGTGAACAGGAGGACGGAAGTTAGAAAGGGTCGTAGTCCCAGAAAAGTCCACTCAGTCGAGAAGCGTAGTCCACCGGTTTCATAACCTCAAAGTCGAAGTTGTAATCAGGAAGGTTACTTGTGAGTCCTGACTAGAAGAAATCCTACCTGACCAACCTAGAGGAATGTCAGGTTCCCTGAGAGTCCTCAGAAGAGGTTGTGGTGTCAAGTTTTCGTAGTTAAGAAGTCACGAGTCGAACGAAATATCAGGTCGAGAGTGTAGGCATGTACTGGTGACCTTTTTGGTATCGGAACTGATCTGTCTGGAAACAACCGTTTATTACAGAGACGAAAACTTATAAGACAGATCCAACCAGTATTGAAATGAAGGTTTCTCATTCGCAGAAAATTAAAGTACCGACGTCGGTGGTAGACGTCACTAAAACCTCGGGGGAGTTTATTTCAGACTGTGACAAAGGTAACAAAGGAGTAGATAAACGGTACTTCACTGCCCTGGTGTACGGTACTAGAATCAAAAAAATTACAACTCGAAATTCGGTTGAAAAAGTGAGAGGAGAAAGTGAAAGTAGTTCTCTGACAAATCAAGAAGAAGTGAAAGACGGTATTCACGTAATGGGGTCTCTTTTGTTTAGTGACCCTCGAAATCATCGACCTCTTTCACCCTGAACTAAACCCGGAAACTTCCAGTTTTTACTCTGTCTTCATTCACAAGAACAAGTCTTCCTATTCTTCTCCCGGACCATTTTTAACCACCGGGACAGGAACGTGTCGATTCAGACAAGAACAAAGACCCAAAAGTCTTGGTACATAACATGACATAACAACTCACTATGCAT
The DNA here is from genome assembly GCA_006410555.1 of Capra ibex. NCBI lineage: Eukaryota > Metazoa > Chordata > Mammalia > Artiodactyla > Bovidae > Capra > Capra ibex. The sequence continues at coordinate 32,739,739 of SJYO01037955.1, forward strand.
ACGGATCCCTCAGTCTAACACACATTTCTTTTTTCTTACTAATTGGATACAACCAGACTACCAAATGGAGACTCTACCTCTTCTAATTTCTTTTGGTACATTTCAGGACTACATACTATCCTTACTGCACATTAAAATCGTATTTCTTTCCTCAGACCTCATTTCGAAAGAAGAAATGGACCCCACCCTCCGACTTATAGGTCATTAAGTAGAATGATAATAAACACCACACACATGACAACAACAAGTAAGTAAGTCAACACAGACTCAGAAACTTCGGGGTACTTGACATCGTGTGGTCCGAAAGGACAGGAAATGATATAGGACCTCAAACGAGTTTGAGTACACGTAACTAAGTCACTACGGTAGGTTGGTAGAGTAGGAGACAACAGGGGAAGAGGAGGACGGGAGTTAGAAAGGATCGTAGTCCCAGAAAAGTTTACTTTACCGAAAAACGTAGTCCACCGACTTCATAACCTCGAAGTCGTAGTCAGGAAGGTTACTTATAAGTCCTGACTAAAGGAAATCTTAACTGACCAAACTAGAGGACCGTCAGGTTCCCTGAGAAGTTCTCAGAAGGGGTCGTGGTGTCAAGTTTTAGTAGTTAAGAAACCACGAGTCGCCACATATATACATACGGACAATTTTGATGGTTAAAAGTATATAATGAATGATGAACAATTATTTTTTTAATTACATATAGAACCTCCGTTTCTGATTCTTCAAATAAATTTCTGATGGTAAAACTCTTATCAACCAAACGAAAGACTTCAGAATTTGTACATTAACTAGTAAAACCAGTGTTCTACAGTGACCTCACGGTTTAAATACTTGTGTCGACGAAAAAAACTTTTATACTACAGTTCTTTCTACCTTCAAAAAATATCACTTTAATAAATCCACGGACGGTCACACAGACAAAGTGACTTCATTAACAACCCGTCACCCTATATTCATTGCAATTCTTGACACATTTGAAGAGTCAAAGGAAGAAATTGTTTTTACTCGATACTTACATATACAAATTTTATACCAATATATTGAATTTCAGAAAAGTGTATCATTTATTAAATCCCACTTACTGTTATGTTTAGTATCTTTGTAGAAAATTAGATCTTACAACTTATCATAAGTAAGTAACCCCCAAACAACGTCACATAAATTTTCTGTAACTTGTAGACGGATTTTACTTCGTCGATTTAGAAATCATTTATCACATCCAATTTGGAAACCCGAAGGGACCACCGAGTCTGACATTTCTTAGGTGAACGTTACGCCCTCTGGACCCAAGTTAGGGTCTCAACCCTTCTAGGGGATCCTCCTCCCGTACCGTTAGGTGAGGTCATAAGAACGAACCTCTTAAGGGTACCTGTCTCCTCGGACCACCCGGTGTCGGGCACCCCAGTGTGCTGACTCGTGTGTGTCGCATGATTTGGAAACGACATAGAAGAGAAGTGACAGGTCGAGCGGCGGAGAGTACGGTCAAATATGACAGTAGAATTTATACGATTACAGTCTCCATTGAAGTAAGAAACATAAATCGAATTAAATCAATAAACTTTTATTTTCCGTCTTAACATTTAGTCGATTTTGTTTTTAAATTTTTATTTCAACTTGTTTTCCGGGTCCTCTTATTTTCTATCGTTACAGTCCCACGATTCTGTGAAACTGGTGAGTCAATAAAATAACATGGAAAAAACCTCATGAGTTTCATCACAATTTGTTGTAAATGTACAATGGATATGAGCAAGTCGAAAGACGAATACCTTAAAGTAAATTTTTTATATAGACTCCTCTAGACTTGTTGTAAAAACAACCTCACTTGTGTGTTCTAAACGGGAAAAGATCCCTTAACGAAGTTTTCTACTACAGACTCAGAAAAAAAAAAAAAAAAAAACCAGTGAAGGAGACTCCGTCTTTACTAACGGCCACTCTTCCAGGTCAGTATTTACCTTGTGTAATAAAACCCGAGAAGAGAAAAAATCATCGTTGTGATTCGATTGTATAAAATCTAAACTCTTTGGACAGTGTACTTGAAACATTCGTGATGAACAAGACAACCAACGTTACACTCTCAATTAACACCTATACTACACCTATTTGAAAAAATCGTACTGAAGACATGGTATCTGTCATACCTTTATTTACCCATAATCGACAAATATTGTTTCTCTCCCTTTTTCAGTGACATATGATCGTAACCTCCCTAAGAAAAAAAATCCAGACGTTTCTTTTTTAGACACTCTCAGAGTCTTATTAGAATTTTTAGAGGGGGTAGGGGGTAATAAACTCTTATCTACCGGTTCTACAATAAACTCTGGAACTAATGGGAGGACTAACTGATCACTCAACGGTCCCTTATCATGAAGAAACTATTGACTGTCTAATAATAATATTCATATCAATTAGAATCTAAACTTGATATTAAAAAATACCCGAAAACATTTAAACTGACAACTAATAAAATACAAATAATTTAAAGGTTTTCAGTACATTCTCACAGTCTTCTGTGTCGGATCGGTTCAGAACAGATCACAGAATCCGACGGACGGTGGACGGTCACTGTAATGTTTTTTTTTACTTTATGTTTGAGACTACTTTCCATCTCGTCCGTTCGTAAATAACCTCTCTATCACCCAACCATGTTGTCACCCTTTTTTTACTTGCGGTACTGATCGGAACTTTTCAACACACGGGAAATTGTAGTTTGAGTCCTATAAAGAATAAGGAAACCCGAGAACCAAGCATAACAAGAATACCGGAATAAATGTAGAATAAGATCGGTCATGACAATATAATACTTATAAAAAGGGAAGTGAACTACATTTTAAAGATCTCAATCTTCATACAGAATGATTATGACGTAAGAGTCATGGAGTATACTAAAAAATCTAGTAATAATTTTCCTATTTAAGAACGACGGTTTCACGACTAAGAACGTGTGCCCATTTATTATCGATTGCAAATAACTCTTGTGTGGAACAAGGTCAGAGATAAGATTCTTGAGCTATATAGAAATTGAATTAGAAGTATTATTGGGAATACTCGACCTTTCTCAACAAAAACAACGAAATGTATCGCCTATGTCTCCTTATCTCTTCAACAAAACGGGTCCCAACGTGTCACTCCTTTACTGGTTTAACCTTAAATCTAGGTTCATCAGACCGAGGTCTTGAACGAGAGTGTGGGAAAAATGACACGAGATCACGAAGGAGTTCAACGACAAGTACCAAAGAGAAAAAACAAAAACAATTACTAAAAAAATTGTAATTTACATCCACACCCGATTAAATTATGGTTTTTAACTTTTGTTCATCTTAAAGTAAATAATGACTCAATATAAAAAGAAAACATGACAATTCAAAATTTTAGATTATTCCGGAGTCTATATAAAGTCGAGGAAAGTAAAAAACTTCAATAGTTCTTTTAACTTACGTCACTACTAAAATAAAATAAAAAACACCTTCGACTAAACGGTACCAAAAAATAAACTTTTCAAACAAAAGAGAGACATATATAAAGACACACCGGTTCGAAACACTAGGATCAAAGGGTTAGTCTCTGACTTAGACGTAGGGAACGTCACCTTCATACCTCAGAATTGGTGACCAGGTGGTCACCAAATGACAAAGATAACTAAGGGGGGGTGGGGAATCAAAACCCAGTGTTTTGACGAAGAAACGTTCTGATCATTAAAAATAATCTACGACCTGTGACACTGACGGTACAACAACACACGACTTAAAACAAACAGAAATTTCTGGCAACTTTAAACAAAACGATCCGTTTAGTTAAACATGGACGAACCAATACAATTAACAAAACTACAAACCCAAGGTGTATTCAATTCACTTTTTTTGAAGAACTGGCAAAGGAACGTACGTCAAGAGATGACTTTACATTCCTTTTGTAAGACGAAAATTTTATTTAACAGCACCCAGTACTCTTCATCTACACCATATCATTACACTTCGTCTTCTAGTTCCCGTTCACTGTACTTGATGGTGATTGGTGTGGTTCCGACCAGAAGAAGTTTCTTTCACTACAACACACATACCACCTCAACCTTCCCTCCAGAGACAATACTCGAGGAAGACCTTTTGGTTTCCTAAGTAAGGTTGTTCATGACAAGGGACAATCTGGTCATTGACTTTCGTCGTGAGCTGCTTTTCGTGGACCTTAATCAGTTGTCTTTTACACATTAGAAGGTAGTCCTATTGTCGTACAAAGAAACTACTGGTCGGTCTTTGACAGTGTCGAACCGGCCGTTCAAGACTGAACAGGTGGTATAAAGGGTCTGTCACGTGGAAGTCTAAAGGTAAATAAAACCACAAATGTCTTAAAAAAATTGTCTTTTTTAAAGTGAAGGGACCTTCTGACATTCTCCCTGGACCTTGTCAAGAAACGAGATTTTCTATTTAAACCTTTCTACGTTAATACTGCAACGGACTTTTTACCGTTTGCCATCACCTTGTTTTACCACTTATACAACAAGTCATTTCAAGAATCATTTTTACTTTTACACTTTTTGTACAGGAAATAAAAGTGAATTTGGTTTCCTTGAAAAACCCGTTGGGCCATCAATTACTGACGACATCATCTGTCATTATGTCACAAAAAAGAGTTATAATGCTTTAAAGTCAGAATGTCGAAAACATATATTATCATTCACGGATACCAACTAGAGATGACACAGGGTTAAATCTTCGATTGATATCATAAAAAAAGTTTAATGGGTTTATCAATTTACAAGTAACCTCTAAGTAAACTTTTGATGTCTTTTATGTTCTTTCTTTTAAACAGTGTATATTAGGGTTTCTATTAGTTCTAATAAAATAACATAAAGGAAGACCAGAAGATATGTCTTTTTTTAACAAAGTCACTTTTTATAAACTAAAAATCACAAAGACAGAACTTTCCCTTACACGTATCTATCGTTCTAACTTTACTATTTTTACTAAACAGGTAGACATTAATCAAAATATAATAAACAGTAGTTTCTTATTGTAAACGGATTGTTCGAAAGTAGCTTCTTCCGTTACCGTGTGTGTGTGTGGGGGTTGGGGGGGGGGGGGGGGGGGGGGGGGGGGGGGGGGGGGGAGGGGAGGGGGGNGTCATGAGAACGGACCTTTTAGGGTACCTACCTCCTCGGACCATCCGACGTCAGGTCCCCCAACGACTCTCAGTCTGTGTTGACTAGCTGAAGTGAAAGTGAAAAGTCAAAGTACGTAACCTCTTCCTTTACCGTTGGGTGAGGTCACAAGAACGGACCTCTTAGGGTCCCTGCCCCGTCGGACTACCCGACGGCAGATACCCCAGTGTCTCAGTCTGTGCTGACTTCGCTGAATCGTCGTCGTCGTTGTTTCGAAAGTATCGAAATATCCGGTCCATATACATCGTCGAAGTCCTTACTGTATAAGTAGTCCTTTGAAAAATTGAGAAAAGAGACAACGTCTAACTACAAATTATCCTTTCTTTCAAGTATCAAACGATAACCGACGAAAAACTGTTATCGATCTCTCTTCCGTTTGTATTAAATTATAAACCGAATAAAGGTGTAATCCCCTTGACCAATCCTCTGACGAAAGTCAAGGCAGAAAACTCATTGACAAAATGGACTTTTAGTAAACGGTCCACGAATCTTTGGTTTCCGGAACCGGGAGTTCCCCAAGTACCAAATCAATCGTTCTTTTGTTGACCTAAAAGATGACAAAGAGACCTCCTTTTTTACAGTCTACAATGACACGTAAAATTATTATGTCTTAAATTATTTTAATCGTCGATTATGGATAGGAAAGATTGAAGACCTTAAAAAACAAATCCACTCTGTACCTTAGGTAATTTTAACGTAATAGTCAATTCTTTGCACGCCCTTGCTAATCGATTTTTGGACCATCTTTTCCCGCATGACTGTTGTCTCTTTGTCTTGAAGGAGGAGAAACTGTACTGCTGTGTGGGGGAGTGGTTGTTGTCGTAATTCGTCGCGGAGTAGTTCTTCCACGTCCTTCGGCAAGAGCTGTTCACCCACTTGCTGGGAGTGGCGTACCTGTTCGCGGACAACCGGGAGGAGATGGACCGGGTGCGAAGTCTGCAGGACCTCTTGCGCAAACGCGGGGACGACCTGCTCGTCATGCTGCATCGGTGGTTCGCCCACGCCGTCGAGGACCTGAACCTGGGACTCCACCTCACAGACTTCCGGCCCTGGTTGCTCCACGACACCCGCCACCACCGGCGGAAGTGGTTCACTGGGACGGGACTTGGTGCGCAGGGGGACGAGAGCGCCCTTGGTCAGGAAAAAGAAGATACCTGAAGACCCAAAGACGTCAAACATGAAGGTGTGACATTAACCGAAAACAAAGGACTTTACCACCCACCGAATAAGAAAACACATACATACGTCCTAAGACGACCATGCTCTCCGGAAGGAGAAAGACAAAACTTTTTTCAAACTGACGGTATAACCGTAAGGTAAGGAACAACGGTAGGAGTGACAAGGGACAACGCCCAAAGACCACACGAAACTGAAAGTTTCATGGTGGCCAGAGGAGCGGACGTGTAGAAAACCTAATGGAGTCCGACTCAAAAAGGGCATACACGCACAGGTAGATTACAAGACGGACGTTAAGTCTGTCTTCAGTGTTTTACCGGAAATTGAGTGGTTTCCATTTATAGACATAGATAACCCTGTAAAATATGTATCTGGAGTCAACTCTACATATGAATCGTTTAATAAAAATTTAACTTTATGTGTCATTCATTATATTTCACGGGGAACTAAAACGGAGGGTACATTTAGATAACATAATAATGTGAACAATATTAAAATTGATAATTCAGTATTTCCAGGTCAACAGAGTGTGTCGGTCAAACCCTACTCGACGTAAGGTCAATACGACATATATCAAACTTCATATATATTTAACAAGGAAGAAGACCGGTGGGGACGGGTAGAATCATAAAACGTCCTAAATTAACCAACATGTGGACCACGGGGAATGAACGATGTCAGTAATATTAAACCACCGTTTTATCTGGAGAGTAGTAATTCCTCTCTTTTCTACATACCGAGTCAACCAGGGTTGTAAAAAACTCGACACGGTAAGTACCATGAGAAACGGATACATAGAGGAAAAACCTAAAAAAAAAAAAAAAAAACCAGAATAAAAATAGTAAAGATATCTCTTCTCCGAACACTGGTCATGATTAGAGCTCATGTCAAAATAGAAAAAGACAGGTGTCCATTTAATTACAGACGAGAAGTTATAGATGAGTGTGAAAGAACCCCCTTTTGTTAGTTTACAGTCATGATCGTCTACAACGTACATTTAGCAATCGTTCATTACTGATGTTGAGTCTACTAATTCTTAAAACATTGTCTTTCGAGATGACACAAAATTAAAAATATATGTTAATACTATTAATCGTGTCAGATTCTAATATTTGGAAACGAAAAATTTCAAATAAAAATGATAAAGAAATAGTGACAAATAACCTAGTGGTAACCAAAGTATTACATTTATCATATATAACTTGTTTAATTTACAGTTTAAAAAATAATGGTATCAAGTACAATGATCACCCCGAAAGTCCACAAATCTCCAAAAAAACCAATTGGAAGTTACGTTTTCATGATCTACCACATATTGAGATCTCAACTCAAAATTCCCTAAGGGATTATACATATGATAGAAAAATAGACTTCATTATTTATTTGATACTAGAACTTTCACGGACTTAGTCTCATTCGTACAATAAACATAAAAACATAAGACTAAAATCACCAGAATCACAAAATAGACTACTTCAAAATGAATCGGAATCACATCGCACCGTCATAAAGATGTTTCCCCAACCTTTTGAAAGAATAACCAAGTCTATCATTTATAACTATAAAATCCGAAACACTCGATATGTGACAACGTCGATGAGTTGAGACAAACTCACTTTCAACGACAACTGTCATGTCTATGTACCCACTCCCACATCAGGTCATTTTGAAGTAAATGTTTTTGTCCGTCGACCGGTACTCGTTACCAAATGGTTAGGGATAAAATTAAGTGCTTCTTTCAGTCTAAAAAGACAGGTAATTTTATTGGAGAAAATGGAGGTTTACTATAATAACCACCACTAATTCATATCTTTCATAAATAACAAAGAAGGGTATTTTACTTTGAATGTGGTACAGGATCTTAAAGAAAAATCCACTTGTAAATGACGAAAAGAGGACTTTTCTAAAATCTTCACTCCATGACCTACAAAGACTCCATAAGAACTGAAGGTGTCGTCGTAGACATAAGAGTTCGTTCCTCCTTTCCCGGAGTGGGCATGAAGGTAGTCACAAACAAAGTCTCGTCTCACGGGGAGTCGAGATGGACACACACTGGTGTTGAAGTCCTAAACACAGAGGTCTCCTCTCCCACAGTAGATCTTGAGTCAAGAAGATGTCTTCCGACGACGAAGGTCGAGAGACATTCGTCCTAGCCACGCTGAGGTCCCTACTGCAAGACACACCTTCCATGTCACACAGGTGTCCAAATGCGGTGAACAATTTTTCGGAAGTCTAGGTTCTTAGTCCGTCTCTCAAAATTATATTATTTTGAATATATGTCTGGATAACACGTTTCTTACGACACAAAACTGAAGAAGTGCAATAAATAAATGACTCACAAGGAATATTATTGAACCAGATCTTGTCACGACATTGTTTTTCCTCTTTCCTTTGAATTACGTACGAGATACGGATGACTCCCTAAAATATAGAACAAAACTGGAGGGGTTTGACGTCATTGACAGAAGTAAATTACTTCTCGTCCGAACCTCTCCTCCCCAACGGGTCAGAGTGTAATAGACCATTCACAAACTCGAAAAATTAGGACTTTATTAACTTTTGTATTAACGTAAGTTGATATTAAAAAGGAAAGAACAAAACCCTGACCCTCCCCCGAAGAAAGAGATTGTCTTTGTTTTGCTCTTATCACCCGTACATCCTTCTAGAGTACCACCGTGTTTTCTGTCACTATGTACCTATAGGGATGAAATAAGACTATAGGACCATATTGAATGTATCCAATTAGAAAACCCCTACTTTTTCAACTGACATATAAGAGTCTTCTTTCGTAGTAGTAGTTTACAGTCAACCGGTTCTTTCGGGACCGGACGACTTACTTGGTCCTAACCGAACACTGGAGACTACGTAAGACGATGAGTCAAGAAGGGTAATAAACACTTGTCATCCTGTTTGGAAACTTAAACCGGTGGTGGACTTCCTTTCGCTCTCGCCGACCACACGTCAAGTCACCGTTGTATCCTGGTCACTCACTACTGCAGGTCGGACTACTGTTCCTGGGTACTGACGGTACGTGCCGATGAGAACCGGGTCCTTGCACCTTCGATGATAAGTATTCAGATACACTCTATGAATGAAAATGCTTCAAATTAGAGTTGAGTTATCGGAGGTAGAATTTATACTTGTACATCCGACAGTCTATTGTAACAAGGTAAAACGAAAGTAGATCTTGTTCTACTGACTTTCGACGTCCATTAAAGGTTAAGCAGCGTCGGGTGACCCAGGGTCTCACTATAGGGACCGAGAACATTCAAGACACGTTTACAGCGTATCAGAAATTATCGTAGTTCATCCCCATAATTACAAATAGTGGAACGTCCGATGAGAACATTTCAATTTAACTATAGGTGCGAAGGAGTCGGGTCACAATCTTAATCCATCCGTAAGTGAGGACATCTCGTCAACATACGATACTAAGGGTGATCGTAGTATATGACCACACGTTAAATGAAAAACGTGAATACAATATCTCTTGAAATTCTTATTCGTGTGTAGAAAAATCAGTAAAAACCGAAGTACATATTGAAGAGGGTAATTACCTATAAACCTAATAAGAGTATAAATGACAATACTCGTCATAACATTTGTATATAAAAACATGTATAAAAATATAAAATAAAGGTACCCTCCTTAATTGTCTACACTCAAACGAGCTTTTACATTTTCTATTTCAATTTAAAAGATTCTAGACACAATTAAGGGTGAACTTCATTACACTTAGATCGATTACGACATCTCCCATAGTAGTTAGAACCAGAAACGGTTCCATTATCATCTCCTCTTACTAGTTTAATAAAATTAACAACTTCCCAACTAATAATAAATGTTGGAAATAACCATTAAACACAAGAAAAGGACACTCAATGGACAAGTACAACAAATAAACAAAAATATTAAATCCTATAACTAGAAAAATGTATAACCAAGTCGTCTAAGTGTCCTAAAAGGTACATAATACCTATAATTGGGGGACAAAGACACTACATAATAAAAGGGGTCACAAACCTCAACGATATATACCATTCAAAAAAAAAAAAAAGAATTGGTAAATCATTTCACATTCCACGTCACGAGTTCATACCTTAGACACCTCTGAAATTAATAGTAAGATTTCTCTAATCGTACCATAATCCAAACCCCTATATATATGTATATACTGAAGGGAACACCGAGTCTATCATTTCGTAGACGGACGTCACGTCCTCTGGGCCCAAGTTAAGACCCAGCTCTCTAGGGGACCTCTTCCTTTACCGTTGGGTGAGGTCATAAGAACGGACCTTCTAAGGTACCTGACTCTTCTGACCATCCGATGTCAGGTACCCCAGTGTTCCTCAGTCTGCACTGACTCACTGAAGTGAAGTAAAGTGAAGTACATATATATAAAGTCCTTTTAAACACACGATTCAACGAAGTCAACACAGGTCGAAAAACACTGGGATATCTGACGTCGGGCAATCCGAGGAGACACGTACCCTAGGAGGTCCGCTCTTATGACCTCACCCGACGGTACGGGAGGAGGTCCCCTGGAAGGACTACGTCCCCAACTTGGACACAGAGAACACAGAGGACGTAACCGTCCACCGAAGGAATCGTGATCACGGTGGACCCTCCATAATTTACTTTGGTTATATTTTTAATGTCTTTATGCATTACATACTCATATACATATCCATTTGTAAATTGAAGTACTAATTTAATATATACTTTTTACAGTATTTGTTTACATATCCGATTACCTAATAAAATTCCGTCACACAAACGTTGGTAGGGACATCGGTCCTCTATCTTGGAACGGTCGAGAGGTCTTCGACAAGTTCCGAAGGAGAGTTAATGTCGGAGGGACTGGGGATCGTGAAGTATCTTGGTAAGTGGAAGTCGAAGAAGTCGCAATGACCAACCCTGTATCTGAATCTAATGACACTATGACTTACCAAACGGAACCTTTACTTGTATCTAGTAAGACAGTAAAAACTCTAACGTGGGTCCATGATGTAAAACCTGAGAACAACTGATACTCCCGATGAGGTAAAGAAGATTCCTTAAGAACGGGTGTCATCACTATATCACTTCAACGAGTCGACACAGTCTGAGAAACGCTGGAGTACCTGACATCGGATGATCCGAGGAGACAGGTACCCTAAAAGGTCCGTTATCAGGACCTCACCTAACGGTAAAGGAAGAGGTCCCCTAGAAGGGTTGGGTCCCTAGTTTGGGCCCAGAGGGTGTAATATCTGTCTGCGAAATGGCAGACTCGGTGGTCTATATTACCAGTAGACTTAATTTAAGTGGGTAAGGTCAGGTAAAATCAAGTGACTAAGGATTTTACAGTTACAAGTGAGAACGGTAGAGGACAAACTGGTGAACATTAAATGAGAAAATGAGAACGTTTCTCAACCTGTACTGACTCGCTGACTTGACTTAAATGGAACTAAGTACCTGGATTGTAAGGTCCAAGGATAGGTCACAACAAGAAATATGTAACCTGAAATGAGGGTAGTGGTCAGTGTAGGTGTTGACCCGTAAAAACAAAACCTAGGCGGAGACGTAAGAAAGACCTCAATAAAAAGGTCAGAAGAGGTCATCGTACAACTCGTGGAGGGCTGGACCCCTCAAGTGGAAAGTCACAGGAAAGAAAAACGAAAAAGTATGATAACTACCCCAAGAGTTCCGTTCTTATGACTTCCCCAACCGGTAAGGGAAAAGGTCACCTGGTGCAAAACTATCGTTTAAACCTTTACCAGTGAAAAGTAAGGTTAGGATTTCTTCCCGTCACGGTTTCTTATAAGTCTGATGGTGTGTTAACGTGAGTAGAGTGTGTGATCGTTTCATTACGAGTTTTAAGAGGTTCACTCCGAAGTGTCATACACTGGGCACTTGAAGACATACAAGTTCGACCAAAATCTTTTGTGTCTCCTTGGTCTCTAGTTTAACGGTTGTAGGCAACCTAGTAACTTTTGCGTTCTCTCAAGGTTTTTTTGTAAATGAAGACGAAATAATTAATACGGTTTTGGAAACTGACACATCTATTGTTGTTTGATACCCTTTAAGAAGTTCTCTACCCTTATGGTCTGGTGGAATCTTTAGACATACGTCCAGTTCTTCGTTGTCTAGATCTGTACCTTGTTATCTGACTAAAGTTTAGCCCTTTCCTCATGCAGTTCCTACACATAACAGTGGGACAAATAAATTGAATTTACGTCTCATGTTGTACTCCTTACGGCCCGACCTACTTCATGTCCGACCTAAGTTCTAACACCCTCTTTATAGTTATTGTCTATACGTCTACTGTGGTGTGAATACCGTCTTTCACTTCTCATTGATTTCTCGGAGAACTACTTTCTCCTGTCACTTTTTCGACCGAATTTTGAGTTGTAAGTTTTTTGTTTCTCGTACCGTAGACCAGGGTAGTGAAGTACCGTTTATCTACCCCTTTGTTACCTTCGTCACTCTGAAATAAATGAACCCGAGGTTTTAGTGACGTCTCCCACTGACGTCGGTACTTTAATTTTCTACGAATGAGGAACCTTCCTTTCAATACTGGTTGGATCTGTCGTATAATTTTTCGTCTCTGTAATGAAACGGTTGTTTCTAGGTAGATCAGTTCCGATACCAAAAAAGTTACCAGTATATACCTACACTCTCAACCTGATATATTTCGTTCGACGCACGGCTTCTTAACTACGAAAACTTGACACCACAACCTCTTCTGAGAACACTACCGTAGTGGCTGTGTTACCTGTACCCAAACCCACCTGAGACCCTCAACCACTACCTGTCCCTCCGGACCGCACGACACCAAGTACCCCAGCGTTTCTCAGCCTGTACTGACTCGTTGACTTGACTTGAGGAACCTTCCTTTCAATGCTGGTTGGATCCCTCGTATAATTTGTCGTCTCTGTAATGAAACGACTGTTTCCAGGTAGATCAGTTTCTATTGCCAAAAAAGGTCATCAGTACATACCTACACTCTCAACCTGATATTTCTTTTGACTCACGGCTTCTCAACTACGAAAACTCGACACCAGAACCTTTTCTGAGAACTCTCAGGGAACCTGAAGTTCCTCTAGTCTGATCAGTTAGCATTTCCTTCAATCAGGACTTGTAAGTAACCTTCCTGACCACGACTTCGACTTTCAGGTCATGAAACCGGTGGACTACCCTTCTTGACTGATTAACCTTTTCTGGGACTACGACCCTTTCTGACTTCCGTCCTCCTCTTCCCCTACTGTCCTACTCTACCAACCTACCGTACTGGTTGAGTTACCTATACTCAAAGTCCCTCGAGACCCTCAACCACTACCTGTCCCTCCGGACCGAACGACGTCAGGTACCCCAGCGTTTCTCAACCTGTGCTGACTCGTTGATTTGATTGAGGGTTCTCATAAGAGATGGGGTCGGGTCATACGTAGTAGATTATTAAAACAGGACAAAGTCAAAAGTAAAATACACAGGAAAAATCAAAGAGAGTTAGATATCCAAGAAAGGAGAGAATAAAAAAAGAAACACCTTATAAACAACTACTTTAACCTAGGGAACAAGAACACAAACCTAAAACGACTAACATAGGTGTCACATATTAAACTACACAATATAACTGAAGACATGAAGGGTTCCTAATTCGGAATTGTAGACTCCGAGATAGTCTAAGGCCGACAAAACACATCCGTAGACAAAGTTACCACCACCACACAGGAAAAGTTGTCCTTCGTGTACTATGGAGAGAAACACCTTTCGTTGGAACGACAAGTCAAGAATCTGGGACCCTAAATACGTTGGTACCCCAATGCATACCTTCATGAAATTAACAATAGTAAACAAATAATCGATCTTATTATAAAGATATTTCTCTTTGAAGTAGAAAGGATCTCATCAAAAATCATGTCAAGTATTTCCTTTTCATTCTCTTAAAGATGTAAAATAAATGGTTAAAAGTCTTATTAAACAAGGTTTCGTTAGAGGTTTTCCAAAAGAACTTCTTAATCAAAATTCATAGGGTTTATACCTCTATTTGTTCAAAAATAGTAGTAGTAAAAGGAACTACTTTTCATAACATCCTAAGAACTAGACCTTTTCATCTCGACATCGAAATCCTACCTTCTATCTTTTGGGAACATCGAGATTTAAGTAGTTTACTACGAAAACTTGACACCATATCCTCTTCTGAGAACTCTCAGGGAATCTGACGTCCCTCTAGGTTGGTCAGGTAAGATTTCTTCTAGTCAGGACCCACAAGTGACCTTGCTGACTACAACTTCGACTATGAGGTTATGAAAACGGTCGACTACGTTTCTCGACTGAGTGAACTTTTCTGGGACTAGGACCCTTTCTAAACTCCCGTTCTCCTCTTCCCCTACTGTCTCCTACTCTACCAACCTACCGTAGTGGCTACGTTACCTGTACCCAAACCCACCTGAGACTCTAAACCACTACCTATCCCTCCGGACCACATGACGTCAAGTACCCCAGCGTTTCTCAGTCTGTCTGACTCATTGACTTGACTTGACTTAAAAGTTAGTGTTTATAGTCACACTTGAACGCCCGTTGAAATGCAAAAGGAAAAAATAACACCATTTTATGGGCATCGTATTTTACATGGTAAAGTCAGTATGAATTCACATGTCAAGTCACGGAGGTGCAAAACATCAATAAGACATAGACAAAACATTCTTGTAACAGTAATATATGTGATTAGGGAGGGAAAATTGAGAATTCAGAAGTTCATTTATGTGCGAATTACGAGTGGTGGTAAGGAATACAGCAGATAGGTCAGTAGAACGAACACAACGGGTAAACAATCATCAAAGAAGACCTTCCCGAACACTCTTATCATATGAGACCCAAAAACATACGATTACTGTCAAAAAGACATCGGAAAATAAACTTTCAGTGAAACAAACCTATTTTACCAACAGTGTAAAAAAAAAAAAAAAACATAGAATTCATACAAGAAAAACCGTGTTTCGTAGTAACAGTCACAGACCAATATTGTACTAAAAGAAAAAGAGAGTACTTACGGAACAAGAAAAACGGATCTCGGGTGTCCTAAAAAAGGGGAACTATAAAACGACCATTATAATGATGTCATACAAAATCACAACCAATAAGACCTAGTCATAAACGTTCATGTACCGCACAAGAAAGTTATGTATCACAGTTTAGAACAAAATAAGAGTTAAAGTCCTTTGAATTTCAAAATCATTAACAAAATAAGAGAACAAATCCGAAAGAAGAAACCTCTAACGATGGAAAAAGACCCAGGAAAACGAACCCCAAAAAAAAAAAAAAAAAAGGATTAAAGATAAAAATAAAAAACCGACTCATTGTGTACCCTAGAATCAAGGGACTACTCCCTAGTTTGGACGCGGGGGACGCAACCTTCGTGTCTCAGAATTGGTGGTCTGGTGGTCCCTTTAGGGAGGAACCCAAGAAGTAATGAATTGGAAATTTACAAAGTGGGAAAATTAGAAGACAAAGAGAATTCTGTAGAATAAATAAGTGACACTTACTAACAAGACTAGAAAAGACTTTAATTAAAAAAGGGCAAAATTATTGGTCAAAGACTTAAAAAGATTAAAGACAACTATAGAAAGTAAGTACAAAACACAGTAAAGGCACTACATAATTGAGTAAAACTCTATAAAAAGTAACCAAGGGATCCATACAGAAAGAGCACACGGAAACAAATCGACATCCCTAATATAAACGAGGATTACGAAAAAGAAAAGAATACTATTGAAACATACCCTAAACTGGATCTAATAAAAGATAATGGGTAAAAATATACTAAAATGACAGGGATAAAATTTCCCCTCTACGTCCTGTCGTGTCGAAAAGACACAAAACAGATCTTAAGGAAGACAAAAGTTGAATTTCTTTGTGTCGTCGAACGAAAGACTCTAGACCAAGACGATGAGATGGGAGGAAACAGACCTGGAAGAAAAAGGAGATATAAGAAAAAGATAAGTCAAAACTAAGACAAGGGTCATCAAAGAGGAGTCACACCCCGTAACCGATTAGTAAAAAAAATTTTAACATCAAATTAAATAAATAAACGTGTCGTGTACCCTAGAAATCAACGTAGTATGTTTGACAATCAACGGTATACACCCCAGATCAAAGGAACGGTCCCAAGCTTTGCTCCGAGGGACGTAACCCTCACACCTCAGAATCGGTGACCTGGTGGTCCCTGTAGGGTCCGACTAGTCAAAACTTTCACTTTTTTGATCAGTTCAAAGTCCCCGGTAATAGGTTGACCAGGAGACTCCCATTCCCACGCCCCGACCCCACACATAGAACCCTGATAGTGTACAGGACAAGAAAGGAACGTGTACCAGAAATAGGGTCACCAAACCGACAGAAACCTTCTCCTCTGATAAAATTAATATCATCGAAAGACTACCACTACATTATCCCGATCACGGGTTCAATAATACGAAAAAATAAAAATTTAATTTTCTATTGACGAAATGTATTAAAACAACAAAAGACAGTTTGGGGTCGTACTTAGTCGGTATCCATATGCAAACAGAGGAGGGAGAACTTGGAGCGAGAGTAGAGAGAGGGAGAGGGTGAGGGATCCAACCATGTCACGGGGACAAACTCAAGGGACTCTGTGTGTCGTTTAAGGGTACCCGATAGATAAAATGTACACCATTAAATTCAAAGGTACAACGAGAGAGGTATGTAGGGTGGGACAGGAGGAGGGAGGGTGGGGGTACAGGTATTCAAACAAGAGATACAGACAAAGAGGTAACGACGGGACGTTTATTCAAGAAACCATTGTGGAAGGATCTAAAGTATATATACACAATTGTTATAAATAGAAAGAGAAAGACTGACTGAAGTGAGACATATTATCCGAGATCCGAGTAGGTGGAGTAATCTCGACTGAGTGTACACAAGGAAAAATACTGACTATAAGGTAACACACATATATGGTGACGAAGAAATAGGTAAGTAGACAACTACCTGTAGATCCAACGAAGGTACAAGATCGCTAACATTTATCACGACGTCACTTGTAACCCTATGTACACAGTAAAAGTTAAAACCAAAGGAGTCCCATATACTGAGCCCCACCCCAACGATCCAGTATACCACCAAAATAAGGATCAAAAAATTCCTTAGAGGTATGGCAGAAGGTATCACCGACATAGTCAAATTTAAAGGTGGTTTTCACGTTCTCCCAAGGGAAAATAGGTGTGGGAGGGGTCGTAAATAACAAACATCTGAAAAACTACCGGTAAGACTGACCACACTCCACTATAGAGTAACAATCAAAACTAAACGTAAAAAGATTATTACTCGCTATGACTCGTAGAAAAGTACAAACAATCGGTAGACATACAAAAGAAACCTCTTTACAGACAAATCCAGAAAAGGGGTGAAAAACTAAACCAACAAACAAAAAGACCATAACTCAACATACTCGACGAACATATAAAACCTTTAATTAGGAAACAACAAACTAAACGATAAACAGTACAAAACAACCTACTAAAAACATCGGTTAAAACGACTTAAGATTATCAAAAATTTAACTACACAAACACGAATGTACATGACTCTATATAGATACGTTTGACACATAAAAACAAGGATGATAAATATGGAGAATTTTTTGACAGATTAACATAACCGAACATAGAGATCTTACAACAATCATCATATCACAATCAACGAGTCAACACAAGTTGAGAAACACTGAGGTACCTGTCATCGGGTGGTCCAAGGAGACTGGGACCTTAAAAGGTCCGTTCTTATGACTTCACGCAACCGTACGGGAAGAGGTCCCCTAGAAGGGTTGGGTCCCTGACTTGGGTCCAGAGGGTGTAACGTCCGTTTAAGAGATGGTAAACTCGATGAACCCCTCGGGATCTTACAACAATAAGTTATTATTGTTGTTGTCACTTGTAGAAAAACACACATAAGGACTGAGATTACCCCTACTAAGACCTCAAAAGGTAATTCTCAAACTTCGTCTGAAATTTTTTTTTGCAGAAAGTTTTCTAAACACACACAGGATGACTATATTCTTGACAAATACACATAATTAAAGAATTAAAATTTAGTAAGTACGTAAGGACTTAATTGTAGTGATTTTAAACCATAAATAATATAATGATATATTGATCTAAGATAACCGATTGTAAATATTTAAAAAACCAGGTAAAAGTAACATAAGTTTCGTAAAAAGTTCAATTTAAGTGGAAATCACAGTGACAGAATATAAAGATATTCAACTAAACTACGAAGAACATACTGAGACCCAAACACTTCCACGAGACTCAAATACACGAATCAAGACGGTCTAGGGTAAACTAGAAGAAGAGAAAAAACCAGAACACGAAGAATCATCGGAGTAAAGAGAAACTCACTTAACTCTTATATTTTGTCAAACACAAATATTAAAAGAAGACTGAGGGTTCCATTAGGAGGTTTAATGTAAGAAATTAGACGGATAACGTATGACAAAATTGTGGGAGGGAGGTTGAAAGAACCAAGAAAGTATTCTCCAACAAATTACCTCCTCCGTCCCAAGATAACTTCGGACTGTAAACCAGTCATCAACCCATAAAGTCGCGAGACACAAATTCGTAGTAAGTCAAGGAGGGAATCCTACTCTTTCAACCTGTGGTCGACTAAAATTAGAAATAAGTCTAGATGGAGTCGACGAAACTCCCCTAGTACTCCTTCCCACACCGGAAATACCCGAACCCACTCGTCTCCGACTCACCTAGTCAACTCGGGAAAGGAACATCCTTGGACACACCATCCCCGAGGGGACTCTCGTCTGGTAAGGAGGGGGCAATGAGGACACTGGGCGACTCCGAGTGCCCCACGGACCCTTTTAGTTTTACTCTGAGTTGCAGAAGTTGGAGAGGAAGGGACGGTAAGACGTCTCACCTTTACCGAAGTTAAGACCCACGAAAGACTGGAAAGACCCCGAGTGGTAGATAGGGGAAAGAAGTTCAATTTCCGAAACAACTATAAGAAATGAAAGAAGTCTTGAGAGTAAAGTATGGGAGAGAGAGAAGAAGTCTCTCAACATGGGGCAAAGTAACAGTAAAACCAGAGGGAAATAACACGTACCATACATCGGAAGCTGAAAGTATCTTACCCAAACACCGATAAAGATATAAAATAATTTTGAGAGGGGGTCCTTTTTCGAGATTGGTTCACATCGTCACCTGACTCGGTTAGTCTTGGAAAAGAAAGCTTCCTAGATACCTTTTGACCTGTCCGTCGTCCCTCGGACATGGAGGTGTCAAGACACTATGTCTCACCCCGGTTTTACTAATGTTTTATCGTAACTAGTCAAAGATTTACTTACCACACTTCTGAACTCCTATGTCGACGGTCGACCACCCCCTTCCTCTCCGCCCAGACGTGGGTCGTCACCTCGGGATGGTCACCCCCGTCACGCACTCCTGGGTACTGGGGGTTCAAGGAGGGCAGTGACTCCGGTCCAGTATACGACTCCGGACAAGACCCTAAAGGCACTCTACGGTAGAACGGACGAAGGAACCCGATGAGATTAAACCATAGACGTAGACTTTTGGTTTTCTCGGATTTTATTTCATCTACGAAAATTAAAGTGAGACTTCATTCTAGGACCTAGTGGGTTCATAAAGGCCCCTCGCCCATCTTTTGCCCATCCCAAAAATCCTTTTTACTTATTACATCAGTAATACTTCCTCTCTTTTGTGACTGTTCCTTTTTGTTGACGTTTATCGTAGGTCAACTCCGACCTTTGAGACTTAAACGTCGTCGTAGTATGACAAGTCAACACTCTAAAAAGAGATCCTTAACTGTACATTCGTGGTTCTTCGACCGACCAACTTTCCTAGGACCCAGTTGGACTCACTTCCGCGACACACGGATTACTCGACCTACCTCTGACAACACAAGATGGTATTCCAGATCAGGTTTGTTCTTCCTTACGTCCTACCTCACCAAAGACTTCCACTTTTTTAACTGTCAACAAATCCCTAATCCCCGGAGAGTCCACCGCGAAGGGACGGACCACCGAGTGACCATTTCTTAGACAGACGTTACGTCCTCTGGACCCAAACTAGGGACCCAATCCTTCTAGGGGACCTCCTCCCGCACCGTTACGTGAGGTCATAAGAATGAACCTCTTAGGGTACCTGTCTCCTCGGACCTCCCGATGTCAGGTATCCCAGTGTTTCTCAACCAGTGTTGAATTCACTGAATCGTACGTGTGATCCCTTATCTCTGGACAACTTTAACTTCGTCGTCATGGTGCTCTTTCCCCCGTCATTCGAGGTCCTCCAACATTTCCACACTCGACACACTAAATATCTAAAGTCTCCACCTTACCTAAACTCAAACACAGTATAGGATCTACACTGGTACCTTCTTCTCCCTAAACTGAAGAAAACGGACAAGGAGCATGGGTAAGTCCAGTAGTCATAAATAGAAGTTCAACATTTTACAATAAGATATCTACGTCTTGATTTTTGTGTTTGTTCATCATTTGTCACAAATAAAAGAATTTTAATGAAATTTTTCCAACAAATATCTCTACACCTAAATGTATTGAACCGCTGTTGTAAAATTTTTACATGTCCGATAAAACATAATAACGTGAATGAGAAAGTATTATATATTCCGTAAAATAAAATGTATTTATTTCCTGTTACATATTATAGTATGTTGTCCACACCACAGTTAATTCAGTTGGGATTTTAATTTACTTGACACACACCCTCCTATCTTTACTTTGGGTTGAATGAAGTTGGAAGTCCCATATAGGAACGTTGATGCTATATGTGTAATATTGTTTCAATGGTAGTATCGAATAACCTACTGACTGACTGGTCGATTTTTTTGGTTTTGTTACCTTCAAAATCATCCTGTTATGGTAATCACAAGTGCAGTCCTTCACACCCTTAAATAATCTGATTAGTCTTTATGTTCAGTACGGAACCTGTGACTGTTGTTCATTTATAGAAAGATAGAATCCCAGTCTCAAATCGAAAACGAAGGAGTTTAAGATTGACAGCTTAAGGTTCCCTTCGGAAGACCGCTCCAGGTGATCTTTATCGACTACTGAACTTACACCAAGTCACTTGGTCTCCCGATGGGAGTGTGAAAAATCAATATTCCCAATCCTTGAGAATCTTCCTCTCTGACAAGACAACGAAGTCTTCGAGGACAGTGTATCTGACACGTAAAGATACATCCGTGTCGATCTTCTCACCTCTGTTTTTTAAAAGTCGCACATGAAGTTTAGTAGAGAGTAAATCCGTTCTTTCGTCTTCGGTGTTTTGACTGGGGTCTCTGAATTTTTTGTTAGATCGTACGTGGAACGTGACTGAAGGATATCATAGGATGGACCTTGACGTCATCACTTTTCATCTTCGATTTAATTAGTCCAGAAAGATCGTTTGAGCACTTGATGTAAGGGAAAACATATTGGACAAATTTTTACTCCTTAGGCCCGAGTGTGGTCGGTGTATTGAGTTAGGGTAGACTCTTGGAGGGACCCGGTCGCGGTGTCTCCAAATGACCCTAGTCAGTGAGTCTTTATCCAATTAATTTCTTGAGCGGGTGTCTTTTGGAAACGCAGTGGTACCTACGTCCATACGTCGAAGTGGGCATAAGAGTCGTGAGTCGACCAAACACGGTGGACTCGTACACCGGACACTGGTGAGTTAAGACGAGGAAATGGAACTTTCTGACTGAGTGGGAGCAAGAGGTAGAAGACTAATGTAAAATCATTTGCTTCGACTACTCCCAGACCTAGCAATTCTTTTGCATGTCATGCTCCTCTCCGGCCGGGAAAACCACTGGTCCTTGTCGTTGTAGCTTACCTTTGTCAATGATGTTTCTTCGACCACGAAGTCTTCCTTCTCGTCGACCTTACTCACAGTGTTCGTTCACACTCAGTGTTGACACAAGACGACTCTTTGTAAAAACCGTTTTCTCTTAAACGTTTTGTCCTTTTGTTTTTCTCGTTTTTGAAGTCAGTGACGTCTCGATACAGTAATATGAGTCCAGTTCCAGTCCTTTTAACTAGGTTACCAATCTTTACAATGTAAAGAATTCGAATAACTCTTTCCCCCCTTTTTTCATTTTTTTTTTTCAGGAGATTTTCCTAATAAAATTCGAGGAGATGAACCTAATGTTAGGTTCCTATGATTTTTCTATTGACTAAAGATTTTTAAATCGAATTTAATCACCAACCTCTCATGTATTTTATATTTTTACCTTTGAGTCACTGTTACCATAAAAACGGACGAGAAAGTAACTGGTCAGAACTTAAAGTCGTAAATAAGTTCTGTTCAACGTTTGACCTACATTCCACGAAAGTCTCGACCTTGAAAGACGAGTAAGATTCGTCGCTTCAAGTACCGATAAATCATGTCAAATAGGTTTGACGTAAGGACATTTTAACGGAATGCTGCATGTGAAATCTAGTACTAGTTATGAAGTACCACTAGTCATTGGTGGCTAATTTGATACGTCGGTATGCAACGTGTAATATGAGTGATTTTTATGGTGAAAGACATAAAACGAAAAAGTAAAAACCTATTAAGGACTCGGTTGGATTGGTAATCCAGTATTGACTAAGACAAACAAGTTCCCAGTACAAAACGAAAAGTCCTATTGTCTGGGAATCGAGGAAGGTGACTTACACGGATTTTCGTAAGACAGTAAATGAATGTTTTAATATATTTTGATGAGAAAAATCAACACTGTCAACACAACGGGAGTCTGAAACAATCAATCCAGTGATTAACGGTCCTGACTAATACAACCCTCTCCACCCTCCTTCCTAAACCTCCAGAGTGATTTACAAAGTTCATTTCTTCCCGTACGGTGTAGAACACAGGGGTAGTCCTTTGTACCGTCTGTCCTCCCCTGTCCGTGACCCTGCTTCACCCGGGAGGGTCGGATTCACTAGGTCCGTCTTCCGAATCCTCGAGTCGAGGTACCGACGACGAAGTACGCACTCGTTTTCGCGACCCCTCAAACCATCAGAACGGGCGTGGTCACGAAGAGACAACAAAGTCCTTGAGTGACAAATCTCTTCAGTAAGACTAAACAGCTTCTTTCTTTAACTCTTTTCCTCTAAGGTCCAAATTTTTTTTTTCATTGTTCGTGACAATCACAGTGATGGTCACGAACGACGTACTTCTTAAGGACACGAAAGATTAATGATTGACGTGTCCAGGGAGACCCTGTCGGAAGTACTATAAGGTCCGTAGCTTTACGTAGTCGGGGTGATCTCTAAAGGGCAATTACCGTTCTTAAAGTAGAGGTCGAAGATAACAAGGACGAACGAGTCGACGTGGTGGACACTCTTATTTATGTCTTACTATCGACCCTTGAAAGTATTATAGATCTTATTAGAGGTTCAATTGATTTTTGAAATCGCTCTTTTTAGAGATTTGGTACACGACGGAAATTAGAATCCTCTTCCTTTAAAAAGAATTCTGTGTGTTTCGTATATGAGTCTTTTTCTTTACACTGGTGTATTTAAGTTTAGACATTGGGGAGAAGGGGATTTGTATTAGTTGACTGATCCCCTTCTATAAAAGTAACATAAATCAGTTGTTTATCTTACCCCCAATGAGAAGTCGACCCGATTTCTAGAGGTCTAGTTATTAGTTGGGTAGTTTTTAGGTTTACTGGTTATTTTTTGTTCAAGTCGAAAATGAATAATTATCTATAACCGACTATATAGGTTGTACGACTCTTAATTACTCTTAATATATGAGTAGTCACTGGGTGTCTCTATGTAAAGTGAATTGTTTCGAATTGTATAAAGAGGTACTTCGAGACACATACAATACCGTTCAACTACTTGAAACCTTTTCTGTCCCGAACGTAGGGGAAGATATATGAGAACGTGTAATTGTAAACTTTGTTAGTATAATTTCTTCTTTACGTGTCTTCTTTCCTGTAACTTTCTCTTTTTATGGATTCAAACTTTTCTTAAAAGAGTTTACAAATTAACCTAGACTTTTATGACTCGTCTAGAAAAACAGTTAGTAGCAATAATAGACTCTATCAATTAATATTTCTGACTGTTTTATTATTTTTATATCGACCTTCTTTCCTTCAAGTTTACGTTGGGTGAGCTCTTGTTTTGTGAAATACAACAATTACTGTCCGTGACAATAGTCTTTTCTCTACTCAGGAGTGACTACGGTCCGGATGTTTCTTGTTCCTCTGACAATCAGGATTAGTAACTAAAGAGTTCTATGTGTAAAAACCTTCAGAATTTCGTGACTACAGATTGTCTGGGTTAATTGTGCTACAGTCGTATAAAGGACAAGATCCTTATAATTGATTTCCGGGGTCCGTCCAAGACCCACAAGTAGACTCAGATTCCTATACCCCTAAGGTTGGTTAGTTTTGTCCTCAGACACTCAATCCCCGACATCCGTCAGTGTGACCAAACCAGAGTTCAGACACTGAAGTTCGTCCAATTCCAAAGAATTTTAAAGTAAAAAGAGTAGACGTTTTACCACAATTGGATAGAACAAGGGAGTGATCCAAAAATGTGCCTAGATGACTCTGGTACGTCTACTTCAGGAACTTGGTGAGTCACGACACGTGTGGTCTCCAACACGGTCGAAGACCTGAAGAAATGTGTGCTCTCTCTTCATTTGGAAGAACAAATTTGGTGACAACAGAACCCAAAATACGAAAAAAGGGTTTTTGCAGAACGTATCAAAAACACATCGTGTGAAACTCCAAGGAAAGTCAACAAGGACGTGCAGCCACCGAATGTCATGACTTGCGTGTAGATCGACAAAGAGAGCAAGTCGCGCCGAAAACTCGACCAGGGGCAATTGCCTACATCTAGGATGCACGAAGAACTTAGCGACGTATCAAAAGGAAAAATTACCTACATTACATAAAATGAGTAGTAAAACGATGTCTATCTTTAAATTTGACAAAGTATCGAAGGTTAAATCGTTCGTGACGGTTTAAGAAGGGGTCTCTCTCCATGGTAATATATATGAAAACGTTCTTTCATACTCACAAGAGGAAAGGGATGTAGAACGGTTGTGTAGCATAATACTCTAAAGAATAAATACCGGTTGGACTAAAATTTTTCTACTAAGGATCATCAATATTAAAAGTGGGTTATTGATTATAATCAAACTCATAGGAAGGGAGAATAAACAACTGGTAAATCTAAAATTGAAAACAGATAAAAGACAAGTAAAGTAAATGGGTCTAAAAGGGAAATAAAACATAAAGAGTAACTTAATATCAATATATAAGACCTTAATCGGAAAACAACTACATTTATGTAACGTTTATAGAAGATCAACGAATCTAAAAATACTTTGAAAAACGGTAAATCTTCAATTTGTAAAATATATACACATATTATATATATACACATTATATTTAATATATGAAAATACCACACAAAAACTTACTATAAATACATTAGGAGATAATCCTAAAATTTTGTTACCAATAACAACTATATGTCCTTTAAGACAACGGAAAAAACATACAAATAACACTTAAGACGTTAGAACCACTTGACAAATATAACCGAACTGTAAACTAAGAGAATCGAAAAAAAGGTCAGTCCTTCCTTCTTGTATATTAAACGGTTATTACTGGTTGATGTAAGGACATAAAGGTTCAGAAGTACGGAGATTAGGACAGGAGAACACAATGACTATAAGAACCATTTTACTATTTTTCTCTTTCTAAAAGTTTCGTCGGGTTTATATCGTTTTTTTAAAAAAACGATTCACGATTTTTTAAAAAAACATTTCGTCGGGTCTGTCATTATCACTACTACAAGATGGAGCTACCGACGACGAAGTGTGTTCTCCAATGTTCATTAATAAATGACTAAAAAAAGTAGTTATTTTAGGGACTGGAAGTTCTCTCGAAAACCCTTTATATTATAAATTAAGTAAATAATAAGTTTCTTAAAAAAACATAATCGGACTACATTCTTTAACTTATAACGACATAACGAAAATCACAGACCCGACTTTCCGTGTCCTTTGGTTCTATTTGTCTTTTAGACATAGGTAAGTTAAAAATTCATTTTATTTCCATTCTTTTTTAGAAACCCATCTCACGATTCGGACTTGTTTCTTTGATCGAAATGGCCAGAGGTCTTTCTAAGTTCTCCTCCTTCGTTATATTATAAGTCTTTAGGAACTGACGGAAAAGGGTCCTTATTTAGACGTCCGAACATGTGTTCTCGTGACCGTTCCGAACAGACACCTGGTCCACGTAGAAAGGGAAAGAGAGACAGGTGAATGTGTCACAAGTACTTAAAGATCGGACTACGATCTGTCTCCGGTCCTTCTATGACCCTGTAGCAGAAACGAGACGCTCCTCTAGAGTCCCCGTGAGAAGAAAGGGCCCCGACGAAAAGGTGAGACCACGACGTCTACGACACTTTAAGGACCCGGACCAGAGGGCCAGAGGTGGACCCACGACGAAATAGACCGGGGACCAGAAAACCGAGTGTCCGGTTTTTGTGGAATAACTCCCCACTCGAAGAACCGGCCGTCTTCGAAGTACAGGACACTGACTAGTGTCAATGGGAAGTGACACGCACAGGATTTGTAGGGGTAGAACGACAAAATCCGAGTCAGGCAAGTAATAAGGTAGCAGAAGGAGAAGTAACCACGACGGACAGACCAACGACGTTTAGACGACACACGAAAAAATCCAAAAGAATACGGACTTATGAGGATAACAAAAAGTTGTCAGTACTGAAGAGACTTATAAAGAAAACGAAATAGACCGTAAGGAGTAAGAGGGTATAGCGAGTTATGGGAAAACATTAAAAATAGAGAAATAAGACAACACGACGTCAAAAATTCCAAAGAAGGAACTAAAAATATTTAAGAAAGGAATTCCTAAATCATATAAAAATTAAGACAAGTAATTAAATTTATGAAAGAAACTTATGAATTTATGAAAGTCTGAAACAAAGACGATTACCCAAAAACACCCACAAAATTACATAGACGGACGAAGAAAACTTATGGGAGGACAGAAAAGTACCTATTATAAAAAGACGGAGTCAAAAAACTGCCTGAAACGACAAGTAGCACAGACAACTACTAAAGGAGTACATGAGACATAGGAAAACAAATGTCGAGAACGAATCCTCGCGAGAACTCTCAGTTTGAGTGCAAAAGGACTTGAACCGAGAGACGCTGGGTGACGACGGTTCAATTGTCCATGTCACAACGGGGAAAAGGACCACGGCTCGCAGATCTGTGGTGTGCCGTCTCCGAGCCGAGGACCAGACACGGACAGGAGACGAACGGGGTCCCTGGTACTCGTTTGTCGGACAAAGGCCGGTGGTGACAAATGTCAACCTGAAGGGACCACCGAGTCTACCATTTTCACAGACAGATGTCACGCCCTCTGGATCCAAGCTAGGCACCCAGCCCTTCTAGACGACCTCTTCCTTTACCGTCAGGTGAGGTCACGATGACGGACCTTTTAGGGGTACCTGTCTTCTCGGACTAACTATCCAATGTCAGGTACCCCATCGTTTCTCAGCTTGTACTGACTCGTTGAAGTGAAGTCTGAAGTTCTTTCATTCTACCCTCGTCATCTATAACAATCTTAGTGACCATTTCTACTTTAAAGAAGTACTGAACTTATTAAGTAAAACACTAGTACCCGTCAGGGTTCTTAGAGAAGTCTAAAGACTCGACTTATTCATATAATTGTTATAGTTATATTTATATATAATATATATACTTTAGTCATAACATTATATTTTATAAAGTATATATTTATCGTAAACACCCATATATATTTGTTTAGTAATCATATTAATATAATAATTATATTGACGAGTCGAGACCCTGGATCTCTCTCTTAAAACTCTTGACAGGTTC
Organism: Capra ibex; assembly: GCA_006410555.1. Lineage (NCBI taxonomy): Eukaryota > Metazoa > Chordata > Mammalia > Artiodactyla > Bovidae > Capra > Capra ibex. Next base: position 32,767,972 of record SJYO01037955.1, read on the forward strand.
TAGTATTTTATGTGACTCAAGTACTTCTCTGGAGGACAGAGGGTTGATAAAGTCACTATAGATGACCGAGTGTATAATGGAAGAACTTTAGGTCGTAAACGTTAAAATTTACTTATACTGGAACTGCTTACAATTCATGGGGACTGGCCGTTAAGACTACCGTAGTGAATCGAACGACATAAGTACAGGTATGTCGATTACCATTCTTGTACCTCAGTCCCTATGTCGGAACTCCGACCTCTGTGTCTGTGACCTCGTCTGTCGGACCCAAGTTCGACCCAAACCGGTGAATATAACCACACTGGAATCCACAGACACATTGAGGGACCACCGAGTCAAAGAAGAAAACATTTTGTCCCTACTCTTGTCATGGGTACGATATATTGACAGTACACCTACTCGTTGTGCACACTTTACGAGCGCTGTCGACTACGTCATTTGGGACCTACAGTCGTAATTTTTGTACCATTTTAAAAATTTTGTTTAAACTAAAGGTCTACCTTTCGTGACTGTACGTGTATCTCTTTTATCCGTGACCCGGCTCCTGACCCCAAAGACCCTCTAATGGAAACATGTGAGAAAATTGCTCGTCCCCGGGTAGAGGTCTGTACCTACTGAAGGGAGGTAGGTCTGAGTCCGGGTCGGGCCGGCTCCAGAAGTCGTGAAGTTGTGTGTCTCGGAGCACGTGTCGACACGAAGAGGGACGTCGCTTTCGTACACAGACGTTTCAACTACTGTCACTAGACTCCGGGACGGACGGGTCCCGGGGGATCGCACAAGGGGCTCGTGAGAGTTCAGGACAGGTGGTTACAATTCCAACCAGAGGGGTGTGGACCTCGACACGAGGACGGCTGGGGTGGGGAGACGAGCGGATTCGTGGAAGACGTTCGTGTCTGTTCCGTGACAACGGGTCCGTCTTTAGGGAAGTCAGTCACGTGTAGAGTCCCATCTGACTTCAGTGCGAAGCCCTTAGTCTAAACTAAAGGACGGTCGGAACCGCCGATTTGTAGTGTCAGACCAAGACTGTTGGACACTATGGGTTTACGGTCCGGAGTTCACTCTGCACCGCGAAGGCAGGAGGAAGACACTCCCCATGGGGACGAAGACCAACAGACATAGTGTATGATCGACAGAAGTAACGGTAGAGGACCGAGGTGATACCCCTCACAAAGGCACCACTACGGACGAGGTATCGTTGTTCGGACACGGATGAAACACACGATCAAACCTCTCCGGACCGACTTGAGATAGAACCCCCAGACTTATGTCTAACATTTAAACGGAAAATAAAGGGAAGTCATGACATGGTCACTTCCTACAGAACTCAACTCACCTTTCCCGTGAATTATGGAACCCTCCGTCCCCTTCCTGGTGTCTGTCTAATTTGACAGGTGAACCCCAACTCTGGTCATCGTAGTGGTGGAAACTTATATTGCCGGTAAGGACACCAAATTTCCGATGAGGTGTACCAGACTTTCTTTGAAGGAGTGTCACCCTCCCCGTGGTAAAAAGTTATCCAGTAAAAACGAAAGTCAATTTGTCCTTTTACTCGGGTATGACCTTAGTGGACCCTTGGAACTTTTCTATGACTCGGAGGTAAGGAGTGGGGTGGGAATGAGAGTCTCAAACTGAATTAACTGGACCCCTAAAGGACCCGTAGTCCTAAAAACTTTCGAAGGAACCGTGGAGATTGTAATTCAGGTTCACCCGACGTCAGTCACGAACTATTCCGTATTAGTGGAATAGTACCCATTTCGTATAGTCTAGACCATCTCGGGACCCGTCCCCCTAGAACTTCTTGTCCTTATGTTTCTTTATACGGAACTTACACACACATCAAACCATTGAGACAATTTCGACCAAGTTCCGGTCTACGGGACTTCGACGATATCCTTATGAATTACTAATGTTTAAAGTCCTGTCGGAAGATATAGACTCAAGGACTCATAATGTTTGAGACTTTCGACAATCCTGACTCACGGGCCACCAAAAGAAACTGTCGAATTCAAAGGTCTTAAGGTGACTTTTATGTGGTTTATTCCTTAAGGGACCACCAGGTCATCAATTCACTCACGAAAGTGACGGTCTCGGTCCCAAGTTAGGGACCAGTCTCTTGATTCTAGAGTGTTCGGTACACCGGTCTTTCTCTTTTTCATGTGGTTTGTCGACTCTGTCACGTTCCCGTTTCCAATTCGTACTGTTCTAGACGATTCATTCCATAAAAGAACATGACCCTTTCCGAAGACAAAAGATCTTATTCTCGTTCTGTCACCTCGTCTCCCTTCTGCTGCTTGCGCGGGCTGTGACACCTCCGTAGACCTGTCCTTCTCAAAGAAAGAACAAGTCTCCTTAGTCACGGTAAGAGCGGTTTTGGTAGTGTTTATCGAGTCCGGTGGCGTCAACGACTTGAACAAAGAATGGACAAGGTCCGAGGTCCCCCGACCAGAAAGACCTGTGGTTCGGGAAGGGTAACCGACACCCTTCGAGGACGGCCGACCTCCCGGACCCGACTAGTGAGGGAAAGAACTACTGGTCCTCCTGGAGAAACACGTCGACACGGACCACGTCTCGGAAGTCGTGCAGGGGCACCCGATTCGGTCGGTCACTCCGTGGCAACTCCCTGTCGTCCTTTAGGGGAGCCGAGTGTCAGGGATGGACTCTTCGGCGGGGGACTCTTTTGTGGGACACCTGGACGCTGTTCCCCTCCTGTCTCGGTTTAAGTGAATACTGCAGGTCTTTTTCGTTTTCGTGGTTCGACATCATTTTATTCAAAGAGTACCGTTCAAAAGGTACGCTATGGTTGTGAGCCAAATGGTTTTTGTAAGGTACACTCTTTGTCCTAATTATTCTCGTCGTCGTCGTGGAGTCATGTCAAAGTAAGAACGATCGCAGATTTTAGCCTCTTCCGTTACCGTTGGGTGAGGTCATGAGAACGGACCTTTTAGGGTACCTACTTCCTCGGACCATCCGACGTCAGGTACAGGTACCCCAGCGCTTCTCAGCCCGTGTTGACTCGCTGAAGTGAAAGTGAAAAGTGAAAGTACGTAACCTCTTCCTTTACCGCTGGGTGAGGTCACAAGAACGGACCTCTTAGGGTCCCTGCCGCCTCGGACCACCCGACGGCAGATACCCCAGCGTGTCTCAGCCTGTACTGACTTCGCTGAATCGTCATCGCAGATTTTACCCGGAACCACGAGGTACACGCACGGGTTAGTGAAATCAGTACAGGTTGAGAAACGTTGGGGTACCTGACCGAGGAGACAGGTACCCTAAGAGTTCCGTTCTTATGACCACGAGGTACCCCGTTATTCTTTTTTCTGCTTGTCCTGACCCAGAGCGGGTTCCTTCGACTGGAGGGATTACCAAAGTCTCCGAAGAACTCACTACATTTTAAAATTAGAACTCTTTTGTCTAAATTTTCGTTTACGTTCAAAACCAGGTAATCAAGATTCCAGGTAGAATTTGGTTATTTTCCAAATCCACTTATACTCCTACATCTGTTGACAAATATACGTCGTCGTAGAATCCAGTGAGCGACAATTTTCACGGACACAAACAGTTGCTCTTGTAATACATGGTGAAAGGGGTGAAACAAAACTTCACCCCCACCCCCCTCCGCCACAGGGCAGTGGTAAGAAACTTGGCTGACGGTACTTAAGACACGACTAATTCAAGAGTCCGACGACGTCCTGACTGGGCTGTCGTAGAGCTGTGACAGTGAATGGTGTTAACGAAAACCGACGTGTAGACAGGGAGGACGGTGTGACTTAGGGTCTGGACTCGGAAGAAAAAATAAGTTCTGATACTTCGTTTATAGAAGAAACAAGACCACTTTTCTTTGTCTTTGGTTACATAAAGGACACGGTCTCATTCCTTCAAAACTTGTGTAGGAGGGGTGTCATGACGCCTCGAACAGCGACGATTGGGACCACCAATCTACAAAGGTGTGTCATAACCCTCACCTCCCGGGCAGAGTTTATGGGACGTAAGGAGGACTCACCACGAATACGTCTCAAAGTTCCCAGGTAGAATATCGAGATCCTGGTGACCCTTCCAGTATACTTGGTCCTACCCGCGTCCCTGTGCCCTGTGAATCTTCGGTAAGAGTTGTGGTCTACCACACAAGGGTTTAGACTAGTGTCGTGTATTAAGTTAGTACGTTCCTAAAGAACTGTCAAAAGAGTCAGATGTTAACTCGTTTCGGGTACAACAGTCATCGTCTTCATATCCACGGTTCTGTCCTATTCTCGTTAACTTCGGTATTCAAAATGTGGGGGAGTTGGGGTGGTATAAGTCGAGTAACCTAAAATCCATCTTACTTACTTGACCGTCAATTTTTTGTGGTTCATAAAACTTTTTTTACCTTTCATGTATATTTTGACAGTTGAGTGACCCTGATCTTGTAAGAATCATTGACTCAGGAGCCCAATTTATCGTCTTCTGTAAGGACACAAAATTCGTAGTTAACTTTCCATGGAACGTTATTTCTAAAATTTTAATAGACCCGATTAATAAGACTTAAAAATGAAGGAAGCTGAAGGAAACGGGTGTACGATCTATACTAAGTCGTAGCAAAATTTCTCGACGCAACGATCCAAAGGGAACTTCATTAACTAAATATTAGGTAGTTAAGTTCCACAAGAGTTCGAGTCGTTGTCTTTTTCTTAGATTGGTCCGACCGACGTTGTCTCTTTCACTTTTACAACTTTCTCTTCTGGTGGAGAAACAAAACGACCCGTTTCTTTGGTTACAAATTTTTGTGTCCCAAATCATACTCAAGATTTCTCATTAGGGTTCGTAAAAATGTGGTGAGATTTCTCCAAGTAAGTTTGGATTCGATTGTGATCTTATAGGTCGTCTTGAAACCCCCCGACCCTACAGATGAAGTACCCGTTCAAAGTTCGCATATATGTGAGTCTACGACCAGTCACCTCTCCTCACTGCTAGTCCCAAAGAGTGTTTTTGTCCTTGGACACCAGACCCTTTACTAGAGACACGACGAAGACCCTTTACCCTACCACTTGATCTTTATGACGAGTCTATAAATTTATGGAATAACCTCGTTTCTAAATTCTTACTCTGAGAAGACGTAAGACCCTATATAGTGGTTTTAAAATTAAATAAGATTAAAAAAGAACGAGATCAACACAAACACCCATGTTCACACGATCTCTGGCTGACGATCCGATTCACAACGGAGAGGTTTTTCCAATCGTGTCGTAGTCGCTTCGATCTACCAGGAGTTCTCGAGAGGTTCTATACGTGCACAACTTCACAGTTCTGGTCTCGACAAAGGACTGAGTTAGAGAGTGTCGCGTGTTGTGGACGCCTAGTATGAGTAACCCTTTTTTCGTTCCATCATTTGAAGTCTTCTACCGTCTCTTTCGTGCAAAGATGAGTTTCGAGGAGAGGTTTTAATTGACTTCTGTTATTCTTTTTTCCGTTTTCTTTCGACGTAAGACTAGTTTCAACCTTATTAGAAGTTGTCGACGACCACCACGTATACCTTGGTCCCACTCCTCCACTCCCTCCGGCCTTCCACTGGGGTCCCACCACAAGTCGTGTGACAGGTGTGGTCTCAGCGACGACACAAACACCAGGGACTGTTACACGGAGAGTTCACACACTGGAACCAACTCCGAAAAACCAAAAGGGGAGCATAGATTGTACAGACCTCGTTTTTCGGACCGTTTCATACTTGGGTGACTCGGTGGAACTACGTTTTAGGTTCTCATTCCGAAAGTAGTAAACATTGTTCAGCTGCTTTCTTCCCTCGTCTACCTTGTCAGGGAGAAGGACTTTCATTTTTTACGGGACACAGAGTTCTACAAAGGATTGGTGTGTCTGGTTTGGTCCCTGTCCCTTCGGTTTCCCTCATCTTCGACTTTCCCTGACTAGAGATAAGGAGGGGTAGAGGAGAGGTAAGACCAAGTAAGGTACAATCTACGGTTGCAGTGTAGACCCATGGGAAAACCCATTACAATCTTAAAGACCTTACCACGAGAGTCCACCATAGTCACTGGTCCATATAATGGTGAGTTCTTTTTGACAAGTATAAACGAAAAGGAGACCTATTTTTTATAAGTAAATAAACCCAAGTCTAGAATCACTTAGGAAGACTCTTTAATTGTACGAAGTCCCTTCATAAGATTTATACTTGGGTACCAAAGAAAACAATAACAAATGACAGTGTAGGTTAAATAACTGCCTGAACTGAACATTACTGATTAGGAGAAGAAACTTCCAGAACAAACCCCGGTCCCACCCTGACACAATCAGTGATTCAACCCAGGTTAAGAAACACTGCGATACCTAACATCGGGTGGTCCGAAGACACAGGTACCTTAAGAGACCCGTTCTTATGACCTCATCCAACGGTAAGGGAAGAGGTCTCCTAGAAGGTCTGGGTCCCTAGTTTGGGTCCAGAGGGTGTGACGTCCGTTTAAGGAATGGTGGACTCGGTGGTCCCTTCGGGGTCCCATCCCCATGTGTCGACAATTGAGAGCAAAGGGGTCGTCCACCGAGGGAACTGTCCGTCAATACAGGTGAATCCACCTGTCCATGAGTACCGGTAAGGGGGTGGCAAGGTTGCACGGATCAGGACAACCTTCACGAACGACGTCTGTTTGAGGTCCACACCCCCACTCACCCATTCTACCATTGATCAGCGAGGACCCCCTAATTTTGTGGTTAGACCGTGACTTTTTAAGTTGTGTTCACTCGAAGACTTTGTTCGACGTTCGATAGCTCTGTCTAGTCTGACTCGACGACTTGAACGGTGTGCCCTGAACCCTCTTCCAGAGAGGGCCCAGGAGATTTCGGACACCGTGTGCGGACTCGTGGCTCCACCGTCGTCAGGGTAGAAGGACACAAAAGACATCACAAAAAAAAAAAATGGGGGTCTGAGATTTGAAAAATAAAGCATGACTCCCTAGCAGTTAATCATTACAACACCAAAGTCCACTTGTCGTTTCCCTGAGTCAGGACGCGTGTGTCCCTACGTGGAGGGGTAAAAGAGAGAAAGTGAGTGGAGACTAACACGAAAGCGAAGGACTTACTCTCTCTCCTGGCATCTGGACCTGGGGTGACTACTGTCTTGCCTGACGTCAGAAACGACTAGGGGACGACTCTGGTCCTCGACGACGTCTGATTTCTTGTGTTTGCATAACCTTCTTACAAGTTCCTTTTTGGAGCGGTGACACGACCCCACGTAATTCTTACTAGAGGAAAGATGGCGTAACGTCCATAAAAGACTAAAAGTACGAGAGAAAACCAGTCTTGAGGTAAACTTTGACTTCTTCGAGTTTGCGAGTTGTCCTTAAAGTAAGTGACGGTTGTCGTCACCCTTAAGGATGCCTAAGATCCTAGGGAGGTTCTACAATCCCCTGGTTACGACTGGAACTTGTCTTTGAAAGTCTGTATAATTTATAAGACATCCGAGGTCACTTTATAAAATTTTGTATGATCTTCAAAGGACAAACTGAAGTCAGTGAAAGTTTCCAAGATTAGGAGGGGGCTACCAGGGCAAAGGAATAGGATGGTAGAGAGAGAGAGAGAGAGAGAGAGAGCGAGACACAAAAACGTTTCACGGGACAGGATGTTTTCGGAGAGAAATCTCGTTGTAAAACCCTTTGTGAAAAGGGACGTCCGTGAAATAAAAAGGTCATAATTTTTTTTTTACCGACCTTATCTTTTTCCTACAATCACCCTAAATAAGTCACATTAGACTTATTTCCGACAGTAACTCGATTAACACATAACAAAGTTACAATTGAAGACTGTTTGCCTGGCACCAATACATTCTACAATTGAACTCGTCGATCCACTCTACATCTACCCTTCAAACGTGATAAAAACGTTGAAAAGGTTTCAGATCTTGATTAGGTAATTTTTTTTTTTAATGTGTGTTCCCCTTCTCACCTGTGAATGAATTGACTGGTTGAAGAAGGCCTTCCGTCTAGGACCCACCAGAGTGGGTGTAGTACCCAATTTGACCTACGAGACCCCAGTCCCCGAAACCCTATCCGGGAAAGACGGGGTAGGGACCCCGTACTTTCCCGTCACCTGGGTCACTCCGGGGGTCGTCCCCTCGGTTCACTGGAGACCCCCTGCTAAAGGTCGAGCCAAAACTTCTCGTGTCGCCCACCGGGGCGGCTCTTCAGGAGCGACGTCTCGAACAGGTTCAGCCCGTACGAGTCCCGAGAGTCGAGGACCTCGAAGCTCGCCCTGTCTCCACTCCGGACGTACACTGCGTGGCTCCTGAACAAGGAGAACCGCCCTCTCCGCCCCCAACGCCAACCCCGTCCCTACGGGCTTCCTGGTCCACCAGAGAACCCCAGACTCAGTCACGGGAACGATGCCCGTAGACGACCCCAGACGGCCCTCTGCCAGTCACAGTACGACCTGCCCCTGAACCAGTAGCCCCCCTGCTGCCACCGCCGAAGTGGAACCGAAAGCGACGTCCTTGAGTCCGACGCAGAGTCACTGGAGCGGCAACCCAGTGACTTCACCGGTTCCCAGGGTCTTTGGTGCGACGGCCTGCTGGCAGAGGGTTACCCTCCGAACCTCGAGTGACTGTTCCTCCTCCTCCGGGGCCGGAACCGACGTCCGGCCAGTCTCACCCGATCTAAGAGCTTTCTGAACTAGGAGACGAAGTGTCTCTTTTTCCTCCACCTAAGTACCCCGGTCAAGACACCCCTCATCACTACAGAGGACCACTGACACTGAGACAGACACTCGACCGTCGACCAAAGGACCCACCTGTCCTGTAGACGAAGCAGACAACAACCTTCCAAGGGGCTTCAGAGGTCGTCCCCGAAATGCGACATATGTGGGACGGGTAATCGGTCCGACTCTTACCGCGGAGACCTGCGGAACCGGAGTTCCTCCGGGGGCGACCACGGTCCCTAGACCCACAGGGCTCCTCACGCGGGACCCGAGACACCCCGTACCGGGAGGGCCGGCTTTTCTGACCTCTTGACCCGGCCGTACCTCATCCAGGACCACCGACCGGAACCGCACTTCATCCCTACTAGCAGATCGTGACCCGGGTGACCACCCGGCAAGGACCCGTGGGGGTCCCGTAGCCGGTAGACCGGCCCTAGCCGGAAAGATCGGTCGTCGACGCCCCTCCTTCTCCTCCTCTCAGAACGGTCCGACTACCTAGCGACGACACGAAGGTCGAGGTGGACCCTCTGGGCCCAACCCTCACTCCTGCCCACCAAACCCCTCCTGAGGGGACCGACCACTGTCTCGGGTTGGAGTGAGAGGAGGACTACCGACGAGACCCTGTTCTCGGGTGGGACGCACAGGGGAAGTCGGCCGCACAGTGGTGTACACGAGAAACCGTAGGAAAGTCTTCCCTAGAGTTACTAAAAGTCGACGAACCAAGAAAGCCCTCCGGGTGACCGTTAATAAAACGAAGAAAACAGTGGTCAGTGGGGCCCGTCCCGACGAAGACGACACCTCAGACAAACCGACCTGTCCCTGGCGAGTGGGACGGGCCCTCAGCCCTGGAGGGCGAACGACCGGTGGTACCTGCACGGTGAGGAGCCACGGCACCCTGAACGACCGGGGCCCCTACGGTCCCTTTGGGACGAGAGACCTGGTGTGAACCCTCCCGACCCCCGTCGGTCCGTTGGAGCCAACCCAAGACGTCCGTGACGGCCCACCTCGGATGGCGTGGGTGGAACGAGTCCTTCCCAGAACCCCCACCAGTGCCCGCTTTGTTTGTAGGACTACGAGCTCAGTCTACGACTCCCGAAGTCCCTCGGGCCCCAGGGTCCCCCGTGGAACGGGAGGTGTGAGACCCCTCCGACCCCCCGTCGACGCCGTCAGCACAGACCAAGGAGCACCGGTCGACACACCGTGGCCATGCTGCGGTGGAACCTTTCGTAAAACACCCTCCGGACCCCACTCTGCTCCCGAAAGAACACGAGACTCGACGGACTGAAGGGACGCACTTGTCGGCCCCGGAGCCTCGACTGAAACGGAAACGAAGACTACGAGTCAGAGAAGTCGAATCCTGGTCGAAACCCAAAGACTGTCAATGAGTTTTCCCAAAGGTGTCTTAAGAAGGGTCCGTTCAGAAATAAGAGTTCCAGGTCGGCTCCTCCCCCCGATAGACCGTGTCCGTGGGGGAAGAACACCGACTTCGAGCCGTGGACCCGGAACCCCAGCCCCGAAGGCCGGTCGTCGCACCTGACAAGGCAAAGTCAAAACGAGACACCTACACAGCGCACCAACAAGAATAAATAGAGAAATTTGGTCCGGTACTCCCCGGCGGCCCTCTACCGAAAACCGAAACCGTCGTTCAGGAGACCCGGAACTGGAGACCTCTATACGTCCAAAGGGTCTCGACTCAGAGGCAAGAATCCCTGTGTGCGGGACTTCCTCCGAACCAAAAGTCGTCACACTTGTAGACAAAGAACAAAGAGTCGACCGCAGAACAGTAGGTTTGCCAGTGTGAGGTTTGGTAAGTGGTACAATCCTCTTGGCTCCCACGGGCCCCTCGACCCCTGTCCGGACCATGGGCCTCCTCCGACCCACCGAAGGGGTCTCAGGAGAAGTGAGCCCCTGGACACCAGAACCCTCTGGGAACGTAGGAGTCCACCGAGACGGAGGACTCTCGAGTGCAGACTGTCTCCTCCTCCACCGACGCCTCCCCACCTCTACGGACCGTGCTTCGCCCGACACACCGAGCGAAGACGGGGGTGGACCGAGTCCCGAGGCAGGAAACCACCGTCCCGACACCTCTCCCGTCCCGTCCGTCGGTGGGCCCGTCCTCGTTCCCGTCACCGATTCCCAGCTAGCCCCCTCGGTAGGCACCTTGTCTAAAGGTGAACGAGGAGGAGCCTGAGGCAGCACAGAGGGAACACTCTTCCGAGTCCTCCTGCTCCTGCTCCTCCCCTGGTCGACAGGGCCCACCCTCGAGCGCCCCGAAGTCACTCGCTGAGCCCCAGGCTCCTGCTCAGGAGGTGCAGGGGCATGTACCTGCTCTCCCTGTGCCTACCGAGCCACGACAGCGGGTCCGGGCTGTCACTCCACGACAGAAGCACCTCTGACGACTCTAAGGATCTCATCAACGAGTCTTTCGAAAACAAGTGTCATTTTACAGACAGCCCTAACTACCTTAGGTTTTGGCTTCCGACCGGCCGGGTGACTCCCCCTCCCCGACCTGGTCGGCGGGGCCCGGAGGAACCCCGTCCCGAGCCTGAGGGACTCCGACCGACACCGGGGACCCGTCGGACGAGAGACGAGTCGACCAGGGGAAAGGGTTCCCTCCCTTCAGAACGAGGTCTCCGTGGACCAAGGTGGTCCTCGGACAGTTACAGGCAGTGACCCGTCGCGGGCAAGGGAGGTTCCGTCGGCCCGGGGTTCCCTGGGGGTGTACGGAGGACCCGGAACAGTGAGCCGTTACCGTCCCGGCCCGGTCGGTCGTCCCCTGACCGTCTGGGGCTCAGACAAGGGACCCCGTCTCGGCTGGGGACCTTCAAAGGTCCCTGTTCCTGGTGACTCCAAACGTCTCGGAACCGCACCACTGGGCCTTGGGGGAGAACCGAGAGGAGGGGCCTGCACTCCAGAGCACCGTCGGGTCGTGGTCAGTCTCCACGGGGGAGTCGGCACCCAGGACGAGGGAACCCCCAGCAACGGAAGGTCCGCCACGTCCCGTTCGACCGTAACCCTCGACGAGAGTAGAGTACCTCCAGTCCTGCTCGGTAACGGTAACAGGGACCCCTACACGACAGGAGTCTGAACCCCTAGGACCCTCTGAGACCGGGAGGTCCCAGGAGTCCAGCGGAGCGACCGGGACACAGGTAACCCCAGACCGACCCCAGTCCCACTCGACAGGGGAAGACGGGACCCCTTCCCTCTCCCAGACCCCTCGGTAGACCAGGACCCACCTCTTATTTTTTTTTTTCAACCTCAACCCCCCCTCTGTGTCCCACTTTCCATTCTTTTGTCTTTTGAAGTTACTTTTGCTCTCTTTTGACATTTGTCAGAGTTAAAAAACCAGACAAAATCTTTCTGTAGGGTGTCGAATTTACATCCGGACAAAAACAGAGATTTTAATATCTCACGAGTGTAGCTTATTTATGGTGGCACGAAATGTCCGAGATTTTATTGAGTCGTACCTGCCGTCCTCCTGGAGACGGAGACGGGAAAGACCAATAAATATTCCTGTTCCCCTGTGGTCTTTAGCACGTGAACCCAAAGATATGTGGTAGGTGGGAGACTACCGTTTTCGGTGTCCTCAGTCACCCGACAAGATAAACTAAGGAATCGAAGCCAACTAAGACGTCAGTTGAGTCAGGGGGCGTCTAATGTACCCCCAAATCGGAACACGGAACCTAATCCTCAGTGTCTCATTTCACTTTCTCAGGGTCGTCCCTTGAACTCCCTGACTGACGAGTCACGTCCCCTCCTCCGACTAAGTCCGTCTGTGTACCTTACGAGGTCTGTATACCTTCGGACGGGACAGGAGGCCGCACAGGACTGGTCCCAGTCCCCACACCCTCTGACTCCTTCAATCTAATAGGGTCCTTAGCCTCTGTCTCCCGACAACCTGAACTCACCCTAAGACCCCCGTGTAGACCTTGTCTTCGTTTCCTTCTCCTCTTTCCGTTCCTTCTTTTCCCTTAGTTTCGTCTCTTCGGTCTCTCTCGCACTTGAGAGGTTCCGTGTCCCTGTCTACGGCGGACGGACCTTCACTTCAGGGAGGTGCACGACCCAGACCTTTCGGTGAGACAGGACCTCCGCCGAAGAGTTTTTCGGACGTGTACGCACCCAATCAGACAGGTGAAGACCGTGTACCGTAGAATGTTATCCACCCCCTTATCCGTCTTTTTTCTTGTAATCTAAAAGTAAAGGAATACTTGGGACCCAGACTCACTCCCATGTCGTTTTTGGAGTCAGTGTTACTTTCAAAAACGGAACTCTCTCCAATATCAGTGAGACGTAGCGGGTGCGTTCAGTGGAATTGACGTATGCGGAAAGGGGGACTTCAACGATCTAGTCATTAATTCTTGATCATCGTGAACCGCGGTCTCTTCCGTTACCGTGGGGTGAGGTCATGAGAACGGACCTCTTAGGGTACCTGCCTCCTCAGACCATCCGACGTCAGGGACCCCAGCGCTTCTCAGTCTGTACTGACTCGCCGAAGTGAAACTGAAAAGTGAAAGTACGTAACCTTTTCCTTTACCGTTGGGTGAGGTCACAAGAACGGACCTCTTAGGGTCCCTGTCCCCTCGGACCACCCGACGGCAGAGACCCCAGCGTGTCTCAGCCTGTACTGACTTCACTGAATCGTCGTCGTGAACCGCGACACGATTCTCGAAGAACACGTGAAGTAAAGGAAGGATTGTGACACTGGCAGACGTGACCTTACCACCCCTTCACTCCGGGTCTCACCATTCGTCGTATACGTCCCAGTCTCTCAAGTACCGGTCCCCAGGGGGGGTCCTACACCTGAGGTGTCGAGTGCGTCAATGGATTTGAGACTGTTGTACCGGAGACGTCTCTGGTGAGCTGTTGTTCTGACCAAGTAGTCCTATGGGTGCCTCTGGGCTACGTTGGAGGGGTCCAGGGACACCTTCCGGTCCCCGTGGTGTCTAAGTGTAGGTGTCGGAGGAAAGGAGACGAGTTAAAAGAAAAAAATTTGAAAAATAAAACTTAACCTCATGTCGGTTAATTGTTACAACATTACCAAAGTCCACCTGTCGTTTCCCTGAGTCGGTATGTGTATGTACCTAGGTAAGAGGGGGTTTGAGGGGAGGGTAGGTCCAACGGTGTTTTGTAACCCGTCTCAAGGGACATGATATGTCATCCTGACACAACGAATAGGTAAAATTTATATCGCCAGTCACACATGGACAGGTAGGGTATGAGGGATTGATAGAGAAGAGGGACAGGAAGGGAGGTCGTTGGCATTAGACGACTTAGAAAACTTGAGGGAAGTCATACTGAAAGGGTAAAGACGACCACGGTTGATCCTCCGAAAGGACTACCGAGTCTACTATTTCTTAGACAGACGTTATGGCCTCTGGGCTCAAACTAAGGATCCAGTCCTTCTAGGGGATCTCTTCCCTTACCGTTGGGTGAGGTCATAAAAGCGAACCCTTTAGGGTACCTCTCCTCGGACCGCCCGATACTAGGTACCCAAGCGTCTCGACCTGTGCTGACTCACTGATTCGTGCGTGTCTACGACCACGGTCGATGTCCCTTTTCGTTGTTGCTGTGTTTTCCTTCCCCACACACGGACAAAAAGTCTAACTAAGCAAGCGACTCGTTTGGGATTTTAAAACAAGCACTAAACCGAAAACACGTTTCACACATTACGTCTTTCCAAAATGACTACCTCTAATTTAATGTACCTTCGTCAGGTACTACAGTGGAAAGTTTTATAAGGAAGTGAACCTTTCGGGGGTTTGCGGGTTGTTACCTCTCGTATGATCGAGTTAATACCACGGAATACCCCCTCTTCCGGGTCGTCGGAAATGTTGACTACAGTACCCACATCTTCTTGTACCTCCCGGACCACGTCGAAGGATTGGTCCCATCCAATGTCCACACGACTATTGGACTGAATCCCAATCCCAATCACGACTCCTACCGGATGACCCCGGTCGTGGTCAGTGTGTCCGGACCCTCGTAAAACGACTGGAGAGGTCCGAGGAGTCGATAAGATGTCTACGTTATGTATTCTTAATAATTAAGAAATGAAGAGTCACCTACAAAAAGGACGGTATAAAGTCATGTAAACCAAAGTGTATTTGTCTCACAACTTAAAGACTTCCCATCCTATAAGAACAAAGTATAACAAGGAGTAAGTGATTCCGTGTACAGTGTTTTACTCGTTTCCGACCTCTGATCGACTTCTGTCCTTGGGTACTTGAGTCGGGGTCACTAGATCACTTCAACAATTTACGTCCATCGAAAATAGTGATCGGATACTTCTAGAGAGAGGGAGTTTTAAAAGGGGTATATTGTAAAAATAATCAATTGAAGATGAGAGGATAGGATTTCGAATCATTCACTATCTTATTAGAATGGACAGGGCCCAACGACGGGGACGAACCTACAGCGAAGTCCACCCAAGAGACATCCTACCGACCGTAGGCCCACCCCGTCCCGTGGTGGACCAGGTGTCAGTCACCCCTGAACAGGTAGGGGCTGTCTGTCGAACAGGTCTCTAAGGACCGTGTTCCTGTTGACACTCAGTGACAATTTCCGAAAGTCCCAAAAGACGTAGGATTATGTAGTGTATCTCTCCTCTCGACCAAACCCTTTTAAGTTCCTCGGGACCTGGTCTTCGGTGTTTTGGGTCTAAGACCCAAATTCCAGGTTGATCTGTAAAGTACCGGAACAGTGAGAAGGATTCGAAATTTAAATTCTATACCCACTAATCATCATCATCACGACAATCAGCGAGTCGACACAGACTGAGAAGCGCTGGGGTACCTGACGTCGGGTGGTCCGAGGAGGTAGGTACCGTAAGAGGTCCGTTCTTGTGACCTCACCCAACGGTAAAGGAAGAGGTTACGTACTTTCACTTTTCACTTTCACTTCAGCGAGTCAGGACAGGCTGAGAAGCGTTGGGGTACCTGACGAGGAGGTAGGTACCCTAAAAGGTCCGTTCTCATGAGGTCACCCCACGGTGACGGAAGAGAGGACCCTACTAATCCTTTTCCGTTTACTTTTGGTGTTACTCTCTCGTAGAGTTGGGGGAGTCCTACCGAAGTTAGTTCTTCTGACTTTATTGTCTTTATTGCTCACAACGCCCCGAACGGACCACCGAGTCACCATTTCTTGGGTGAACGGTTGTGTCTTCTGTACCCATACTGGGGACCAGGCCTTTCTAGGGTGTCCGGTGTGTCGTTGACTCGGGTGCGCGGTGTTGATGACTCGGACGCGAGGTCTCGGGCACTCGCGATTGATGACTCGGGTGTGCGACGTCGATAACTCGGACGGACGGGACCTCGGGTGCGAGTTCTTCTCCTCTGTGGTGTTACTCTTCGGACGTGTGACGTTGGTCTCTTTCGGTCCACGTCGTTTTCTGGGTGGTGTCGGTTTTTTACTTTACTTACTTGTTTAGAATTTTTTTTTGTTTGGTCGTACGTCGTATGTTTTCCGATATGTCTCCATTCCGTAATAACAATGTGATACGTAACACTACAAGGTCTTGTTTTGGTCGAGTAAAACCGTCAGTACCTCTCCTACTGAGACGTATTTATTTCAATCGTAAATTGTAAAATTTTGACATGAAATCGGTTCGCAGTTAATGAAGGAAAGAAGATTATGGATGATACTTTCAAAAGAGATTTTATCGGAACGATTTTGCAATATAGTCTAAATAAACTATAAATGGGAGACTCACTTCCTCAGTATTTCACCGGCTTTCCACCGTCGTCTCCTTTCTCCACTTTGTCTAACAGTTGTTGTTTTTTTAGTAAATCATTTTACAGTCAATAGACGACTCGCTTGAGTTCACAAGTTGAGTCACTTAAATGATTATTCCGTATTCACACTATACTTTTGTCATCTTCTTAGACTTTGAGTTGTCTTCATCACTGACAGGTCGTGACACTTACGTCGTTCACGGTGAGCTGACATGTGAAATTTTGCGAAACAACAAGTCAGTGATTCAGTACAGGTTGAAAAACGCTGGGGTACCTGACGTCGTACGGTCTGAAGGTGGTCCTCGGACAGCTACAGGCAGTGACCTGTGCAATCATATCCTTTCGATATGATTGAAATACACTTCACTTAAAGTAGAGTTAAAATTTTTCATGATTATTTTTTAATTTTCTGTTAGATAAAAGGTTTTATTTTTCAGAGTAAAAAATTTCAAAGGTTAAATTTCCCATTTATGTAATGCCCGTTACGTAAGTTAAAAGAAAGGGTGTATCATATTTATTTTAAACCCTTGCTCTTTAAAATGTTCCTTTTGACTTGAAGAATGTTTTTAAAATTTTCCACGAGTTTCAAGAATGACTCTTATGATTAAGTGTTAATATTCTGTAAAATAAAATTATCTATATTTAATAATATTTTTTCTATAAACTCATTTTAGGTACTAAACCGAAATATATGAATAAATTGAATATACGTCTCACGTAGTACTCTTTACGACCCAACCTTCTTCGTGTTCGACCTTAGTTCTAACGACCCTCTTTATAGTTATTGGAGTCTATACGTCTACTGTGGTGGGAATACCGTCTTTCACTTCTCCTTGAGTTTTCGGAGAACTATTTTCACTCTCTCCTCTCACTTTTTCAACCGAATTTCGAGTTGTAAGTCTTTTGCTTCTAGTACCGTAGACCATGGTAGTGAGGTACCCTTTATCTACCCCTTTGTCACAGTCTGAAATAAAACCCCCCGAGGTTTTAGTGACGTCTACCACTAACGTCGGTACTTTAATTTTCTGCGAATGAGGAACCTTCTTTTCAATACTGGTTGGTTCTATCGTATAAGTTTTCGTCTCTGTAATGGAACGGTTGTTTCCAGGCAGATCAGTTCCGATACCAAAAAGGTCACCAGTACATACCTACACTCTCAACCTGACACTTCTTTCGACTCACGACTTCTTAACTACGAAAACTTGACACCACAACCTCTTCTGAGAATTCTCAGGGAACCTGACGTTCCTCCAGGTTGGTCAGGTAGGATTTCCTCTGGTCAGGACCCACAAGTGACCTTCCTGACTACGATTCCGACTTTGAGGCTATGAAAGCGGTGGACTACACTTCTCGACTGAGTAACCTTTTCTGAGACTACGACCCTCCCTAACTCCCGTCCTCCTCTTCCCCTGCTGTCTCCTACTCTACCGACCTACCGTAGTGACTGAGCTACCTGTACTCAAACTCACTTGAGGTCCTCAACCACTACCTGTCCCTCCGGACCACACGACGTTAAGTACCCCAGTACTTCTCAGCCTGTGATGACTCACTGACTTGACTTGACTCAATAAGTTTTAAACATTATGGGAATTTTCCTTCTCCAAATGGGTAATCGACTTGTACTGTAAAATTTTATGTAAATGATCAACCTCCATTGTTATTAAAAATCTTCCTTTTTTTTTCCACATACAAAGATGAAAAAGATATTCCAATTTTTGTTTGGGAAGACGACTCTAATCAAAAATACTGAAACATACAAGACGAAGAGAGATGTACATAATATACAAAATGTTTAGTGAACTTTTGTGTAGAAATATTTATATCCGTATTTTTAACGTGAAGTGTCTATGACGTGCAAAATGTCCAACTGCCAGATACTGTTGGGACGTGACTTACCCATACAACCACGGTAAAAAGGTTGTCGTAAACAAGTGAAGGCAGTATAAAACACAGAGAGTATAAAACCATAAAGAGTGTTATAGAATGTAAAAAAGTGACAATGTAAACAATACCACTAGACACTAGAAACTACAATGACAACGTTTTTCTAAATATAAAGTTGACTTCCGAGTCTATCAATTGTTAAAAATTATTATTTTATAAGAACTTAATTCCATACATGTAATAAAAATCTCTGTATTA
This sequence comes from Capra ibex, assembly GCA_006410555.1. Classification (NCBI taxonomy): domain Eukaryota; kingdom Metazoa; phylum Chordata; class Mammalia; order Artiodactyla; family Bovidae; genus Capra; species Capra ibex. The sequence goes on from SJYO01037955.1 coordinate 32,786,511, forward strand.
CGATAACGTGTTAATTATCTGAGGTCATAGCACATTTGCATTGAAAATATACGTGACCCTTCGGTTTGTGAACTGACTGCAATAACGCTGTAGGCGAACTAACGTCACGAGACCTTGGCTTGGACGTAATAGAGTCTCCGTACGGACCTGTCGGAATATTCCGTAGAGTCTAAGAGGCGAGACTCACTTTCATAAATACGACTTCTCTGATTTATTACAAACAAAGAGAATGGGAGAGGAACGATTTCACCTCCATATAATTTAAAAAAAATTTTTACACGTTCAACTATAAGACCAGGTAAGATTGTATGACGATTTGTTCATCTTTGTAGTTGTTATAATTGAACGTAAATGACACCATGTAATATGTAAAGAGTCACTTACGTACAGGTAATGAAGTACACTATGTTGTTCCCATCCTCATCGATATGTAGTAGTGACACCTTTCAGACTTTTTTATTCCTAGTTCGTCTTGGAACTGACGGTCTGTATTCGTGACAATTGGACATAAACTACCAGTGGGACTGACACTCTACTAGTCCCTTCTGCCGTTGTAGGGATAAAATGTCAAGTCTGTTGACAACAAGTCTTTCTAGTCATTGAACCGCTCAATGACGGGTTCACTGGTGGTTGATCAGTCACCTCTTCGACCAGGGTCTGGGTCCCCAAAGGACGTAGACGGACCGTGACGGAAAGGTAGTAGTTGGTCTCCGGGGCACATACCCTTCTCTCCCTAATATAGAAAGCCGGCGTACTAGAGTACTGAGTTGTGACTCCGTGGAGGGGGGTGGTTAGACCACTATATAATGATCCGAGGGTTCGTCAATCACACAACTTTACTTACTGAGATAACTTTCTACTAAGAGGTTAGTAATAGGAAATAAAGTCCGTCTAAAGGAATACGAAATCTCGTCACCAGGGGTTGAAAAAACCGTGGCCCCTGGTCAAAACACCTTCTATTCAAAAGATGTCTGACCATACCCCCCACCCACACCAAAGTCCTACTAAGTTTTCCTACTGTAAATAACACATGAAATAACGACAATAATAATGTAGTCTAGTAGTCCGTGTAGTCCGCAACCTAGGACCTCCAACCCCTGGGGACGAAATATCGTACGAGGCGTGAGTAAGTATGTTCTGATTGACCTAGGGTTCATTGATTCTTTAGTCAATGGAAGAGGTGTCGAGGAGGACCGACTATTGGTCAGTGCCAGTGAACCAACCTTGATAGGACCTGAAAGTTCAGACGTGGCGTACCCAGTGACCGAGGTAGCCAGTCGACACGACGGAGACACGACGATCCGGACCGCAGTCGGAGTCCGGAGAACGCCACACCCGACTGGGACCAGTGCCCGAACACGGACCTGGGGTCCGACAGTAAGACGACCCCCCTTGACCTCGACAGACACGAACGACCTGGGACCCACGGACAGGGTCGAGAGGTGAGGTCAAACCCGCTCGAGGAGCTAGGACTGTCAAGGAAGGAGGGACTCGTCGGTCCCGATGGGAACCCCCGGAGACTACCCTGGTCGTCCGACCCACGTACCCTTTCCCCCAGGGCGTGCGGAGGACCCTCCGAGAGGACCTTCAGGTCGCTCGACGGCTCCTCTCCGTGGCTCCTCCGGAACGACTGGTCACAAAAGAACCCCACAAGGAGAGCCAACTATGGACACTGGAACCTTCTCCGACAACTTTGTGCACATCTCAACAGGAGACAGTCACCGGACGACCCTGGACTCTCCCAGGGACCCTCCCTTTATGTCAGTGGAAGCGGTAATTTGAGAAGGAGTAGCGACCGCAGTAGTAGTCTCGTCGGGTGGGAGGAGACCGCCTCCTCCCCCAAGGCCTCCTGGAGACCCGAGGGTCCTTCTGACCGAACGGACCGTTAACAGTGGACGAACACCTTCTCGGGTCTCCGGGCAACCGAAGGCTCTCTGTGTTCCGACAACCGGGACCGAAAAGGACCGAGGAACACTCGACGACCTCAACCTTCTTCTTTTCAATTCACTTTGTCGAAAGCTAGACCACACCAGAAAATTAGATTGGGGGGGCTCGTAAAGGTGCAAGTGTCTACGGTCCATGTGGAAGGTCGGTGACCAGTGATCCGTATTTGCTGTCAAAGAACCCTAGACGAATGTCACTCTCGGTTGAAAGAAGAGAGGAGACGGATGACAAAAAAGTATAAAAAAAAAATTTGAATTAGAGACCTAACAAGTTGAATGTGTACACACGACGGATCTCTGTCTTCACACATTGAACAGTTGTAGGTACTATAGATTGTGCAATGACCCAAGTTGGATTTACGACGAGGTTTATGAGGGGCCCCTTCCTACGGGACCCTAGTTGCTCAGGGCGTGTGGACCCGGAAGAATAGTGGACTCCAGGAAGGAAGTGTCCGTCCTCCCTCCACCCGAACTAATTACCCGCGCACTCGAGGCTCTCGCACCACTCGACTTCGGACTCTGATGTATAGTAAATATTTGACGTTGGACCCTTCCCTTCCGTCCGCACCCTCGAGACGTTTGAGAAGCGTAGATCAATTTGTATCACTTTCTAATGTGCACGAAGGCGGAATCTCGCAAAGACAGTCTCGGACCTCCTTCGTGTACCCGACGAGGTTTGCTCGATCTGTCCAAGAACAGACGGAACAGACTCTGTCCCCTAAAAGAATAAGTCTGTAATCTTTACTCGTTTTCCTTTGGTGTGACCACCCTCACTCCTCAGTTACGTCAAGTGTAGTCCAGTAATAAAGTCTAATATGACTCTTTTATTAGTTACTCCAGAAAAAAAATTTTTTTTCATTTTGGGTATACTATTGTAGACAGAGTATGTAAGATTTAGTAAGTGAGTGACGGAAGATTTTTCTTAATCCAAATCCCAGATCACTTCTTAAACCAAACCTAAGGGGACTTTGTATTCCGGTAGTCCAATAGTCGGTGTTAAGCTACGGTGTTTAAGGTTCTGATGTGGCACATTTATCGTAGGGTTCCACCCCCGTCAAATCGAAAGGTGTGAACCCCATGTCTGGCACATGGGTCGGACAACTGACGTCCTCACCCCTCCGGCCAGTGATCCTCACGTACCGTAAAGGGTTCTAGTTTGAGACGGAAATCAGTCCCATCTTTCCACCGAGGATGAGTTGGTACCCACACCCGAGGTCAAGAGAAAGGCATGGGGTCGTGGCACTACACATTTGGTTGCGTAGTACCTCAGTCTTCTCAGTCCCGAATGCCCTACACGGCCCCCCGAGGCGCCTCGACGACGACGGCGGCGAGGGACCTCCCAGGAGCAGAAGTCTCGGCCGGTGGTACTTCAGTCTGTCACCCGGACCCCGTAGCACTCGTTTCATGACCCTCTCAAGTCTAAGTCTTTAGTCCCTCAGGACAACTTCTTCCGTCACGATCTACTCCTTCTACGTGGTCGCACCTAATAAAATTTATCATTAACACAGGGTAGAAGGGTTTTCGTGAAACAAGAGTAGACGCCAGTGAGTTTTGTCGACACTATCATTTGCGGGTGGAGGTAAATGAAATCCTAGTGATTTAATTTGTTACTTACTTAATTTTCCGTTGACGACGGTCTGTTACAAAAATTCTTTATGCAAAAACCGACGCTAGTCTTTTTGGTGTCGTCGTTACGTAGTTGATAGGGTCCTTCTTCTGACCCCCTCCTCTATCCTCCTTACCTTAAGGTTCGGTGACCAAGTCGGATGACTACTTTGTTGTTTTGTCCGCTCAAACTGAGAATAAGAGATTAGGTGACCCAAAAGCTTTGTCGGTCGATTCTTTCTAAGGAATTTCAACGTCTACGGGAGGGGTTGGACCGGGTCTGGGGAAATAAATTTTTTTCCCCCCCCCGTCAATAAAAAGTTTGACATCGAGTCAAGAAAATAAAACAACAAAACAAGAAAAGGACCTACCTATAAATTATTTTTTGTGACTGTAAATATGTGAACAAGAGTTTACCTGTAAAAACGACAAACGACACATTTTACCGGTTCTACTGAGTACCCGTCTTCATGTCCAACCTGCGATACCAAACTAAATACCCGAGGTCTTGTTTCCAGACAGATCAGTTTCGAGACCAAAAAGGTCACCAGTACATGTCTACACTCTCGACCTGATATTTCTTTTGACTCACGGTTTCTTAACCGAAAACTTAACATCACAACCTCTTCTGAGAACTCTCAGGAAACCTGTCGTTCCTCTAGGTTGGTCAGGTAGGATTTCCTGTAGTCAGGACCCACAAGTAACCTTCCTGACTACGACTTCGAATTTGAGGTTATGAGACCGGTGGACTACGCTTCTTGACTGAGTAAACTTTTCTGGGACTACGACCCTTTCTAACTTCCTCTTCCCCTACTGTCTCCTACTCTACCAACCTACCGTAGTGACTGAGTTACCTGTACTCAAACTCATCCGAGGTCCTCAACCACTATCTGTCCCTTCGGACCGTACGACGTCAGATACCCCGACGTTTCTCAACCTGTGTTGACTCGTTGACTTGACTTGACTTGGTCATGTCGTTCCGTCGTTTCACGGAAAAGAACTGAGTGGAAAAAACGTTTTCTTCCTGAGAAGTTCCCCCATGGACAACCCCTTTTCAAATGGTATGACATTTTGTTACTTCGAGTTTAGGAATGTTTATCCGAGTGGAAGAATTGTCCTTTTCTTCCTCGGTCTGTATAATTTGTTTTGAGAGAGACGAGTTATCCGTGCCTCCCTGGTGTACACACCCGTACCTGCACGTACGTCAGATAACCCATGGGCAGGGTGGAGGGTTCTAAGAAGAGTTCGAAGTTCGGGAGTATACGATGACTGAGGTACCACTAGGATAATTATCAACCTTCATTGAAGGAGACGTAAAGTCTTCATAATATATGACGGGTATATGGTTAAAGGTATACGTATTATATTAAATTAATGTTCACCTACGGACAAGAGAAGAAGAAGCTGATAAATGGATAGTGACTAGCCCGGGACGTCCCGAATCGTGATCCTAGATCCTTCACAAGTCACTGTAAACTATTTACCTAACTTCCTACTTACTTCTTTCCTTATCGTGAGTTTTTTGAGTACTTTCTTTCTCCCTCTCCCGACTTATAGATAGAATCAAAAATCAACTTCCTGTTTTTCTGAGTCGTACCTCTGAAATTTAATATAAGGTACTCGTTTTTCTAAAACTCAAATTCCTAGTATCGAATCATTTTAGAAAATATGTACTGACTCACTTATATAACCCTAATACTCTCCTGCCGGAAGTCCGTCAAGTCCTCTTACTCACTCAACTTATTTCTCAGGTAATACCGACACGGGTGAAAGTTATATAATTAATACCTACGTTTATTAATCCCATGAAGAACCAACGGTTTTTTGGCATACGGAAGGAAAAGGAAACTGTTGGTTATTGAGTACAGAGTCAAAGGAGGACTGTAGTCAGAATTATAGTCATTATAGAGCTCAAGTCTATGTAGTCGTCTCAGGGAACTCCAAGGGTGAGATGTCCTTTGTAATGAAAAGGTTGAACCACGTTTCAAAGTACAAAATTTAAGTACGCTTTAAGAATGATCCCGTTAGGAGGATACTGACTTGAAAGGTGAATTCTTCCTCCTTTTAGTACTAAAAACGTCGGACAATGGAAAGTCAACTTTGAAAATTAAGTATATTTCTTTGAGGTCCAAAAACCGACCTAACATGGACCACGGATGGTTTTGTTGACCATTAAATCATCGCAAAGTAAAGATGAACCTTACTTCATCTTAAGTACAAGATGAATTGTACTTAACATGTATTTGTGGACTTTACGATTGAGTAAAAACGTTTAATAGAATTTCGTCATCTTTTTCGCACGTACCGACCTTGAAATTATGTCGTGCAATTTATTGACATCTTTAGTTTTCGTCGGCGATACCCTTTCGTACCTTAGAGAAACTGTCGATGAAGACGGTTTGGGCCATTAATGGTTCTGAGGTTATTATGACGCGTCCCCTCACGGGGGCCCCCCTTGCATTACTCTCTGAGAAGACTTACAACTTACTTCTACACGTCAATGTCATGGATTCGGTCCTCTCCTTGACCGGAGAAACGAGAGGACTATTCACGACGCACGATAGTGAAGTAGGTAAAGGACGAGCCTTTGGACTAACAGTCGTCTTTCGTGTTTAATCTGTCAAAATAAATAAATAAAAAGGGGTTATTTTCATCGATCCTGGTCTCAGTCTCCGACCTCGAGTCTATTTCTCCTTTTAACGTCCTGGTTTCTGATACTGGTGGGAGACTTCGTTATTTGGTCCCGTATACGTATCAATAATATAGGCAATTGTCGACCCAATTACCTGACGAAGTTTGTGACTTAAGTTTGGGTCTGGAAGTCGACTATGGGTTCGAGTACTTCGTTTCGTAAGTAACGACCAATGGTTGTTGTACCGACTGAACACGGAGAAAGATCTTGTGAGTGAAGAGTAAGAAAAAAAAAGGATTCGAATTTGTTAAAGTTTGAATGTATTTTAAACGTTCTTATCGTGGTCCTATCATATGGGAAGTTGATATGAGTGAAAAAAAAAAAAAAAGTTGTAAGGTGTAAGTGTGAACATGAAATAGAAGAGTGTGTGTGTGTTGAAAAATGATTTGGTAAACCCTCAATCAAGGTCTGTAGTACTGGGAAGTGGACATATATTAAATCATTCATAGAGGACTTTTGTTCCTGTAAGAGAATTTATTAGAACCATGATAATAGTTCAAGTCGTTTAAATTGTAACTATTTTTACTACCAGCTTAAAGTGTAGGGATCCTGATAAGAAGTCTTTACGAAGAGTTTCACACAGAACTCCGACCTTTATTAAGTGTCTTTCAAACTACGGTCGGACCCTACTCTATTCCCAAAAGGGACTCTTACGTTTAGTCATGAGTCGACGAAAGTAGTTGTAGAGCGCTCCAAATTTACAGTTTACTTCATTTATCACACGTGTCACTACACTGGCTAAATATAAGGCCTCGTTCGAGGAATAGACGCTACCCGGAATCGTCGGGCAGTGGTTGAAGAGACGGGTCAGTAGGAAATCTCTTTTCCAAAAAAACCCCCTCCCCACACATAGTCCGTTGGATCTTAAGTTTTAGGACATGAGTACAGATAAATAAGAGGAAATATACAGATAAATATTAGGTTTTATTAAGACTCGGAAACAGAAAGTACTATAACTATTAGACTTTCTGTGATCCGGTTAGGTTTGGTAGTCAATGTTCGACAGGTTATCAAGGAAGTACGAATCTAAATCCACTACGGAAACCCCCGTCTTTTTGATGTCTTAATATTTTTGACCAAAAAAAAGCCATATAGTGTCCTAGTCACATAAAGCATTGACTACTATTGAGATTGGTGAACAAATCCCAAAGTGGTCTAAAGAGGTGTCCTAAACAACACAACAACGGTAATTACTCATTAGACCGTCCTCTGTCAAACTCTGACAAAATAGGACGAAGGGTTATATAAAGGTGAGTTACCAAAATCGTAGTAAGTATCAGAACGACTTAGTCAATAATATTACTTCAAAAGTTTTTATCACTTAAATATTAAGAGAAAAGGAAGGTATAAAAAACCACCGTACCATTTGAGTACCTAAGGAGGTACGGGGGGAGGGTGAGGTGGTTGTCAACAATAGGTATTGACAGTAATAAGTACCTTCTAAAAATAAAAAATTTAAAAAGAATTAAAAAAACAAAAAACTGACCCGGTGTACCGTACGCCCTAGAATCAAGGGGTTGGTCCCTGACTTGGATATGGAAGACGTCACCTTCGTGCCTCAGAATTGGTTGCCTGGCGGTCGCTTCAGGAAGTACCCTTCCAAAAATTTTTCGGACTATGCACTATTTGATACTCTATAAATTTTTCGTTGATGTCCTGAACATATCAAAAAAAAATTTCCATTCTTATAAAATTTACATCCTGTCATTAAGACACATAATTTTATTGTAAATATTATTTATTATAAACCTATTCGTGTCGTTAGACGGAATTCATTTACTTGTAAAGATATATCCTAAGTCGTAATATGAAATTGGATTGTGTAGTTGGTAGTTGTGCAGTCCCTGAAACACATTATTAAGGACTAGCAGAAGTGTCCTTTACTTTGCACATGTGTGAACGTACGTCTGTACGTGCGAGGGGGTGTATAGAAGTGTTTGGTTTTTCATTAAGACGTATTTACTCGGTAATTTTTACCGACGTCTGAAAAGAACTGGAATCTGAAACTTATAAACGTTAATAAAAACTCACCCTCTTTTTACCAACCCCAAATTTTGTTCACTTTCTAAAGGACCTATTGAGATTAGTACGACTTTCGGGGGCATAGTTAATTATTACCTGGAGATAATGAAAGAAGATGAATTGCAGTCGATCTTAGACGGTGTGCCCGTCCAGGTTTAGAATCGAACAGATTTGGACCTCCCAAACTTATAAGGTTAACCCGCCGGTGACGAAGTCAGTAATACTCTTTGTCTTCTCTTCTTTTAGGAGCACCATAAAGAGAACCTTGTCGTACTTTTGATTCTTCGTGTATGTAAATCATAGTTTTACATGGTAACCGTACTCTACAACCCTATTCACCACGTTTTTATGTAATTTGCATTTTACCTTAGAACTGGTTTTCCTTTTATATCATACTACAATGTTGATTCTTGTGCTACAAATGGATCCTCCTTTGTACTTTAGGTCAGTTTGTTTATAGCTTTAAACCAAAGGAGAGATAGAGGTCGTGGTAGGACTGCTGGTAAAATGGTGCCGATCTTTGTACTCAGTTGGGTATATAAGGTGCCTTAGTATCTGGTGGTCATCTGGTCCTGACAAAACGAAACGCGACCTTACGGTAAAACTACAAACTAACATAACCGTTTAATCCGTCTACGAAACCCCATTCTAATCCGACTGGTTGTTTAGTACTGAACGCACTCCAACCTTACCTAAAACTTCAGTCTCTACGGAACTTTGGTTGTCTGACGTTTGGTACCTCTTGAATTAAAAGAGATTACAACGACTCCCTACCCGACCCAGTCGTCGGTGCCGAACGACCTGACGAAGGATTCCACTCTCGTCACACCGGTGCTCCCACCACCTTAGGTTCCCTCTTGGGACCTCCCTCCTCAACTCTGACACTCAGTTTCGTCCCAATTTTCACAGGGTCTCTCTCGAGTCCCCTGCCGTCCCCCTGTGTCATCTCGTCTAAGGGTCCGTTTCCGTCCTGATGTCTTGTCTTCCCTCTTTGTGTCCGTTACTGTTCCTCTTTTTTATCCTTTTCGACCTTCGCCCTGAACTAAAAGATATTTACTATAAATAAGTTCATCGAAAATACATTCTGTTAAAATTCTTACGAACATCCTCAAAGGACCCACCAGGTCACCAACCCTGGAGTGGAAGACCACAACCCCTTCCCCACACACACATCCAACCTAGGGACCAGCCCCACGATTCTAAGGTGTACGGAGACCCGGCTCTTTTGTCTTCGTTATAACATTGATGAAGTCATTCTGAATTTTTTTTTTTTTACGAACTTCTGTTCTCTTTTGTTGGCCCCTCACCCCCACCCCCTTCATCGCCCCGACTCAAACTTAGTCGTTAGTTCCAGGTTCCTCGAACTGACTGTCGAGACAGGGTTTAGTTCCGTGTCTCAGTGTGGAAACGTCACTAATAAACATATCCCCTTTGGTCTGCCAGTACCGAAGGGTCCACCGCGATCACCATTTCCTGGACGGCGGTTGTGTTCTCTAGTTTCTCTGTACCCAAACTAGGAACCCAACCCTTCCAGGGGACTTCCTCACGTGTCGTTGGGTGAGATTACAAGAACGGACCTCTTAGAGTACCTGTCTCCTCGGACCACCCGATGTTAGGTACCCCAACGTTTCTCAGTCTGTACCGAGTTCACTGAGTCGTGCGTGTCGTACGTTGACCTGCTTATTGTTCACTTGTGACGACTCTGTCACTTTTACTGGGGGATTTCAATGGCGTGATTTCTTTAGAGTCTTCGTGGTGTACCCTCTTGGACGGTCCAGAGGACCGTGTTTGAAGAATGAACATTTGATCGTATTCTCAGGTAGGTCATATCGTCGGACCCTGGTAAGTCCTGCATTCGTTTATTGAGATGTTTATTATGTGTCACCTGTCATCGGTGTACAGTCCGTACCCTTCTCGACTACCAGATTTACCCGTAAGACTCAACAACTTTCCAGTCTAAAATATCCCCACTCTTTTTGTCTAATGGTACAACCTCTGTTCGACTAAAATTCTTAAAATGGACCTCATGAGTTTTTGTTGATTTTTGTCGAAAGTTTTACCCAACTCAACTTGAACGGTTTCACAGGACACCAATCGAATTTTTTAATTTTCGTCAGCAGATTCATCTTCTCTATGTTGGTTCATTTGTCGTACGTACGTACGATTCAGTGAAATCAGTACAGGTTGAGACGTTGAGGTGTCTGACTTCGGGTGGTCCGAGGAGACAGGAACTCTAAAGGGTCCGTTCCTATGACCTCACCCAACGGTAATGGAAGAGGTTTCATTTGTCGTCTCCAGGGGTTATGTGCCCGATACTAATAGACGTTCAATCACACCGCCTTGTCACACTATGACTACGACCTTCTTTTAATCACCCGAGAATTCGTAATTAGTGTGTTCATAAACCGAGTCCAGTTCCTACCGGATCTGTCTCGTAGTTGAAGTTATGAAAGACTAAAAGACCTACGTCTTTGGACTTTTCCGATTCATAGAGTGGTCTCTAGCTTGTCGGTCGTTCCCAATGAGTCTTGAGATGGAAGGTATGAATCGTGAGGGTGGAAGGTGATTGAAATTTAAGTGGTTATTATGGTAGTTGTAAAAGATTATTTTACAAGACTCACACTTCTACTTCAGGTCTAGTTATTAAGTAAAGGGTTCACAATAGTCAATGGAACCAGTGACCCACCGGTGTCCGACTAAGGGTAGGGGTCGAACCACTTACCAGAATAGTTTCGCAGACGTACCAGTATCCTTGTGCACACGGTAACGATGACCTGTTTGTCGACAGAAGGGTATGAATCCTGTCACACTCTATGGAGTGGAAACCTAATCCCACGGCCGGCTACTGGTCCGCTTGCCCAGGACCCCCCGTAAACGAGTTCTACCTCACCTGAAACGAATTTCGTCGTACCGCCTGCAACTGTCTCAAGTGAAGGTCCTAAACTAGAGGCGCCGATTCCTCCTGTCGTACTAGTTGAGAGACGCCATTGTCACAAAGTGTTCTGAAGGAAGACCCTCACCAAATATACTATGCTTTAGAAAAGACTTATGAAAATTCCTCGTTTACTATAGGAACGTAGAAACGTATACATATTTTTTCGTTTTGGGAGTATTTGTGTAATCCAAAATTTGACTGTTTCTGGTAATACCCATAGATGGACGTAAAAGTCTTCATCATTTCAACTATTATTCATTTAACTATTATTTCTGTTGTTACTTCCAATGATAATGAGGTTGTACATAACATCCGGTTCCTGATATTTTTCTTTAAATACGTTGTTACGAAACTGATCCATAATAATAAGGACAATACATCTATTCCGGTGCCCGAGTCTCTCCAGTGGGTCTACAGTGTGTGACGACTTGAGTCCAAACGGCTGGAAAACGAGTAGTTCACTATCAGGGAGCTGGTGGTGGTCAAAGAAAAAGGGATGGTATAACTTTACTAATAACATTATATTAAATTCTTCCTTTATAGACTTCGAGTTTCCAATGGGTTATTAAACATTTTTGCAAAGTCTAAACTTGTTTACTCTTTAACCCCTGTTCTACGGGTAAAACTGAACTTTAATATCTCTCTCTTGAGTCATACTCTTTTGTTTCTCAGAAATACACCCCAAACTTCTTACCAGTAAACCGTCCGAGGTCTGTATACCTTGGTAAGTTCTTTCTTTGTAGTAGAACCCTACAGTAATTTCCTAAAAAAAGGAACCCAAGATTTTCATATAAAAGAAATTACATGAAACCTACTAAACAAGTTAAAAAAAAACTATACCTTTAAGTGAGACTACTAATTGATTTTTGTATTATATTAGATAATTGTCCCGGAGTTTTACCGTTGGAGTTCCTTACAGTAAAACTATTAAGGAGTTGACGAGTTCCTGAATTTTTGAATCTCCCCTCTTTCTACTATGACAAACGTGTCTCACGAAGTATTTTATGCACATGTAAGAACGCTTCGAATCCACCCGTGTCTTGGTGACGTTAATGATATATTATCCTGTGGCTTTGGAGAGAACATATTTGTCTTATGGGTTCGATGTTGAGTTGATCGACTTGACTCTTTAGTCTGTGCGTCACTAAAGTCTGTCATTCGTAGATCTGTAGTGCAGAGTTTTTCCTTACCTTGTTGTCCTTTCCAAGTCCTCTAACATGAATTATTATTTCCGGAGGACAAGTTCCCGTACTAGAATCCTGAGAGAACATAGGTCCCTAAGACTTGGTAAAACTCATCAAGGGTCGTCGAATATGTTTAAGATATATTTACATATACTTTCACTTTCTTTTATAAACCTATTAATATCCATAGATGTATCTGAACATAACACAGTTCAAAGACTTTGACTTGAAGACTCAGGTTTGTCTTGTCTTGACCATCCCTTTCGGTTCTAGACCTTAAGAACTTGGTTTAAAGTAAATAGAAAAGTAGAAACCTCTACGAAAACTAACATTAAGATCGATGTACTGGCGTTTTATTATATTTGTAAATCTTAAAGTGTTCCCTTACATTGTCCCGTCCATAGAATACATACATAAGTATACAAGTGTTTGGGTGGTCTTGAGATTTGAGAGTCCAAATGTTGGTTGGAGTCTAACGAGAGGTAGAACCGGTGACTAGGACCCCGTTCCGACACTTACATCTACGGACCTCCCGACAAAAGATTCCGGTTCGTCGTCCGTGGCTACGGATTCGGTTGAGACCCGAGACACCCTCCGTAGTAGCTTTCTTTTGTTTTAGTTTTCTTTCTTTCTTTTCCTCATAGTTATTAAACTTTGACGTAATTACGTATGAAACTGGTTATTGGTGAATAAAAATCTGTTCTGAATCCTATATTTAAAATGAAAAGAAACAGTTACACTCGGTGTAAGAAAATTACTTTACTCAGATATCGTCTTGGTCCCCGATTGATACCTGACACTTAATAAACTACGAGGTAAGAGAAGAATCAGACTTCCTAGAGGAACTCAGACAAAAACCTTTATCCGTCTCAGGGTTATTGTAAAAGATAAGACCTACATGTTGAAGTCCAAAAGAAAACGGAAGGTAACTAAAGATCCAACAAGTCAACAAGTAGTATAAAGATGGTGACCTCCGTTTCTAATTTTCTTCATCCTAAACCACAATGGGTCCTAAAAATCAATGACCACAATCGATATAAGAATCGATATAACAAAGAAGAACTTTTACAATAGAATCGGAATCTAAAGTCGATCAGTCACTACAAAAATTGTACTCAGAGACTGTGTGTCACTAAGTAGGTCTCTCTCGAAATTTTTTGACACGATGCCCCTTGAAAAGAAGTGAAATCACTTCACTGATTCTAGAGAGGAAAACTAGGATGACGGGTAAATCTCTTACGGTATACAACAACCATCGTCTTACAAGGTTTCTTCGTTAAGTACCTTTTTCTGTATATTTTTTTTTTACTTGGATTCTTGTCTAATGTTTAATACTAAACTCTCTTACATTGTTTTACTCCTGTTCGACCATAGTGGAAACAACTCCCAATGAAGGTACTGCTAAGACAGGAACCCAGGCCCCCGGAAGGCTGGGTCCCTACTTGACGGAAGTAGTGACGGGTGGCGACTCCAAGGGGGCGACCGTAACTTCAAACCCCTCGAACTAGACGAGTACACACACCCACACCTCGTCCCACACTCTGAACCCGAGTCATTGAACCACGCATGGCAATTCTGTTTGTTAGGTGAGGCCTAAACGACTCTTTTGTCCTTCTTCCCGATTTTGTAAGTCCAACAGGAAAATAGTTTACTACCCTCTTTTTTTTTTAGTGGTTTGGGTTTGGTCTTACTTTATTTCTTTTTGTTTCTAATACTATTTCCTCCAGGTATTCTTACAGGAATGGAATTTCCATACTTACCGAAGAACTTTACAGTTCGGGAACTAACCATAAGGTAAATGTAGATCCTAAAGTAGGGGATCACTGGTTTAAACTCTTAATGTAATTGTAGTTCGAAATCAAATGACCTTAGATTGACGAACGACGACGACGACGATGACGATTCAGTGAAGTCAGCACAGGCTGAGACACGCTGGGGTATCTGCCGTCGGATGGTCCGAGGGGGCAGGGACCCTAAGAGGTCCGTTCTTGTGACCTCACCCAACGGTAAAGGAAGAGGTTACGTCCTTTCACTTTTCACTTTCACTTCAGCGAATCAGCACAGGCTGGGAGTCGCTGGGGTACCTGACGTCGGAGGGTCCGAGGAGGTAGGTACCCTAAAAGGTCCGTTCTCATGACCTCACCCCACGGTAGTGGAAGAGGTTAGATTGACGAACCAGTCATAATTTATTTTATGGTGTTTCAGGGACTAAATGTTGAGAAATTCTACTTAAAATAACAAGGTTAGATGAGAGTAATCGAATCGAGGTTCCTGACAGTGTTTTACCCCGTTATTTACCGTAACGTACAACAAGACGTCATTAAGAAATAGAAGTGGAAATTAATTTTGTTGACACCCTTCGTAGTTCCAGAATGAGGGGACGGTGATGGTTCAGACTATTATGTACAAGATGCAAATCTTTAGTTTGATGTTTCTGACTTAAGGATGGGAAAAGAATGTCAGAAACCAAATGTTGAATTTGGGTGACCACCACTTCGTGTTTGTTTGTGGGTTTTGTACACGCTTCGGTTCGGATATAAAAGTCTTTCTGTACCACACACTTTTCACCGAAGTTACTAACTCTGTTCCTTTGTGTACTCTATAAGAAGTCCTTACCGTCGGAGTGTAGATGCACGTCGGGGTGTCAGCTCTACGAACCAAAATTACGACAAGTTCCAAGAGTCAGTCATTCAACCGTTCAATAGTATGTGAAGATAGATTCTCTAACAACATTTGATTATAGTTTAAAGAAAGAGAGAGAGAACGAGAGCAAGAGAAAGAGAGAGTTTGATAGGACTTGAGTAGAAGTTGAGGTTCTTCCGTGTCAGTCCAGTAAAAGGTTCAACAACTATCACAGACGACCCTTGGATTATCTCGGACCTGTAAGAGAACTGAATTTCGACCAAAGACCGAAACCTGAGGACACAGTACCAGATGAAAAACCTCATTGTCAAGTAGTCTTTGTGGTGTTTCCACGTGCTCGACTTGGAACGTGTCGTCATACCACGTCCTCTTTTGGAGGGAATATTGTTTCACGTTTCGTCGGATACTTGTGTGGAAAAGTGGAGAGTGTCTGTCGGCTAGGGTCCTCGCGTACCCCATAAGGTAATTTCCTTGGGGCATGTGTCCAAATTTTTCCGTTCGTCATGACTTGGGTACACAATACACGGAAAAGACATTTAAGTTAATGTCTACAACGTTTTGTTCACTCTATTAGACAAATTTTTAGTGGACCGTATTGGTTCTGAGTTGATCCACCAAACAAAACCAAACAAAAGCGGACCCTGTTTCCATCTTTGTAATTCTACTAACGAGTATGAGAACTTTTAGAAATTTCTAATGAACTTTCTGTCTAGTTAAGTTGTCCAACTTTTAGGTAAGACTACTGGAGATAAATAACATTCACTTATGTATGTTTTTATCTCATAAATCCTCTTTGTTCACGATAATTGGAGAGGATAGCTAAAAAAAAAGGACGGTAACACGGGGTAAGATGATCGTGACGTCCTACTTAAAGTTAGTTCACTCGTGTACCGTATAGGTAATATTTTTACGAGGCGATCTTAACATGTAACAACCCTTTACTCTGTGTTTGTGGTGGACCCTCAATTGGGAAGGAGACTCTTTCTTTCTTTATAAGACGGTAATTTTATACTTCGGACCAGTACCGAATAGTAATCCTGTGTCTGAAGATCCTAGCAAGACGGATGTTTTTTCCTCTAAGGTTAAATAAGAATAGTCAAATTTTCTTTATTCGACCAATTTGTGTTATATTAACCTGGTTGATTTGACTTGCCAGTGTCGTAAAAACTTCCATTGATCATTAACATACTAAGTTAGTAAGGTACGTCCTTCATATAATTATTCTTCCTCTTTTTTAGTCCTAAGTGTTTGTTCAAGACCCCTAGATTCCATGTCTAACCACGTATATCAATTACTCTGACCCAATATATGACCTTTTAACGATTCTTTCTACGATTTACAAGAGTAGTGTACGTGTGTATGATCCAGTTATACACTCCACTACCTCCATATTTTATAGTCCTAGGTGGTTGTTCAAGACCCCTAGATACCATATTGTCGTACCACGGATATCAATTGCTCTGACACAATATATGAACTTTCATCAATTCTTCTACAATTTACAAAAGTCGTGTACGTGTGTGTGATCCAGTTATACACTCCACTACCTCCATAAGTAATTGTAACAAACCGTTAGTAAAACGTTATGTATTCATATATTTTAATAGTACAACATGTGGAAGTTACGTGTGTCAATAGTTGATATAGAGTTATTTGGATCCTTGTTTTTCACAAACAGATCATATAAATCCACACAGTTTTTACCATCCACGATACCCCAACCACCTTCTACAAATACATGAGGTCGGGGTTCGTTCTTACGTGACATTTGTGAGTCCTTAAAAGTTCCGTCAAAGTTTCTAGTTCCCCTATTCTGTCTGTAAATTTTTAGGTTTGTTTCTATAGTTCGGTGAAGAGTGTATTACAGAGTACATTAGGAGCGTTGTCAAGAAGTTCCATCCATAAGTATAGGGTTCAAATGTTGTCTTCTTTCACTTCGAGTCCAATAAGCTTAACAGGTTCCAGGACTCATTCATGACCTAAGTCGGGTTCAGATAGGTTGATGGTTCGGGTCTCGGTGTCGGTGAGTCCGTAAACGAAGTGTAGAACGGTCCCCCGTCTGAGAGGATCCTAGTCTCGAGTGACTCCTGGTGGTCTTCCAAGGGAGGATGGAAGAAATTCAGAAGGTAGGAGACGTCGGCTAGGTAAACCCTTTTACCAGAACTGTTTTTAGGGGTAGACAGGAGCTTACGTCAGAGCTGGAGGTCGTTACGATTTCGGTTCCGGGACCTGCGTCTCTTATATCCCCAGGTCCAACAGTCGCGCGAAGAAGTGACTCCCGTGGGGGGTTACATCATAAATTGAGTCTCAACTCGATTTCACTTTCGCAATCAGGGAGTCAACACAGACTGAGAAACGTTGGGGTACCTGACATCGGGCCTTAAGACAGGTACCTTAAGAGGTCCGTTCTCACCCAACGGTACGGGAAGTCTCCCAGAAAGACTGAGTTCCTAGTTTGGACCCAGAGGACGTAACGTCAACCTAAGAGATGGTAGACTCGGTACTCCCTTCGGGCATCTCGACTCAATCATCGACGTTTAAATATACGAGGGGAGTGGTACTGGGAGGAGTCTGGGTGGACGTAATACGGTCGGTACGTAAAATAATTTCGCACTTTTCAAAGTCCATTTGTATACTTTAACGACTGTAAACTGTTAGAAAACTAGAGATTTCTACAGTTAAAGTGTATCTAGTTAATTATCAAGTATCGACACGTCCACGGTATAGACAAAATAAGAAAATGAAAACATATTATAGTTTACCTATAGTTTTACCGATAAAACTATAAACACATTGTTTAATGAACAGTAATAAGGAGAATACTATTACCTTTACGGTACTTTAAGTAAGTTTTCCTATTGTTCCCCCATAAGGAACTTCGCCGTCCCAGACTAAAAGAAAGACCTCACCATGTTCGACCCCGTAAATGGGGTGGGAACTACCACGGGATCGACGGCCCACTACTGAGGACTTTAGTTTTCCCGTTTTACCCAAACTACTACAGCGGACGTCCCGTACCCTTTCCTACGGTCCCATAGATGAGTTTAGATGGGTTTCCGGTGAGTGAACTAAGAAGAAATATGGAAATGGGAATAAAATACATTTTTGTTGTGATTTTTCCTTAGTAAATGTTTTATATACGATCGTAAAGGGATCTCTCGTTTTGTTACGTGTGCTTCCTCGAGTGGAACGGGAAAAGAAACATGTCGGGCTACTACCTCTACTGACTACCGGCTTACTCAGAGGTCCCTCTAAGGTGGACTCAACACGAATCACTCGCCCACCTGAAGAAGTGTTACACCATAAGGATTTTCAGTCGTGTACTCCAGTCTCTAGTAGAGTGAATAGGACGACACCAGGGACCATGTTTTTGTATGAGTCTAAGCCCTTTGGAGTCAACAGAAAATGCAATCTACCGGTAACCGGACACCAGGTATGAACCGGGTCCCCCAATTTATTTCGATTAATATTTCGCGTAACCTCCTTGTCGGGGTTGACACTACCTGACGGTGCAGAAGAAAAGGGGTGTATTCGTCGGGTCCGACGTGGAAGGAGCTCGGATGAGGTGTGTAGGATGACAAACGAGGGACCTCACCTCAATCCCTGACCTTTCGCTCACCGGAACCTCTACCTCTTACTCGCAGGAGGCCAGTCCATGAGGCGACCTTCAGTGGGGACGGGGGTGAGGTTCAAGTGTTAGTACCAATCGTTCATCGAGTAGTAAAGTTCGAGTTAAGTGAGTGAGTCTTGAGTCGTTCGAAAACAAAGAATATTTTGGGTTTGGCGTTTGGGTCTGTTGACAATAAGGCATGTTTTTTTAGGGAGACTCTCTGACGTCGTCGAAGTCGAGACTAGGGAGTGTAAACCTTTTACTTTATGAAAAGGTGTTCGGTGTGAAAGGGAAAGACCGTACGTCGTCGAGTTTAGAACTAGAGCAAAGGGAAAGGTAGTGGGTGGTTCAGGTGCACACATTCGTCACACCTAGTAAGTATTATTTTTGTTCTCTCATTTACTTAGATAACGATTTCGTGACACTGTTAGATCGAGGAACCGTAAGAAAAATCTTATTATGTAAAGAATTTACTGTATCTATAAGATCGTATTTGTTGTTTTAGTAAAGTACAAATTATACTCTTTTTTCTGTGATCTTTTATCAAAAATAGGAATTAGTCGTATAAGATGTAAGTTTCCATCTTTACTCTAGACGATTACTATAAAAGCATGAGGGCCGTCGAATCTTGTTGATATAGAACGTCAAAATGTATTATAGACAGTCGATACAACCGGAGGGTCGGAGACTAAGTAATTTTTTTTTTTACTACAACCGGACCGTTCCAATGATGGGAAAATGACTTTGATAATACCTATATGAAACCCGTGGACTACACTTCTCCGCTGAGTAGCATTTCTGGGACAACGACCCTTTCTGACTCCCGTCCTCCTCTTCCCCTGCTGTCTCCTACTCTACCAACCTATCGTAACGACTGAACTACCTGTACTCAGACTCGTTTGAGACCCTCAACCACTACCTGTCCCTTCGGACCTCACTACGTCAGACACCCCAGTGTTTTTCGACCTGTACTGGCTCGTTGACTTGATGTTGTTAATACCTTTGTCGGTCCGCATCGGGAGCTTATGTCTCCAAATACACGTCTGAGTGTTCCCTTGAGAAAGAGACTAGTTGTTGGAGGTCGTCCCGGAATAAGGTAGACGGGAAGTCCCTAGTCTCCGGTCGTCCGAAGTGAGAAGAGGACTTCTCAAAATCCCCAGAGTGACGTGAAAATCTGAAGACAGTAGGGTAAACCGTCGGTACTCGGTGGACACCGGTAGATATAAATTTAATTCTATATCCTTTTAATTTTTGTATAAGGAGTCAGAGAGATCGGTGAAAAGTACACAAATTTTTCGTGTACACCGATGGTATAACCCATCATATCTGTATTTTGTGAAAGTAGTGACGTCTTTCGAAATAACCTATCGAGATTAGATCTATTATGAAAAATCACCGCCCTACCATCCTCTCTCTTTCTCTTTCTCTCCTCCTCTCTCCTTCCCCGAAGGGATACCGAGTCGTCATTTCTTAGGTGACGGGTACGTCCTCTACACCCAGACTAGTGATCCAGTCTTCTAGGGGACCTCGTCCCTTACCGTTGGTGAAGCTATAAGAACGGACCCTTTAGGGTACCTGTCTCCTTGGCCCACCCGATGTCAGACACTCCAGTATTTTCTCATCCTACATTGAATTACTGATTTGTTGTTGTTGTTTGGAATTTTTGATTAGTTGTTTTCACCTTCCGTCCTTCCTTTCTTTCTTTCCGTTTAGGACCCTCTTTTTCTTTTTCCGTCTTTTTTCTCCTGTCTTCTCTTTCTTGTTGAACTTCTCCCTTTTTATCGAAGAAGAAATTTTAGAACGTAATCGAACACAAAGAACCAAGGATCTTCAGACAAGAAACAACAACAAGTCAACGGTCCAGCACAAGTTGAGAAGTGCTGGGTCACCCGACGTCGTGTGGTCCGAAGGAACAGGGAGGGGTAGAGGACCTCAAACCTTTATCTATCAAAGGCCGATATTCATGTCAGTCCAAAGGAGGACTCAGTCAATTCTTTAGTCGTGGAATTACGACCTGTAGGAACCGGTCCTGTTGCCATCTGGACGAGAGTAAAAGCGTGATTGGTTTTGTCAGACTGTCGCACCGAGAGACTGCCGAAGAGTAGAGGGGCAACTAGGTTGACCTAGTACGACGGGTCCTGTGTGTGAACAGAGGTCTGTACCCAAAATTGGTCCGGAGACCGTTGGGTGAAGTCATAAGAACGGACCTCTTAGGGTACCTGCCTCCTCGGACCACCCGATGTCAGGTCCCCCAGCGTTTCTCAGCCTGTGCTGACTCACTGAAATGTACGTTCAAAAGACGAGACGAAAAAGAGTAACGGGGTTGAGGTCAACGGGAACCATCTAAGTCGTGTTCTGTCGGATTAGCCGTCACCGGAGACTTTGTACCCGTGAAAGATTAACATAAGTCCAGTCCGGTTTGAGGGACGTGTCACTAAGACCACATAGCGAACCTTGATGAGTTGGAGAAACCCTAAATCGATGGGATAGGCATTTTTACACTCTGTGGGTTTCGTTCTCGGGTTGGGTCTACTGGACTCGATCCAGAAGATCTTGAGATTATGGACTCAGAGGTACGTGAATTCCCATAGTGTCGACAGTGAGGGAGGAGCGTAGAGACGAAGTGACTCCGGGCCCCTGGCCTACGGTCACTGAAGAGACACGAGACCGACTACCACGGTCCTGACCTTCTTGTGAGGTGTTCAAGGGTCTCTGACTCGGACGAAGACTGAACCAATACTCTACAGATGTTCCACAACCGACCCAACTCCTACTGCTTCAACTCCCCTCGGGGACACGTCCCAACGTCTCAGGGCGCGAGACCACCCCTACCTTATACTTGTAGGGGTGGGGGGAGTCGGGGGAGACGTCAGAGAAGACTGGAACCGACAGCCTCGGCAATGACATACTCTCCATCCTAGGTCCGTGTGTGGTGTCGGTGGGGGGCGGTGCACAGGTGTGGGTGGATGGGTGGTCCGAGACGACTGTGTGGGTGACTTGTTCTCTGCCACCGAGTGGTGTCTGGCACTCCGCGGTAACAGAGGACCGTTGTCTTCACCGAGAGCCGAGGTTTTGTGTGTCACCTTCTCTTAACTCTAAAACTCTAGGTTGTTCCCTAAAAAAAGGGGGAAGAGAAGATAAAGGTTTATAATTCGACTGAAGAGAGATCGGAGGGATCTGTCTGGAATGACTGATATGATATAGAGAACAGGATTTATGAAGACCGGGAGTATGTGTTTGTCCAGAAATCTGGTACTTCGAGGACGACCGGAGACTCTCTTAATGTCTTTTGGACCTCTGTGTCCCAAGTTTTGTACGAGAAGACGGGGATCGGTTCATCGACACTGACCTATTCTTTCAGTCCCCGAGGTGTCACGACATGATGGACACTACACGAGCAGCTCAGGTCCTCGACCCCTTCCCTTACGAAGGCCGGTAGAGCCCTCTGGAGATTGTAGGACCGGGCCCCCAGTGGTACAGCGTGGTAGTCAAGTAATATAAGAAGTTGTCTGAGATCTGCCACATGTGGTGGAACTTTTTTGTCCCTTTTGTACTACTCTATATCTCACTTCTCTTAGAATACTCGTACATATCCATATTTGAACAACGTAAATGTGGGTACGAGTACCAACGAGTCTACCGGACCACCGGTTATGACAGTTTCGTAGACCGAGTAGTGTAAGAGAACAGTTCAAGAGGTACTCGAACCACTCACAACTCCAGGTATTACGGTCTGGGACTTCTTTCACGATCAAAAACTTCACTGGTCAAACCTATATACCAGTCAAACATATATAAATTAGGTTGATTCTACATCGACACCAACTATTCCGTTATTTGTTACCACTCTTACGATAGTCACCTACCGAAAAATCACTACCTCCTTATAGTGAAACACTAACCATCATCTGTGAACCCCATCTGCGAAAAAAGTACGTATCGTTGCCTGTAAATTTGTTTGAAAATCAATTTCATATTGAATGTCTTTTCACGTGTTTAGTAATTCACATATATGGTAAGGTACTTTAAAGTGTTTTATTTGGACAGTTATTGGTTGTAGGTCTGATTCTGTATCTGATAGTGGTCCAGAGGTTTAGGGGAAAACACGGTGATTTGTGACGAGTGAAGTTTGTAGTATCTAACAACAACAAATCGACGATTCATTACAGACTGAGAACCGATGGGGTACTTGATATCGGGTGGTCCGAGGAGATAGATAAAAGGGTCCGTTCTTATGACCTCACTCAACGGTAAAGGAAGGGGTCCCCCAGAAAGACTGGGTCCCTAGTTTGGACTCTCGAGGACGAACCGTCCACCTAAGAAGTAGTGACTCGGTGGACCCTTCCAGGTTGTAGTGTCTAATAAAAACGAATAAACTATATTTGGTTGTGTATGTTGTACAAGCAAAACTTAGACCGAGGAATAAGAGTCATACACACTTTAAGGTAGCACAACAATGTACGGTTATCTAACAAGTGGGGTGAAAACGTGTGATAAAGTAGTATATTTGTATGGTACTAAATAGATAGGTAAGATAACGATTACCTGTAAACTAAACAAAGGTCAAAGTCTGGATCTTATTCCCAGTCTTTTGTGAAAAGATATTTCCGGTCTATCATTGACAAAATCCCAAATACTCAGTGTTTACCAGGGTCGCGTGTAAGAAAGTGAAAAAAATCTACGTGATTTTTACATCTTTCGTAAAGATAGACACCCGGTATGATTATGTCACCACCCACCATCAGACCACTGGGACTAGATCTTATATGACAACCTGTAATACACGTACGACATAGACAACCTAGATAGATCTTGCTCACACCGACCCAATATCCGTACGTAAGGGAAAGTGGTTCACCCTAGTGGTCCCACGTAATACCGAACAAGGAGGTGTATGAACAATGTGAATAATCACAGTCAGAAAGATTAAAATCGGTGAGACGACCTCACCTATTATTACCATAAAGTGACACCACAAATTAAGTGCAAAGTGGTTCCTGATTACGTCTAGTTTGATTTCCTCTACTTTGGTCAGTTAGGATTTTCTTTAGTCAGGATTTATAAGTAGTCTTCCTGACTACAACTTCGACTTCGAGGTTATGAAACCGGTGGACTACACTTCTCGGTTGAGTGATCTTTTCTGGGACTACGACCCTTTCTAACTTCCGTCCTCCTCTTCCCCTGTTGTCTTCTAATCTACCAACCCACCGTAGTGACTGAGTTACCTACATTCAAACTCGTTCGAGACCCTCTACCACTACCTGTCCCTTCGGACCACACGACGTCAGAAACCCTAGTGTTTCTCAACCTGTACTGACTCACTAACTTGTTGTTTCCTGATTACTCTGACTCGAAGAAAAGTTTATAAGTAACTGTCAAAAAGAAAAAATTCCAACATTTGTCCGACAAGTTCAGAAAACGAGAAAATAGGGGAAAAGGAAAAAGTTGACCTGATGATCTTTTGAAATACAAAAAAAAGAAACGAGTAAGAAAATAACCCAAAAAGAGACAAGTAAATGTCCTGAAAATAAAAAATAATCATTATATAAAATCTATACTCAGGAGACACCTTAGATACATAATGTTTATAGAAAAGACTGAAAGTAAGAAAGCTACCATAAAAAACTATTTGTTTACAAGTATTAAAATTACATCTTGTTGTATAGTATAAAAGGGAAATACCAACCGTGAGGACATAGAAAAAATTCCCCGAAGGAACCATCGAGGACGTTACGTCCTCTGGGGTCCAGCTAGTTACTTAACCCTTATGAGGGACCTCTTCCCTTGTCGATGGGTGAAGTCATAAGACCGGACCTTTTAAGGTCCCTGACATATCAGGTACCCCAGTGTTTCTCAGTTTGTGCTGACTTGTTGACAGTGTAGGACAAATTCTTTAGTAATTACTAAAAATTTCTGTAGAAATATTATGTATCAAATCAGTGACTCAGCACAGGTAGAGAAACACTGGGACACCTGACGTTATGTGGTCCGAAGGGACAGGAAGTGATAGAGAACCTCAAACGAGTTTAAATACAGGTGACTCAGCGACCGACTCAGTACTGATAGATAGGTAGAGTAGGAGACGACGAGAGAAAAGGAAAACGAAAGTTAGAAAGGATTGTGGTCCCAGAAAAGGTCACTCAACCGAGAAGTGTAGTCCACCGGTTTCACAACCTCGAAGTCGTAGTCAGGAAGGTTACTTATGAAACCCAACTAAAGGAAATCCTAACCAACCTAGAGGAACGTCAGGTTTCCTGAGAGTTCTCAGAAGAGGTTGTGTTGTCAAGTTTTCGTAGTTAAGAAATCGTGAGTTCGGAAGAAGTACCAGGTCGAGAGTATAGGTATGTACTGGTGACCTTTTTGGTATCGAAACTGATCTTCCTGGAAACAGTCGTTTCACTACAGAAACGAAAAATTATGCGACAGTCTTCCGTTACCGTGGGGTGAGGTCATGAGAACGGACCTTTGGGGGTACCTGCCTCCTCGGACCAGGTCCCGACGTCAGGCACCCCAGCACTTCTCAGTCTCTGTCGACTTGCTGAAGTGAAAGTGAAAGTACGTGACCTCTTCCTTTACCGTTGGGTGAGGTCACAAGAACGGACCTCTTAGGGTCCCTGCCCTGTCGGACCATCCGACGGCAGATACCCCAGCGTGTCTCAGCCTGTGCTGACTTCGCTGAATCGTCGTCGTCTAAACAGTATCGAAAGGAAGGTCCCTCGTTCATAGAAAGTTAAAATACCGACATCAGTGGTAGTCGTCACTAAAACCTCGGGTTCTCTTATTTATTTTAGACAATTGACGAAGATGAAAAAGGGGTGGATAAACGGTACTTTACTACCCTACCCTACGGTACTAGAAACAAAAAACTTACAACTCAAAATTCGGTCGAAAAGATCAGAGGAGAAAGTGGGAGTGTTTCCTGAGAAATCAAGGAGAAGTGAAAGATGGTAATCTCACCACAGTAGACGTATAAACTCCAACAACTATAAAGAGGACCGTTAGAACTGAGGTCGAACACTAAGTAGGTCGGGACGTAAAGTGTACTACATGAGACGTATCCTCAATTTATTCGTCCCACTGTTATGTGTCCGAACAACATGAGGAAAGGGTTAAACCTTGGTCAATCAACAAGGTACAGACCAAGATTGACGTCGAAGAACTAGGACATGTGTCCACAGAGTCCTCCGTCCATTCAACTAGACGATAAGGGTAGAGAAACTCTTAAAAAGGTGTTAAACAAAACTAGGTGTGTCAGTTTCCGAAATCGTATCAGTCATTTCGTCTTCAAATATGACATATGATAAAATTTTATCCTTTCAAATTCCCTGAAATCCTCTTCCGTTACCGTGGGGTGAGGTCATGAGAACGGACCTTTTAGGGTACCTGCCTCCTCGGACCATCCGAGTCAGGTACCCCAACGACTACCAGTCTGTGCTGATTCGCTGAAGTGGAAGTACGTAACCTCTTCCTTTACCGTTGGATGAGGCCACAAGAACGGACCTCTTAGGGTCCCTGCCCCCTCGGACCACCCGACGGCAGATACCCCAGCGTGTCTCAGCCTGTTCTGACTTCGCTGAATCGTCGTTCCCTGAAATAGATTTTTAAAAATAAGTAAAATTTAACTTCATATAAAATTACATACTATACTTAATATGTACATATTATGTCACAAATTGTTAGTAATTTCTAATATAAGGTAAGTATCAATAATATTTTATATCTGATGTAGGGGACATAATATGTTATATAGGATGTATATTTTGATACATCAAATGAAACATGTATTATCGAACATGGAGAATTAGGGGATGAGGGGGAGAGGGGAAGGGAATAGGAAGAGGGGTTACCATTAGTGATCAAACAAAAGATATAGAGACTCAGACGAAGAAAAAAACGATATAAGTAATCAAACAACATAAAAAAATCGCAGATGTATATTCACCATAGTATATCATGAAAGAAACAGACAGACTGACGGAAATGAATCGAATGATGGGAGGTTCAGGGAGGTACGACGACGTTTACCGTAGTAAAGTGTGGAAAAAATACCACCTCATTATAAGGTATACATGTGTGTGTTTGTGTGGTGTAGAAGGAATAGGTAAGTCGACAACTACTTGTACGTTCAACGAGGGTATAGAACGTTAACATTCCTTACGACAACACTTATGACCCCACGTACATAGAAAAACTTAATCACATAAATCACAAAAAAAAACTATGAAGAAAAGGTCTTTACCTTGACCACCCAGTATACTATCAAGATAAAAATCAAAAAACTCTTTCTCGGTATGACAAAGGTAACACCGAAAGGTAACACACAAAAGGTAACACCGATACAGTCAACTACAAGGATGGTTGTCACATAGTCTCAAATTTCTGAAATTAGAATTTACTACCTAGTTAATGTAACTTATATCAATATTAGTGTAATGTTACAAATGTAATACGTGGTTATATACACATATATGTACATATACATACATATATTGAAATATGTGTATATCTAAGAAACTTTATAGTTTAAGAAGATAAGTTATAAAATCAACTACTGAATTTTAAAATCAAATAGATTTTTAAAGAGTCTTCAAAAAGTACTTTATTTTACTAAGACATGA
This sequence comes from Capra ibex, assembly GCA_006410555.1. NCBI lineage: Eukaryota > Metazoa > Chordata > Mammalia > Artiodactyla > Bovidae > Capra > Capra ibex. The sequence continues at coordinate 32,813,763 of SJYO01037955.1, forward strand.
AAATTTTTATTATATAACTACTCAAAAATTGTTACTACTTTTCAATCTTACCACGACTATGTCAATATAATATTATCTGTAGTGATTTCCGGACCAAAAAGTTTTCGATGTATAATTGAAACACTATGTTTAAAGTCCAAAAGTTTGTAGACTTTAAGGAAACGTTAGTTTTCTTTTTAAAAGTAAATTTTTCTAGTGTCTGGATTCCGTAATTGTACCTATTTAGTTTTTTATGGTTTCAATTTTCCCTTGGGATGACCGTTTTTTTCCTCCATACTTCATTTCTTTTGAGACCAATCTTATAGTCCTTTTTACAAGGTACTTTAGTGAAGTCAGTAAATCCTCGGTCTGCCCGGTTTTAGAATCACCTTTACCAACCTTGGAGAAATCTCTTGGAGGAATTATTAAGTACTGAATTATTGAGTACCGGTCTAATTAGATAGAACCGTACGAATGAGTATACTTGTTCTAAATAATCTTCTTTTAAGGAAAACTCGACTGTCCCTTCGTGAACGGTAGTTGTCTTCTCTTTGGTGTATGCCATCACAGACATCTATTATATGGCTATACACTTATGGTCTCACTGAGCGAATGCTTTTATACTTTATTTATAGGTTCAAATGTCCTGGGTCTTTAATCCTTCACTAGTGTAATTTTAGAGGACATAAGTTTACAGAAATCTGACTTGTATAAAGTTTCGTGACTTACTTCTTGGTTAAGGAATTCGGAGAAATTGCACGGAGGTTTAATGAAAAGGTCAGAATAGAGGGTGATGGGACGAACCACTTAAGTAACGAGGTCGGACGCTTAAGAGTCTCCTCTCGTAAACGGGAGGCGGGTGTAGGCAGGGGTTTGACCCCTCGTATATTTATAGTGACTTCAAAGGGGGTGCAAACGGACGTGGTAGTGGAGGGTACGGTTCTTAGAGGAGGGGGGATTAGAAAGACGACCTGACTTAGTACCAACACCGTCCTAATAACATAGAAAGTCTGTCGACTCCGTCTTTTTGTCAACGGTTTTTGAAAAGATTGGGTAAAAAAAGGGGGTAACAGGGTTTTATGAAGACGTAAAACAGGGTTCAGATCTGGGACCAAAAGGAGGAGAACACAAGACGGGTCAGGACGGTCGCAAGACCGAAAGGAAGTAGGACGGGTGGGACCTACGGAGGGGGCCCCTTGGTGTTGAGTCTCTCTGGAGTCAGAAGTGTTACAAGCACGTATGAAGTAGTACTGGACGTTGAACTCTTAGAAGGACAGACTTGGGTAAGTTCGTAGAGGGGGGAACTCTACCTTACTCTTGTTACTACACTTTTACTGTTGCTACTTACGCTATAATTGGTACCGTCACTCCTGTCTCCGTCGATGGTGCACCACTCCCGGATGGCGTCGGTGTAAAACCTTGCCGTCACGGTATACGGAAGAGAGATGACCTAGAGAGTTGTTCCGACTGAATCTTCCGTGAGTGTAGCTGCACGTGTTATGTACATCTAATATTGGGAGTAGAATAACCACTTTTTCAACTCTGGGTCTCTTCAGTGGACAAGGTCCAGTGTGTCGGTCGTTACCGTCTCGACCCTTGACTTGTGTCGAGAAGGACTGAGGTGTGTACACGAGGCAGATGAGACAAAGGAACAATACCGGAACACTCAGGCCCCTTTTATGTCCTTCTCTTCCGTCGTACGTAAACACCGTTTGTTATCGGTCAAGACCTAAATCATGAGTCAAGTTACAGTACGTACCAAATTTAGTTATCATGCTTGCACCTTTCAGTACCTAGACTTTCCAGTAGTCGATCCTAGGGGAGGGGTGTAGTATTTGGGGGTCAGACCCCTTATCCTAAGAGAGGTACTAGGAGTCCTTCAACTCTCCACCATCTTTCTTGAGACCTCCCGTCTGACTTACTCGCTGGAAACCCTAGGGGAATTAAAGAGATCAGTGTAGGTATTTTGCTCCTTACACTGATGTGACCAAAGTTTCCAGTGACATAAAGGGATCTTGAGACACTCGGAAGGGACCCTCGACAAGTATTCCACGACTAGTCTCTCGAGTGGATTTCTGGAGGAGGGGACGGGTTTGTGTGTCCTAAATTTATATAAGGAGAGTCCACTAGGAGCCCCGACTTCCCCTCGACTTTCCCCCGACTCCTGGTAGTCGGATTGGAAAGAGAAACCAGAATAATCGGAGACCAGTAATGTGAAAAACAACGTTTGGTTATGGGATTGTCAGTATATACTGTGATGGATTAATAAGACTGAATATTTATGTTTCGATGAGTAAACCAATGAGTCCAAAAGAACAAAAATTTACCTACATATAATGGGATTTAAACGGTGGAATGGACTCTTATTGTCTCCGCCTTCGTTACACCCGACCTCTACGAGAACCAACCGTCAGTATCTGTGGTGGGACAGGGAGGTGACTACACCCGTCGTCTTTCTACTGTGACTGAATGACCCCCCTACCATTGTGTGGTCCGAAACACGCTCCACGAAAATACACACGAAAACAAAACAAAAATAGACAAGTTGGAAAATTTCAGCCCTGATAGAAGAGGACAGAATCCACTCTCTCCTTCAAATGTCTCCAAGTTATTGGTCGGATTCCAGTGTTCCATTGAGTTCTCGACTACCCATTTGAACTAAGACGGTTCGAAGGTTTGAGAACGAAAAGGACAATCTGGCCTACAGGAAGTGTCCACCCGTCGGTTCCCCACTAAAGAGGTAGTCTGGTCGTCTGTGTCACGACTCCCGGGTTCTATTAGTATCCCCGGGTGTTTTTACAAAATTAAAGAAAATTTAAGTCCTCCTTTTTTCTTACTTGTATTCTCATTGATTATCTACTATTACTTAGTTCGAGCATGGAAATATAGTTACGTAGGTATTTTATCTTAAAAAAAAAAGGAGAACAAAACATCTTTTTCGAACAGTTCCACTTTCACGGAGTCTGTAACAGAGTTTTCAGTGTTACATAGGGGTGTATGTCGGAGACTGAAAGAGAAAGTCCCGGATCCGGTCGACGATCCTTCTACACGGGTCCTTTGTAGTCTAGAGAAACAATGTTTTCGATGTTGATGCAGGGTGACCGGCGAGGTAAATCAACTCTACGTGTAAACTATGAAATTTCTTTTTTTTTGGGTCAAGAAACGGGGTCCAAGACCACCTGGTCGCCAAACCCCTTATCCATACAACCGACCTTTCTATCCGGTAGTCCTTATAAAGTCTCTTTCCCAGTGGACTTCATTTACTTGGTTTGTGTTGTCCTTTAAATGTAAATTCGTCTCTGTTTGTCTCTACAACTGTAAGGGAAGTAATACTGAGTTTACTTTTATGAGTACACCCGTCGGTCCAACTTCCGTCAATACGGACCCCGTGCGTGGTAGTTTGTGTTTTGTTAGACCTTCAAAATACCTTTTTTCTACCAATCTATCGTAGTGGCGGAGTTACCTGTACTTAAACTCGTTTGAGGTCCTCTACCACCTCCTGTCTCCTCGGACCACCCGAGGTCAGGTACCTCAACGTTTCTCAACCTGTGCTAAATCACTGACTTGTTGTTTTCCTTTTTTCCCGAGTCGTACGATTATTGGAATAGAAGGGTGAGGACTCCGATCTTCGAGGGTTAGTCCGTCCGTTTCTTAGGTGAATGGACTGTCCGCTGAGAACTCGAAGTAGAATGACGACGGAACAAACCCTGAAAGGTTCAAGGGGAACCTAAGGAGCCCCGGCGTACGTAGCACCCCGAGGAGACAAGGTCCGTAGACTTTACGTCTCTCGTGTCTCAACTGCCCTCTCCGGTCGGGTACCAGTAAATACGGTAAAGGAAGTTCTAGAAATGGAGTTCCGAGTTTCTCGTCGTCATGTCCACAGTGTACTCTTTTTTTCAAGTACCCTAGTTTCGTGTCTGGAAGTCTATTAGACCTTGGTGTTTCGGAGTACGACTGTTCAAGGAGGACTCGTGCTTAGAGTGGTGTGTCCTATCTTGGTCAAATCAAGTCAGCGAGTCGGTACAGACAGAGAAACACTGGGGTACCTGACGTCGTGTGGTCCGAAGGAACAGGTAGTGGTTGAGGACCTCGAACGGGTTTGAGTGCAGGTAACTCAGGCACTACGGTAGGGGAAGAGGAGGACGGAAGTTAGAAAGGGTCGTAGTCCCAGAAAAGATTTCTCAGTCAAGAAGAGTAGTCCACCGGTTTCATAACCTCAAAGTCGAAATCGTAGTCAGGAAGGTTACTGATAAGTCCTGACTAAAAGAAATCCTACCTGACCGACCTAGAGGAACGTCAGATTCCCTGAGAGTTCTCAGAAGAGGTTCTGGTGTTAAGTTTTCGTAGTCAAGAGGCCGCGAGTCGGAAGAAATACCAGGTTGAGAGTGTAGGTATGTACTGATGACCTTTTTAGTATCAAAACCGATCTGCGTTGAAACAACTGCTCCAAAGTTTGACCTTTCCCAGGGACCCCAGTAAAACAAAGAACTCTTCCTTGTACTCAAACTTACCTGAGTCCCTCTATCACTTCCTGTCCCTTCGGACCCCGTGACGTCAGACACCCCAGTGTTTCTCAGTTTGCACTGAATCGCTGTTATTGTTGTCCAGTTGTCCTATGAGGTACGCGGTATAAGGACAATCTTTGTTTGCTGTTCGGGTTTCCCGACACCGAAGACGATTCGGGGTGGTTCTGAAGTATGGATTTCCTGGAAGAAAAGACGGATATTTTGGAAGGTAAAGCATGTCTCCCAGAAAGATGAAAGATCTGTCCTACGACGGACTATTTTCTTAACGACTTATTTCGGTTAATCTAGAAGTTTAAATGAGTCAACTTAAAAAAAAATTTGTGAGGAATCATGACTAATTTATGGAAGGTCTTAGTTCGTCGTGAATCCTATGTATCTTTAGAGAAGTATCAGTCGGGTGTACAGACATTTAACATTTAGGTGTAATGGTCTGTGGGTCTCCACTTCTTCTTTCCTACCGTGATTCTGGGGAATCGGTCCGTAGACTCTTTTCGGGTTGTACGATACTTTTCGATATGAATAATCTCTCCTTTTCCTCTCAACTCTCACAAATATTTTGGTAGACCTCCCATTTAAATGTACTTGTTTTGAATCCTCTGTGTGGTTTGTTTACTCCGAACAGTAAACTTTAACATAAAAGGAAATTCCAAGACCTCTTTTTTTCAGTTTAATTAAGTTTCTCTATTCTAAGTGTGATTCCTTGTATATACATGAATTTTTTTTTATCTACTATAGGAAATGGTGAGTCGTCAGTAACCTTTCGGTACATTAATATTCCAATTTTTTTCGGGGACTTAACATTGTCCATTATTTTTTATATGTCTCATATATTTTAAGTCGAATACTTTTATATATTTCATTCGTCATTCTCGTTAGAGGGTCCATTAGGGGGGAAAATATTCCGTTGACAAATATAGATTTAGATTGGACAATATAATTTTTAAACCTGCTGAGGGGGGAGGGGGTGTTTAAGTTCATAGAAAACCCTAATCTTTCTTCTTTTCTTTCTAAGACTCTTTACTCCTCTACATCCGTTTAACTCCTTCTCCGCAACCCTTTTGTTTAATTAGAACTATGTATTTTGTTTCTATTTAAACCACTTAAGGATAATGTCACAGTCTCTGACCGTCCAGAGGTCCAAATTTAATACTTCAGTTCCGTCCTTTTCTCAGGACTCCCACTCAAATCTCTGAGAGATCTCCCTGTGGAAGGGATTGTGGTTTGACCCTATAATTAAGGGTGTGTCACGTCTTCTTCGGAACACCTCTGTACGGTCCCAGACCATCCCCACCACCCCGCCCCCNCGCCTCCCCCTCTCCTCTGTACGTTTATCCTTATTAGGTCTCTCTTCGGAGTCCCGGAGAGGAAACGGACCGGATTCTTGAAATACATTTGTTAGACAGACGTCTGACAATTGTCGTCAATGACCTCTCTCTCATTTTAAGGACCAAGTAAGACGAATATGGTGTACTGGATCCGAGGGTCGATATCCTTGAGGAGTTAAACGACCCATAATGGAGGAGACCACGGGTAATGTACCCACCGAATACTGTGTCACCGGTTCAGAGTCTGGTAGTCTTTCCGACTGTCTCTCCTAGTGCGGTTCCCTCCTTGTGTTAGGGTCGGATGTCAAGGATCTGGATGCCCCAAGGGAGGAAGGTAGGAGGGGAGGGCAAAAGACCGCGCCGGGGTCCACACGTGTGTCAGTCTCTGTAAGACCTCTACTGTCTACGTGAGGGTCTTCCTTTCGTCGGACGAGCTCCGCGGGGGTCGAGAAATTGTCTGTCCCGACGTGTCAGTGAGTGAGAGACCTAAAGGTCGAAGCGCATGATGGCCCCATGAAGGGCGGAGGTCGACCTCTACGAAAAGGCGATTCAATCCTGAAACTTACTAGCTATAGTATAGTATATCAAGTAAGTGGAGTCAAAAAAAAAGGTAAATTACAAGTGTCGCTTACACAGAGTTCCATCTATTATAATAGAGGTAAACTGTCTACTCTTTTATTTGACTCTGTGGGGGGGGGGGTGTTGTTTCCTTGTGAGAAAACAAATGTTGTATATGAACTCTAGAGCCGAAAGGGGACCACCGAGGCACCATTTCTTAGACGGACGGTTACGTCNAATTACAAGTGTCGCTTACACAGAGTTCCATCTATTATAATAGAGGTAAACTGTCTACTCTTTTATTTGACTCTGTGGGGGGGGGGGTGTTGTTTCCTTGTGAGAAAACAAATGTTGTATATGAACTCTAGAGCCGAAAGGGGACCACCGAGGCACCATTTGTTAGACGGACGGTTACGTCCTCTGGACCCAAACTAGGGACCTAGCCCTTCTAGGGGACCTCTTCCTTTACCGTTGGGTGAGACCATAAGAACGGACCCTTTAGGGTACCTGTCTCTTCGGACCACAGTTTTTCTTAAGTACCACAGTTTTTTCTCAGTCTACGTTGAATCACTGATTTGTTGTTCTGAACCTGAGATCCTGTCTAATGTGCACTTCTCGTATGTTTTACTTTTCACACCTCAAAATGTTCTCGAAAAAAATTGTACATGGTACGGCTCAGACTTCAGAAATACTACGTGTGTGCGTGTGACATTTGAGAAGAACTAAAGATCTTGGACTGCTTCCACCAAATCGTCTTTCTTGGTGTCGGAATTCTTTGTCATAAAGAAAAAAAGTTAGGACTTTACGTGGTTTCTTACTTTATTCTAAACCAAAGATACTAGATATTTTATAGTTTCCTGACATGATCTCTATAGAATGTGATTTCTACCATATACAATGTATTAATGGATTTCAGATCTCGATTTTCAGTTTTAGTTAATCCTGCCTGGGTCTCTATGGCGTTTTCCACCGTTTCCCGTGTCACTACTCGAGTTCCGTCTTCACTTTAGAATAAAGTCTTGGGGGCCTGACACATTCTTTTTATAAGACTTAAATTTACCTTGGTAAAGGAGAACATTGTTTTTTGACCAGACGGTACCAAAATCCTCCGAACATTGAGTTACTTGTCCTTCATCCAGCGAATCTATGTAATCAAGGTCCAATAAAGTCCTTCATCGTTGTATGTTTCACGTCAACCCGATGTTACTCGAAGAGAGGTCAGAATACTGATAACAGACTTTTACAGGTGTGAGATTCCAAACGACATGAGAAAAAAAGGGAGTCTGTGCGTCTTGTTTAGTTTGACAAGGCCTTTACTACAGTAGAATCAACAAGATTTTACGTTACACGTTTTTCAAGAGGACCTTCCGGACACTAAGTCTCTTTGTCAACTATTTTAGATAATAAGTAGTCGGTAAAGATTAAGTACACAGTATATTGTTACGGTAATATAATTACCTTACATCATATTAAACGGTTAAAGGTCCAATGTCGGAGAGACGACCGTCAAAGGGTGTGGATATTAGATACTCTAAGACAGAGTTACTGTTTCTGAGAGATCGCGGACCAAAATTTTCGTTCCACTATCCCATCGTACAAATTCTTAGATCAACGGACCCGAATACAGAACCAACGTGGTAAATCGTCGTTGGATCCATGTAATCAGTTAGAGAAACTCGAGATTACGACAGTAAACTTTTTATCCTGAACTACATTCTGAATTTACTATGATCGGAAGACTGACCTCTTCCTTTACCGGTGGTGACATCATAAGAACGGGCCTCTTAGGGTACCTGTCTCCTAGGACCGCCCGATGTCAGGTACCCCAGGGTTTCTCAGCCTGTACTAACTTTATTCACTCGTACGTGCGTACGTCCGAAGACTAATTTCTACCATCTAAAGGGAGTATGTCGGTGTGATTTTACCACTACTTCTGAAAAAAATTTTACTTTCTATAAAGAGACCCCGACCTCTTTTGGGGTCTTGTCGAGTCAAACATGTGTCTGGTAAGTGCTTCCAAGTCCTCTGTCTGCTCGAGACCTTCACCTTTACTTTCGTTCCGACTTCAAGACCACATTCTTTGTACGGTTTCTCAACCTTCACTATTGTGTCCATTCCTCACCGAGACTAAGACTCCCACTCAGGGTCCCAGATCTTTTTGAAATCTCTTAAGTATTTTCGGGTCCAATACCTTCACCTTATCTTATACCCGGAGAGATTAAGTGGTGACGGGACCAGGTTTGTCTTGGTTAAAGGTTTCCTTCGTGTCCTGCTTCGATCTTAGAGGGGTAAGGAGGGTCGAGGGTCCGAATGAGGTCTCTACGTCTTCCCTCCGAGGGTCGATGTGGGTTCAGCGGGTAGGGAGTTTCTTACACCCTCTCGACAATAGTAGTCCAACGAGAGACAAGTCCTATAAACAATAACAAGTCAGGACAGGTTGAGAAACACTGGGGTACCTGACGTCGAGAGGTCCGAAGGGACAGGAAGTGATGGAGGACCTCAAACGAGTCTCAGTACAGACAACTCAACCACTACTATAGATTGGTAGAGTAGGAGACAGAGGGGAAGAAGACTGGAGTTAGAGAAGGTCGTAGTCCCAGAAAAGGTTACTCAGCAGAGGAATGTAGTCTACCGGTTTCATGATCTCGAAGTCGTAAGTCTTATATCCATAAAATTAATCGTTAACATATTTGGAGACAAGATGAGAGGTATACTTGATGTCCGTGTCCTTTACACATATTTCATATTCCTCCAAATGTACATGGTATCCATCACTGTGTATAGTACGGGCATAATTCGTTCGTGACTACAACCTCTGTCAAGAGACTAAGACATTTCATCGTCGCTATAATAAATAAAGATTCCCCAATTTTAATGGAGCAATTAATAGAATGTTTCAATGATGGTCCTAATTTATTCTTACACGAACTCCTATGATCATCTCATGGATTAACAGATAGTATCCCCATATCACTTTCAAATCAACTTTATTTGTTTGTTTGTTTTTGGTTGGGAGTTCGAAAGAGGGGTGGTCTAGAGTCCTACGAGGACCGAAACTACTAATGTAACTGTCCACCATTGGTCTCTAGTTTGACGGTTGTAGGTGACCTAGTACCTTTTTCGTTCTCTCAAGGTCTTTTTGTAGATAAAGACGAAATAACTGATACGGTTTCGGAAGATGACACACCTAGTGTTATTTGACACCTTTTAAGACTTTCTCTACCCTTATGGTCTGGTGGACTGGACGGAGAACTCTTTGGATATCCGTCCAGTCCTTCGTTGTCACTCTTGACCTGTACCTTGTTGTCTGACCAAGGTTTATCCTTTTCCTCATGCAGTTTCGACATATAACAGTGGGAGGAATAAATTGAAGATACGTCTCATGTAGTACTCTTTACGACCCGACCTTCTTCGTGTTCGACCTTAGTTCTAACGACCCTCTTTATAGTTATT